>JAAAKM020721499.1:250686485-251211485 GCA_010016025.2 Alatinidae sp. Z8VKAUB7J3 | reverse complement strand
TAATTCCTACACTGTTTACTTTTTTTCTTAATTTGTCACCCGATACTACCCAAACCTGCATAAATGCATACGGGGGTTTATTTCATTTCATAACATGGCTGCTACTACAAGTTTTCACTTAACCAATTGAAACAATTAGATTTTATGTCAAGAGTTTAAATCTGATTTACATGTGGAGTTGCTCAGTGGGGCTCATTGGATCGGTAATTGAAATGTCTAGTTCTCTTTTAAGAGTCAAAAGTGATGTAGTGCAATTACACCACCCACGCCCATTTCCCCAAACATATCCAGTCAAGATTTTGAGATATCTTTTTTCTTCATTACTGTTCCATTAATAAAAGATCCAGTTTTATGCCTTTTGGGACGTCAACGCCCTCATAGCCCCCAGGACAAAAGCTGTAAATTAGGCAATCCGTCATGAAAGAAGAATTGAATTCACTCCCAACTTTTTCATTTCAACTGTTATGGCATATTTGACACCTCGTGACAAAGAACAAACTAATAACGAATATATTAATCCCTTTAAAAGGACAACCGTGTATTTATTTAAAAGGCCTTTTCGTTAGAATTATATGCCTTGTTAGTATATTGCCCAGGGTCGTTGCATCAAACCAAACCTGAAGCCATGACACCAAGAAGACGCTCGTAGCAGCAGGGTGGACATATTACCTTTTGCTCAATTAATCGTCTCCCTAATCATTCCCTGGAAGTTCCAACTTAATACCCTAAGCCCTTCCTGAGACTTGCGCTTTTCGCAACCGGCATTCACATAGTATTCTTTGATTTAGTTCAACTTCCCCACAATATTCTTTGAAATTTTCACCTTCATACCTATTAGTAGTACTAGGTATCACAGTAGTAGTTGCAGTAGGTGCATGAATCATTACTGGAAGACCAAATCCAAGAAGGCACATCTATTAAACCAAATCAAGCTGTTATTTTTTTGTTTTGGTGCCATCTAGGAAGCCAGAAGAGGAATTTGCAGTATCTGAAATAAGCCGCACATAGAGTATGGCAATCTTTCTTACGAAACAGATAAGCCATGCCTGATAAAAACAAAAGCACAGGGGTGTAATAAGCATTATAAATCATGCACAAACCATATAAAAAAAAAACAAAAGCACGCAGGTGATGGCTAATCTCAAAGAGCAAAAAAGACATGCTTGATGTCATAAAAGCCGTAAAGGCATGGTTCACACGATTCAGCAGTCACGGGCTCAGTAAAAAAAAAATAATGAATTCGCTATCAAAGTTCAAAATACTTCTATCAAGAGCCAGTGAAGAATTATTAAAGAGGCTTTATTTTCATCTGAAGGACCTTCCCTGAAACTTGGATATTGGAATGGTTCTACACCCTCAGGTATCGGTAATCCTAATAATACGGCAGGTTCAAGTATTAAAAATCATTCATCGCCCGCAATACCCGCAACTTATTCCTATGTGCCCGAGTTACCCTACTCAGACAGTTATAGCGATACGCTTGGCGATGTGACGATGCATTATTGGAAAAAAGATTTGCGCACTGATATGCAGAATAACGTTCCGACTAGTCCAGCCGATCAATGGAGGGGACCTAGGAGAGTACCTTGGGGTATGCCATTGTGGACAGGGAGAGCATTTGAATAATTATTCAGGTATTTGACAATCTGTGATCTATTTTTGAAAAAGAAGGCAGCCAATTTCGACAATATGGGATCAATATTGAAGTCGCTAACGTTTCTCAACTAAAATATTTTGGTTAACAAGGTCAAATACTTTTTGAAGGTCAATGGAAATTAAATTTAGCCAGGGTCATTTTTTTACGTCGTAACATTCCATGCTCCAATTTTTATGTTTTTTAAATAATTGAAATTATGTTGGCCTCAGGAAAAGCAATGATCCGAGATACAAGTGCAGGACGGGGATCTACATATCTTCTCAAATCTACCCCGAAGCACTTAAGCCGGCTTAGAACTGGACAGTAAGAAGTCCCTGGGACCTCCAATATGAATGGAGGCTTTGTGCCATCCTGGGCCCATCGAATCTAAGGGGCTAGGATTTTTGCCCCCCTGCCCAACGAAATGTTTGTCTGACTCGTAAAAACGTAACAAAAATGAATATAAATAAATTTTTAACCTGTTTTTAAGGTTTTGTCCCCCCCCCCAAAAAAAAAAATCCTGGATACGGTATATTTAAGTAGCTTCAATCGACTTGTTAACACAACAATTAAAAAACTGCCCGTAGCTCTACATTGCATTTTTCAATTTGTCAGAGGCCTTTCGTGGGAGGGGGTGTTTGTAAAAATGGAGCGAAAGGTGTATCCTGGATTTGCGCTTGAATTTTTAGCTCTTAAAAAGGGATATTTCTGTTCATGAAAGATAGCTGTTGGGTTACTATAAATTCTCAACCTCGTAGACATTAAATCTTTTCATATTAGCTAAGAAATTTTCTCTTTCAGTTCTTCGTGTTAAAATATCCCACTCACCAGGGAAACAGAAAAAGCGGAGGCACAACCCAATATACCTATGGTTATTTTTTAAAAAACGGAGGCACAACATACCTATGGTTATTTTTTAAAAAGCGGAGGCACAACATATCTCGCAATATACCTATGGTTATTAACGGAGGCACAACATATCTATGGTTATTTTTCAAAAAGCGGAGGCACACCTCGCAATATACCTATGGTTATTAACAGAGGCACAACATATCTATGGTTATTTTTCAAGCTAATAATATCACTGGGTTGGAGTTGATTGCAACATGATGATAATTGGACTTTAATTGAACCACTATTAGATTTGGTAAGCTCGGAAATATATGATGGATGAGAGACAGTGTCAATAGTGGGAGTTTTACCGTTGGAAGATGGAAGGGTTCTTAATTCACCTAATTCATCTGTCACAGAAATCTGGGGAAGGGGCATTTAAACTGCACCATTTAAGCTGCAGACATACACATAGCTATCGTCGCGACATCGACGATAGCTGATTGGCGGGATGGAGCCACTCCCGGAATAGAGCCAAGATCATTCCGTGATGATTGGCTGTGGGAGCTCTGGATTTTAACGCCTACTCTAAAGATGTGTGTTGAAATCCTTCTATGGGCAAGATACGACTCCGTGAAACCGGTGTCTATATAGGCTGTGTCGTGTATATACACTATAAACTTCGAAGAATTGTATCCCAGATCCAATTCGAAGTAAAAATGGAGCATCTGAGACGTAAGATCTTTCTGTATATCAAGTTTCATTAATATCCAATCACTCCTTCGTAAGATAAAGATTACTAAAAATGTAATTCTAAAAACTACTAAAAATAACGTATAAATTATTTAGTAATTGCTAAGATAGTAATAAGGAATTACTAAAAAAAAAAAAAAAAAAAAAAAAAAAAAAAAAAAAAAAATTAAAAATTATGTGGCTTTTATTTATTTTGTTTTTGATGTAAATTGAGCGGTCTTGATCTAGGAAAGGTCGCTCCTGTTCTTACGTGTATCTCTGCTAAGACGGGATTCTTTTCACCTCAAAAAGTATATGAAGTCTGTACCTGGGTCACTACAATAAAGATGACTTAGTAAAAAGTAAATATTATTTATCCCTAGTCATATCATACAGAAGGGGTGGTCGTAGAAACTCGGTAGGCTATAAACAAAAAAGCGTTTGAACTTCTCATTTTGATCAGGTACTTTTTTAAACTTGTTGCCACAATTTGCAGGTACTTTTAGGGTGGTTTACTTCTTATAGTACACTATTCCATAGACAAAAGAAAAAAAAATGAGAAACTGCACAGAAAAAAACTTTGAGCTGCAGCTTTAGTATCGACAGTGCCCGAAGGACCGCAAAGTTCCTCACTTGCATCACCAATATTATTTCAGGGGTCATTCTTAGAGAATTGGAACAAAACAAAACTTTGGTGTAGAGAGTGAGCTATTGACGAGAGTGCAAACCCCCTCATATACGTAATAAAAATATACGAATATAGAAGGTCGTTATGTAAGTTTTTATTGTTAGTTATGTATATTTATTACTAATTAAAACGTTCGTAAGTAAAATAAGAAATTCTGGTGGCCTTTTTAAGTGACGAAAAAATTTGGAGGGCATAAAATTGAAGAGTTGTTGGCTTTAGGCCATGGCTAATTGTAGAAAAAGCCGTCTGATTGAGTGAGAGGCAAATCTGGCTTTAACCCCTATATTAGTGGGATTGAATAAAAATGATGTAAGTTCATTTTTTAATAGATAAGTCTGCCTTTTTTCCGTCCATGCGTCATTCCTAGGGCAGAAAATTAAAACCCCTCAGATAAAATGCCCGATAAGAGCTAAGCTCTCAGACAAACGATGGGAATTATAGTTCGCCATATGCTTTACCCAAAAAAAAAAACTAAAAAAATTATTGCATTTTAATGCGTTCAGATTACCTGCAAACTCAAATGTATTTAAATACATCCTCAATGATAGGGGATTAAAAAATTTTCCATTGGGGTTCTGAAGCACCTTAAAAAAATATACTTATTTTTATTCTTGCTTCTAATTTTCGTTAGAAAAAACTTGACAAGTTATTAAAAATACTTTTCAAAAATTAAGGCCCTAAAAACTTTCTTAAAGTCGTGACTTAACTAGATCGACAAAATAATTTTTTCGAAAAAGGAAAAACTTTAAAAACGCATCAAAAATTTGTTTTTATTAATTTTTTTTACTTTTTTACGAGTCAGACAAAAATTTCAGGGGAGAAAGGAGTGTGTTCAAATCCCATAAGCCCCACTGGATACGGAGAAATGCATGGAAATTTGTTTAGGTTTGGGGATCATCTTAACCGATGTGTGCCGTTTCTCCGCATCGAGAAGTAGGGTTTGAACATGTTCCGTTTGTCTTCAACAGGTCCTTTGAGGATATTGTCCCAATTAATATTAGATATACCGCGCTGGCTGGTCTACAACTTGGGTCAGGGAGAGATTGTGGATACACTGGATGAATGGAGATCATTCATCTTGCGTTCAATTTGATGGTGACATTGTATACGTAGACCTATTTTTTAATCATTTGTACTTTGCAGTTAGGTATAACAAATTTATGAAAATGTACAAGTGTGGAAAAACTTTATGTGCGATAAACAGGGCCCAGATTTGGGGAATATTTGTGAACTCCTTCCTGAACAGTGGTGGTTTTAGGGGGGAAGGAGGGGGCACTTGCCCCGGATGCTGAAATTCTAGGGGTGCAAGATTTAAAATAGATAATCTAATGGCTATAACAAGCTTTTTTATGTGGGGAGAAGGTTGAAAATGCTTTAGAGAGAATTTTGGTTGCCACATGGATGCCACGAGAATAGACACACAATGTCATGGTGGTGTGAAGTGTTTATGGGCACCACGAAAGAGTTTGCTCACGAAAATGTGAACCATTGGAGTTAAGGCATAATTTTTGATCAAGAAATGTTTGAAAATGGCTTAGAAATGATTAGAGATGTCAGTCATTGTGATACTCAGAAAAGCAACAGAAAAGTTAAAATAACGAATCTGAAAGCGACAAACGGGTCTATGTCCAGTATTAAGGAGACCTAACTAACTTTTTCGCCTGCTGACCAATGGTCTGCGTTGTACAGGTACCTATCTCCTGATTTAGGGTTTTCGGCCAATAGTCCTTTAGTACGTGGCTGGGGGCTAATCATCCGACGAGATCTGAAGGAAAAGAAGAAGTACAATCATACAAGTGTATGTGTGTGTCGGGGGGGGGGAGTAGTTTCCCTCCGATCACTATGACTCTAAACAAATAGCACTAGAACTTCTGATTACCAATCCAACTAGCCCCCTCCGAGCTTAAGACGACACTTCCTATAAAAGCCTTACATGCCCCCAGGGCACAACTTACAACCCTTGCCCTGAAGGATGGGGGGATTTGTCTTCCTCAAAGATGTAATTTCAGGATCTTTTACCAACGTCATGATCATAAGCGTGATAGATACGCCACACTTGAACCTCCGGGAGGTTTAAGCTACCCAAATTCGGTCCGTTTATTTTACGCCAGAATATAACATCGCCATCGCATTTTTCAAATTGAAAGATGAATGTGTGATCTAACCGTACAATAAAGGGAAATCCATTCCATAAACATGAGGAAGGAGGTTAATGATTTGCCTGGCCCCGACCTCCCGCCGGGCAGCATCGGGGTCATAAAGACAATTCCTGACAACTAAGGCGATGCAGTATAATCCAAATTTAAAGTAATATCTTTGAGTAACCGAAAGAACTTAAGGCATAAGAGATTTTCGTAAATATGTAGAAAACATATCTGTAAAAAGAATAAGAATAAAATATAAGCAGATCGAGACACAAAGAAACCGAAGCAAGGATAGTCAACTACACTTCTATAATGCAGGACAAGATATCGTGACAGCAACATATTTTAATGGTACAAGGTGCTTAAATGCCATAAATCAAGACAAATTTTCCCGTATAAAGATAACGAATACATTTTAAGCAAAAATATCAACAGTAATGATTTTTCAAAGCATAGATGGAGCTAGAAACAAACAAAGAATGCCAGCATTTTCTGTGTATACTGTGTTCTTATGTTTGTGCTATTTCTTATATTTTTATTTATTTTCAGTGATGAAGAAATGGGAATGCATTTTGGTACCATTTTCGTTTATATTGCAATTTTGTCCGGGTCAAACCCTAAAAGTCCTGGACTATTTACAAAATCTGTCATATAGCGTCGAGGCACTGCCGCACCGATCATGCACTTCGGATTCATTGGTTTGCCTTCAAGGCCTGATAGCCTACACGCACAGAGATACTTATTGCAATTCTATTGGTTTTCCACAAGATAGAAAAAACACGAAAAAAAAAACAATAAATCACCATTATTGAGTTATTCCGGCCCAAATATTCTGTATTTACACATATGGAATTGCAATCATTTCCGTTTTTGTTGATCGGATATTTGAAATCGCAAATCTGTAATAGTTTAGAAACAAATTTGGGCTATATATTTGCAAATCAGGGGGGTGGGGGTAAAGCATAGCATATAGTAAATACGTAAACTAACCATTGTTGTATTTAATATATGCTATGTTTTACCACCCATATTTAATGACCTAACCGTACAGGTTCTGCTCCATCAGTTGGTAGCTAAATAACTATGTGAATATTTTCTTTTTATTAATGCATGTTAAAATATAATATAAGATTAAAGGCTTTCCAGGCAGAGAACTAAACTATATCAAACCTGGATGACGACAGGAAAAAGCGATCGTTTTAAAGACTGCTTTTTGAAATAGCCTTTTGAACATTTTCGTATGCAGATAAAGAAAAATTTCACTTAGCCATAAATGCGATACAACAGTTTGAGACAACTTTTGTGAATCCTATTCAGACTGCCTTATTCCGAGGACAACATTTCTAGACTTCCAAGGAGATTATGACAACGTAGGTAATATACTTTTGAGTAATAAACTGGCTACCATGGGCTTTCCAGATAAAACTGCATATTTCCTGGATAGCCTGCAGTTTTCTTGCAGAATAGACGGCTGAAAGCAAGAGATTGAGAACCGTCTTATACCGTCAGATACCTTTAGTCCTATAAGAATACTTTTATACTTCGATATACTGTACATAAAGTTTTAGGAGGAGAACAGGGTGGTTCCAGGAAGGGGAGAAAATGCGCCTACCGGATTTTCACTCTTAGCTTAATGATTGAGAACCGTCTTATACCGTCAGATACCTTTAGTCCTATAAGAATACTTTTATACTTCGATATACTGTACATAAAGTTTTGACAGAAATTGTAATCTCCTTTTGAAGCAACAAAAGAGATTACACCATAGCGTAGTGGAGTTCTATGTTACTCTATAGCACAAAATGGCTGTGTGGAACTGCCATTCATTGACATTGATTGAAAATCTGACTATAAGTGTTATCTCAGTTAATTGATGGTTTGTTTCTAATAAACTAGTACCGAATTTTAAGAAAACTAATTTTATGGTTTTTGGTCATCATCACAAAAAACATATTTTCACAGTTTGGTCCAGAAGTAAAATGCATGAATAAAAACCAGCAACAGTCCTTGCCTTCAAAGGAGGGGGCTCTAGTTTACTTCCTAGATTCACTCCTAATCTATATTTTAATTGCATGTCAAGAAAATTGACATTACCATGATTCCTCTAGTTTCTTTTTAACAATAGTTGGTCTGTAATGTCGATTTTCTATAATTTACGAATTTATTTTTGAGCCATCTATTGTTTCTACCCATTTCTGTTCGTGATTTCACCTGAGTTTATCATTCGGTTTTCGGACTTGGGATTGCGGTAGAGAAATGGTATCAGATAAGCCTAATAAACTTTAAAAGTTCTCTCATCGCTAAAGAAATTGGAGCTTATCCTTTGCTCCTTTCTAAGTGGTGACGTTAGAAAGTTGGCCAACGGCAAAAAAAAAAAAAAAAAAAAATCAAATTTCGAACATCAATTAAAAGAAAAAATATTTCATTTAGTGAAAAATCTAGTTTGTAAAAAAAAATAAGATAATAAGATATCAACAATCAAGGGATGGATGAAAAAAGAAGACTTACTCTTTGAAGAGGAGTTAAAAATGCACATGGCTCGTCTGTATTTTCTAATCCGAGCTGTTTTTTCATTTCATCTGAACAGCCAGCAATCATTTCATAAAACACATGGAAAGTAGGCTCGTCTCACGAAGTACCGCGACCTCGATCTGCCCTTCGGCGAGCGCGGCCTGCGCCAGCTGCGACGCGCCGGGCTCCACGCGATCGTCCACGGCCATCGCAACGTGTTCCTTGGTCAGCACATGAACTTCCGTCGCGGCGTACTCAACTTCGCCTGCGATGCGTGCGTCGACCGCAACACGCGGCGCATCGAATCACTCCCGGGCGAGGGAAGCGCCGCGACGATCATCGCCGAGCTGCTAGTACTGTAATAGTAGACCTAAGTAGCAAATTTACCCTTTGAATTTAAAAAGGGTAAAACTGATGATTGCAACAATTAGCGGGGTATCACCCTACACTCTGCTGGAAGCAAAGTCTTCAGCCAAGTACTTTTGAATCGCATCCAGACAAAAGTTGACACCACACTCAAATGAACAGCATGGCCTCTGACCAAATAGGTTTTGTACTAAATCGATGCTTAGCTTTTAACCAGATTTGCTGCCTTTTAAGGAAGGCTCTTTTCGAAAAACACTTAGGATTAGTCAGCAAAGATTTAGACGACCCTACCTGTGATGCTTTGAACAAAAAGTACAGAGAGGTTGCGGAAGCAAATAGTAGAATTTATCAACAAGTTTTTAACTGCATACCGGTAAATCTTTCCATATTTTCTAAAATCTAATCGTATAAACGTAAAGATAAGCTGAGTGAAACAAACAATTTATAAGTAGCTAACAATTCTGAAGATGTCCCATATTTAAAAACCAATTTTATGGTTGTTTTCAAATTTAAAAGAAAATCAAGAGATATTAATAGGTTAATAAACAGAAAAACAGCATTTGAATCAAATTGGCAGAATTTTTTCACAGCTATAATAAATGTGTTTTACTCTCTTTTTCAATATCCAATGACTAACCTTGCCTGAACTCTTCGGAAGTTTTCTTCTCGGTTTAAGTTAAAACAAACCAAAGTTAGTCTACATAAAGTAAAAATTGAATCAGAAATGTTAATCGAATTTGTACTTGGCTTGTATAGTTTGTTCAGGTAATTACCTTAAACCAATCAGATATTATCATAAACGAAAAAGTTAGGTAAAATTCTACTTATGCTACTTTAGGCTATCTTAAAAAGGGGTCATGTTGGGGAATGAAACTTTCAGGGATGGGTCTACAGGCTCTTTTGCCTTAGTTTTATTCATGGTTTTGGCCAAAATTGGGGTTTTCTGAAATTCATCGATTTTGGGCATTTTTGACCCCTTTTGCCTTAGTTTTATTCACGGTTTTGGCCAAAATCGGGGTTTTCTGAAATTCATCGATTTTGGGCATTTTTGACCCCTTTTGCCTTAGTTTTATTCATGGTTTTGGCCAAAATCGGGGTTTTCTGAAATTCATCGATTTTGCGCATTCATGTAGGCAAATTTCAGGGCGCTGTAGAGGGGGAATGAGTAGATGTGGGTACTTTAAAATACCTTCCTGGGATATACTTTAGCCTGTAGACCCATCCCTGAAAGTTTCATTTTTCTAACCTAACCCCTTTTCAAGATAGTAAGAAGTCACTAAACTAGAATTTAACCAGTACTGGTTTGTCATGAATAAGTTAAATAATATTAAATTTTGACTAAATGTCTAAATACAGTGAACAGATATAAAAATCCAGCTAAAATTTTATATCTGTTCACTGTCGATTAAAAGGTTTTAGCCCTATTTTGAACTGTTATACTTTCGAGCGTGAAATGAGTGAGAGATACAGTATACAATTTTCAGATCATTAGTAACAAATATATACTTCTGCAAAAAAAAAAATTGCTGTCAAGTTCAAGATGAAACAAGCGGAATTTTGATATACAATATTCAAAACTGCAACCCCACTATAAATTCTACTGCGCAGAACTGGGTTGAGGGTGAGGGGGGGGGGGTCTCTTCTGACATACAGAATAATTTCCTCACTTTTTAAGTTTTAATGTAGTTCTTTACATTCGTTTTGAATGAATTTTTTTTTTATTATTTTATAACTGAAGAAAATTTTCTGTTCAGTTGTTCGTCTCAAAGGTGAGGAAATCTACAATGAAGATTAGACTTTAAGAATTTTCAGTAATTTGCACTTTTAGAAAAGATTGATTATATTAGGTTAGATTGAGAAGTGCCTGAGTTATCAGACCCCTTTAGTCCTATATTTTCACAGATTATGAGCAAGTGTTTGATTAATGTGATAGAAGAGCTTTAGTGAAGGTCTTATTCTTGTCAGGGTCTTATTCTTACCAGATTAATACGTAAAAAAATTATTAGTATTATATACGAGAATTAATTCGCTGTGGTTAAGTTAAAACCACTTGACTCGAAAGCAAACTTTAAGATCATTGCAGCTTCGACACCTTTTTCATTATTGTACTGCAAAAATTTCAGAACCGAGGCATAAAAAAAAGCAGTTCGTATCTGAATCAGAGTCAATTTTCATTGAAAAGGTCCGTTAAGCCAATTCCGAGTCAAAAACATAAGCCAGGACAAAATACGTCTTAACCGCACAAGAGCTGAATGGTAGTTGGCTAAATTTCACTACAAGGTAATCGCATTTCGTACCTGGGGTTTCATCTTTACCAGAATTCAAGATATTTATCATTTTAAAAGTAGTAGTAAAAACTACATTCAGATTATTTTCTTATGCAAATATTTTTAATTTTGTTTTTAATTTTTGGGATAGACACAAAAAAATAATATTTGAGGGCTTATCAATGGATGGGGCTGCTCTAAGAAACCTAAATAATCTCTGACAGCAGTTTAGAGCAAAGACCACAAGGCTCCAATGTTTTATCATTATTTTTCTCCCAGGGGTACTTCCTATGGAACGGGTGGTCGTATAAACTTCGGAGGGGGCTCTTTCGATTGTAAATTGGAAGTTCTAGTGCCCTCTTTAAGAGTCAAAAATGATTGGAGGGCAACTAGCACCCTTCCACGCCCTTTCTTCACCATTGAGGCAGAGAAATTTGGAATGCCATTTGGTTTAATTGATGTCTAATAGTATAATACTTGCTGATGTCTGGAATAATTCTTCAGTCGTTATATGAACAGACTAATGATTCTTTATGTGAATAAAAATAAAATTTTACTTAAAACCCCTTATTTTCTTCATAAAAACAAAATTCCCCTCAAAACTCTTCGAATATTCGAACAGTTCCGTAGTCTGGCGCATTGGCTAAAAAAAAAAAAAAAAAAAAAAAAAAAACAGACAATTTTAAAAAGAGGGAATAGAACTACACATTTCCAATCAAACAACTACACCTTCCATAAAAAGCATGTATTCCCTCGGGGCATAACTTACATCCCTTGCCCCAGACTCTGGGGGGTTGTGTCAACCCCAAAGGCCTTGTTATGTGATCTTTGGACGGCTTTTGAACAAATGACTGTCTCTAAGATTTAGTAATGCAGCACATCAAAAAATATGAATTTCTTAACATAATAGCTATAATACCCACTTCTTTTATATCTTTGGCCGGGCCGATTACCCTCTTTTTGTCAAATATTGCCGTAACCTGTTCTATGGATAAAGTATTCCCTTCTATTTGTAAAGAGGATTGTATGGTCTTTATCTTGTTTTTTCTTCTTAGTTTAGTCTCTGGTTTTCTCAAATAAGTTGCATCAACTATACCGAGTAACCTCCCGATATCTATAGAAAGGTTTATTATTTTAGTTGTTCCTTCATTTTAAAAGGGCTTATTAGATTGGAAATTGAAGTGGCTAGTGCCCCTTTTAATAGTCGAAAGTGATTAGAGAGCAACTAAACCCATTTTACGCCCACCAATTCCCCAAACACATCCAATCAAAATTTTGAGATAGCCACTTTATTCAGTGCAGTTTAAAGGTCCCCAAGTTATGTCTTTGAGGATGACAACCCCCCACAGCCCTCAGGGCAAGGACTTCAATTTATGCCGTTTCATTTTTTTTCCAAAATAGCTTCATTCTTTTTCGTCACTCGTAGAAATGGTACAAGATTACACAACTTTTTCCAATATATTTAATTCGTACAAAAATCCTTATAAATAATTATTAATCTAAAAAAGGAACGAATTTATTAGCATTTTCAATCTCATATAAAGAATGCTTTGCAGCATTTCGCCTTTAACTTCCCACAGCCAAATGAACAAACTAAGACGTTAAAAGTAGATTTTGACTTTTCCCCTGAGTAATGATTTGTTTTTCTTTACTGCCAACTTGAAGGTGTTCACTTTCCATGAGGTATGTCAAGAAAATTTTACTTTGTTTATTATGTGAGTGTAGCAGCAGATCTCGAACACTGGACAAACCTTTGGAAAGTATTGAATCTTTCTCCTTTTGTGTTGTTGTTCCAGAATTTTGAAAGGTGTTTCCTTTTTATCAATGACACTTAAAGTATATTTTTGTAAAAAAAAAAAAAACCAAAAAAACCTGTGTTTTGGGCAAAGTTGGAGCCAAATTTTCCCAATCAAATGAATGACAGT
Source organism: Alatinidae sp. Z8VKAUB7J3 (assembly GCA_010016025.2). NCBI lineage: Eukaryota > Metazoa > Cnidaria > Cubozoa > Carybdeida > Alatinidae > Alatinidae sp. Z8VKAUB7J3. The sequence continues at coordinate 251,198,385 of JAAAKM020721499.1, read as the reverse complement.
GAAAATGACAGTGAGTCATATATACCATGAAGGCGAAGATATACTATAGAAAACTGACCTGTTTCTCTGGATACTTGAATTATTCAGGATTCCATTAGATTTGACAAGATTTTTTGCAGAAAATAAACTTCAGCTGGGGGGGGAGATAACCATATCTTTCAATGTGTTCAGACATTAAAACTGTGTTGGAAAATTTTACTTTTTGAATTAGTTTGAAATTCAGACACATTGAAATATTGTATGGGAGATAACCATATCTTTCATTTGTCAGACACAAAACAAAAACTTGTTATCTGCCTAGGGAAGCTAACACAATCTAAATTATGGAAATTTCAAACTAATTCAAAAAGTAAAATTTTCCAACACAGTCGTAAAAAATATTCATATATTTTTATTATGTATATGAGGGGATTTGTCCCCTCGTTAATACCTCGCTCTTTATACTAGATCTTAAGTTTTGTCCCAATTCTTTAAAAATGACCCCTGAATCAGAAAGGCCGTAGAATAAGTAGTTAAAATTAATAAAAAATACTTTAGCATAAAGAGCAATGTATTTATCTCCTCCTAAATACCTCGCTCTTTATGCTAAAGTATTTTTAGAGTCTGATAGCGGAAGAAATAGTCAAACATCTTGATAAAGACCTCGCCAATCAAGCCCGGCTTGCAGGTCTATTATCTAATCTTGCCCAAATACTGCCCATTGCTTCACATTCGAAGAACTCATCGGGCTCATTGTTCAATAACTCGATGACTGATATTGATATAGCAGCGCAACACTCAGCGGACATACTGATAAGCTGGGGATGCAAACCATCATTTTGTGATGCGATTAAACAACTTAAATATGTCTATTACTGTAATTACTGGCATTTGAAAATCAGGCAAAGTATCAGGTTTAGTCGGTCTGTGACCAGAATATCTGATTTACGAGACACCTAAAATAACACAGTATCTAACCACTTTATTCCAGGGTAGCAGCAAATACAAGAGGTGCTAGTGTCCTGGGGAGAAAGTTAGGACCGCGGCAACAAATATTAGTGAAAAGCTTCATGTTTAAGTCTTGGCTTTTGTGATAGGCTCGCAAGGGAGCATGCAGGAACTATGCTTTTAGCTTTGGCTGGCGATTTAGGGGGTCTTAACATGCAGTCCATTTTTATTAAGCAAGTGTATCGTGCGCTGGGATTCGTTGAAAGTGAGTTGAATAATATTCTTGCCGAAGTTTTTGGTAATCCAGATTTGCCTATTGATGGTGTCAATACACTATGGCCTGCCTTTGCTTATGTATAAGAGATATTATATAAGAAGAAACGAGCAATGAAGAGGAAGATTACATTACCATCTAAACATTTAAAATAAAAAGAAACGAAGCATGATTTCAAAGTTTTGTTTACCAAATAGAAAGAAAGAAAAAGAGAGAGAGATAAAACCACTTCACCCAAAACAAGAACAATGTGGGAGAACAAAGACAGAAAAAGGTAAACCACAGAAATTTGAAAAAGAGAGAATAAAGCAGGGGGACCAGACTATATTATATTATCTTTTTTCGATTTGACCATCTGAGACGGGGGGAGGGGGGTTGGAGTGGGGGGCTGGTCAATTCGGAAAAATAGGAAAAATTAAGTGTTTTTTACTTACGAACGGATGACGGGATCTTAACGAAATTTGATGTTTGGAAGGATATCGTGTCTCAGAACTCTTGTTTTATATCCCGACCAGATCTGGTGACATTAGGGGAAGTTGGAGAACTGTCCCCCCCCTCCCCCCTAGATGGTTGAATCGGGGAACTGACTATTTCTAATTTAATCTGGTCTGGTTCCTGATACGCCTGCCAAACTTAATTGTCCTAGCTTATCTGGAAGTGCCTAAACTAGCAAAACCAGGACCGACAGACTGACAGAATTTGCGGTCGCTATATGTCACTTGGTAAATAATAAGTGCCATAAAAACTAAACAAACTACAAAAACAAAATTGAAAAATATCTATTTTTTTCAAATCTTCAATTGTTCCCAAATTCATTTCTGAAAATTTTGCTTCTGTTTTTTTACCGATTCCTGGAATTACTCTAATTTTCATTTGATCTAAAAATGATTCTACTTTTTCTGGAGAAACTGTTGTTAATCCATCTGGTTTTTGAAAATCTGATGCAATTTTTGAAATTAATTTATTTGGAGAAATTCCAATTGAACAACTTAGTTTTATTGAATGGCAGTTGCAGCAGGACGGATCTGCCGCACTTCGCGACGTCACCAACGCTTGGGCAACGATAAATCTTTGCGGCCCGAGAGCCAGGGCGGTGCTTCAGTCCGCGACGGACGACGATGTCAGCAACGATGCCCTGCCATTTCTAACCGCGCGCTGGATTGAGATAGGCCACGCAACTGTGCTTGCTGTCCGCGTCGGTTATGTCGGTGAGCTTGGTTGGGAGCTCTAACACTAAAAAATGAAAACATAGTCTCATATACAGAGCAACAAATAATTAATTCATGCTGAACTTTATAAACGTAATTGATTTTCTTTAGTAATAAATAAAGAGCATAACTTTTGTACTTGTATTCTCATATTGGATTTTCCTTTGATTGCATCCTGATATCTATCATATCACAATCCAACTAAAATAGACTTTGTTTTAACAAACACAACAAAATATGCCATGGAAACCGCGTTGCCAAAATTGCTATCATGAGCCCTGAGCGAACACAAAATCTCGCTCTAACCGCTTGTTTCGAGAGACATTCTCGAGGAGGGCACCATGAGGTATCGCCTCACTGCTATGTTGCTAGGCATAGCTCTTTCCACCCCCGCACTGGCAGACTTCGACGCCGGCATGACCGCTTATCGAATTAAGGACTATGAGACCGCCTACAAGGAGTTTCATCAGGCCGCTATCAAACCTCAATTAATCCTTCTGAACCTTATGCTATGTCGACCCCTAACCAATTTCTACTAGATCCCTCATAAGGTTTGTTGAAAAAAACGTCACTTACACCCAACAGGAGGATTACCTTACTGCATATTTCTAACAAACCTTAAGAACCTTAAACTACGTCAACACAGCCAATCTCTACTAGTACGTTCTTAAAGTTTGCTAGTAAAACATGACTTACACACAGCAGAAGAAGATATTACATTAATACCATTTGATCATAATTCTCCTGCTAAAACAAAACTTCAAATGGCTACTACATTGCCGACAGTAAGATGGATGGAACATGAAGTTAAATGAATTAAAGAGTATTCTACAGGCGTGTGATTGCAAGAGAAAGGTATATCTATTAGAAAATGGAACCATTTTACATTACAATATTATTACTTTGTGATAATGTACATGACATTATTTCGATATGACTCATTGAGGGGTACCGGGGGTACATGGCTCTTAAACGACTAGATCTCATACTACTCTCAGTTTCTCTTGAGCCACTGGAGGCACACAGGTCGTCGAAGAAGCCTCCCGAGTCTTCCTGAAGCAGTACTGTAGTGATAAAATCTTCCTATTCGGATACTAATAAGGTGGCAGCTGTCCTCAAATCTTAGTCAAAAGTTTGCCGCAAGTTGTTGTTTGGACAACCTCGTCAAACTTTTGCGTAAAGAGCTGGGCATTGAGGGGCGAACAGCCTGATCCTACTATAGTTTTCTCTGATAAGCTGAATCTGATGGTGTGATTTTCGTTAAGGTTCTATGACTTTTAAGGGGTGTTTCCCCCTATTTTCTAAAATAAGTCAAATTTTCTCAGGCTCGTAACTTTTGATTGGTAATTCTAAACTTAATGAAACTTATATATTTATAATCAGCATTAAAATGCGCCATCGTGCGCGTGGAAATCATGTTCATTTTTGGATGGGAGACGGTGCCATCTCTCCGCTCGACCACCAGGCAGTCGATGCCCTGGTATCCGAGCTCAGTGCCAAGCGCCATACCGACCGGACCGCCCCCGACGATCAAAACCGGTACATCCGTCGCGCTGGCCAAAGCGCCGCCTCCCAGCCGTGGAGCCTCGCTCCGCCGCTTCCGCCTCATTGGGATGGGTGAAAGAAAAGCAGATTCTTCAACAAAACATACTAGTAATGCAAAAGATCTGAGACTCGGGATTGTAAATATATTAAAAAAATTTAATGATTGTAAAAAGTATTCGAAAAACAAAATATTAAAGCTAAAATATGATTCTTTAGTAATAACGGAAAGCAAATAAAAATGCTATACATCCCTTTTAAACGAAGACGATTAAACAGAGGTGTTGTATCTACTATTGATTCTAGCTGGTCCTCTCTTGGGCAGCTTTTTTGTTTTTTACTACAAAGTGACCAAAACCTTAATTTGCTCCACTATAGTTTTTGGCCGCTTATTTTGTGTATTTTAACTCTTATGAATGAATGAATGAACTTTATTACCCATAAAAGTATAAAAAACACAAAGTACGGAGTATTATAAATAAAAAAAACAAAAACGATAAACAGCGAAGAAAAAAAAAATTCAAACTAACAAAAGACGACGATCATATGGTGTTTGTCGACCAGGTGGTGGGAACTCATCGTCTGCGCACGGTCTCTGCCGTCGGTGAAACCTTCCCGCTTTCCACCACTGCCAACGGCAAAGCCGCCCTCGCCCTGCTCGGTGACGACATCGCCGCATCGCTCATTGCCCGTGAGCAGCAGCATGCGTCGGACCCAAAGCGGCCGCTTTCGGAGATCATACGGGAGGTCGAACAGGTACGCGCCAAGCAGCATCAATAAATAAATGAGTCATAAAACGAACAGAAATTACAATAAATAACCAAGTCAAACTCAAAACAAGCAGAAATTAACATGAGTAGGGCTCAAAAGGGGCCCTGTTTGAGGCATTTATGGCAGCTATTATTAAGTAGTAGGACCGGTTGCTATGGAAACTCAAAGTTCCATTAAAAGTATACAAACCGGGGGTAAAGCCAGATGGATTTAAAAAAAGAAATTAGAGGGACCCCCAGTCAGCTCCCCTCATAGTTATTTTCTGAGTGCGTCACAGTGCCAGTAATACCGTTTTTTGCCAAGGTTTAAATAAACACCAATATTATCGATATTAACATTTCGTAGGATTTCAAAACAAATTTTCTAGATTTAATTGCGAGGTTTATTTCTTCCTTTTGTCTCTGAACAAAAATTCCTCAAAAGGGAAAAAACACTATAAACAAAGATCCTTATCATAAAAAATCTTCATCCTCCCCATCCAATGACATATGACGTCCAGCACCCAAATTTCTCATTCCCATTCTGTTCTTTGTAATTAGTTTTTTCTGCTCTCTGCGGATCATGGCTTTAAGCTTGATCTTAGAAGACTTACTCTCACAGGAGATGACACTCTCAAGTTTTCCTAAATGTTCTCTCAACACTTGCATATCTTCTTGAATATCATCAAGTTGTGGCTTTGACCATCCAAGCAAAGACCGAGGGCGCGCATGCAGGAATCGATCAATCCCGGATGCAGGCGATACGGCGCGACTTCGCTTGCCTCCAGGGGCGACGCCAAACGGCACAGCACGCCGTCTGGCCCGGCACTTATCTCGCTGACCCATTGAAACGAGCGGCCAATTCCGTAGGCCTCGCCGATACCGGCAGCCCTCGCCTCAATCGGTTCAAGATCCCGCGCCCGCGACGCATCCAGCGTTCACGGGACCTGAAGACCTGGACGCGTGTGAAGAAGCCTGCGTACGCATACCCGATCCCCAAATACTTTCCCGAGGCTTCCGTTCAAGTACATTGTGGGCCAAACACCTGGGACCGGGGCCGGGTCTTGCTTGGCTTCCTGGGCCAGTTCTGGCCGGCCGGTTTTTCTCAACTCGTCCGGTCTACCTTCGGGCTCGTCTATAGCTACAACGCCAAGGACTGGACCGAATTAAAAATTTGCCCAAGAACTTATAGCGTTAAACCTTAACAACTTTTATCTGTCGTTATTATCATATAAATTTAAAAACAAGAATTATAGTACTGTGCTTCCTAAAAATTTTTTTTAATGTCTTACAATAAAAATATTACTGTAGACAAAAATATCAAACAAAAAGCAAGATAGCTCAGAAATAAGCTTAAAAATTAGACAATATTTTCACCAAAATAGTACCGTCAAGCGTTCGGCGGGTTGTATTTGCCGCACTTGCGAAACGCGATCTACAAGCACCTCATCGCGGCCGACAACTTGCTTGAAAAAGCACGCAATCACGAGTCGCGTTGGGTGGAAATTCAATCCGCCGACTACGATCTGGATGCCCGTCAGGAAGTGAAATTGTCGGGTGATCGATTAGTGGCGTGGTTGTCTCCCGCATCGGGCGGTCATCTCTATGAACTCGACTTGCGAAAGGAATCAATGAGAAATATATATACGCAGGTATTCCGCTTTATCTAAAAGTGTAAATAAGAGTCAACTTAATTATGTAAGTAATAATTTAATAATGATGATGAGTACCAATCAACGAAATTATAAGCATCAATAAGTAATAATGAGTAAGAATAATGATAAGTAAACTTACCAAATGATTTCCTTCAAATACAATTTTAATTTGAATTTTTCAATCCAACAATTTGAATGACCTTAGATGTGCACAGCTTTAAAGATTAAGCCTGTCAATTCTTAGAATCAGATTTAAAAATAACTTGGCTGAATCGTGGTATAATATTACTTTAGCTTGCTAGATAGGGTTTTAGTTTATATTTTAGAGAAAATATAGCTTTTCACAGCGAATCTTATAAGCCATATCTCACATCTAAGGTCTTTTCACAAATTTCCCTACTTGCAAGTGCTATATAACAATGTCACCGAGAAAATAGCGTGAGGGCGTTTCACAAATATTATAAAATAAATCAACGGACAACTAGAGGGAATCCGCTGCATTTTTGAGGTCTTTAAACGACGAATATATCCTAAAGTGAATACTTACAATGAAAATAATAATAGAAAAGACTACTTGGAATTCCCGCTTTCCAGTACCTGCAAAACCTGTTTCCGAGCCTAATGGCCCTTTTTGCTTTACCTTCACTAATGACGAATGAGGCAGAGAAGGGGTGGGATGCAGTTAAACTAGAAGCAACTCTAACAATCCATATTTTAGAAAAATTCTGAACACAATGTTGTAAAATTTTGTCATTATAGGCTTTAGATAAGAAAAGGGGATAAACTGCACTGTAACCCAACAAAGTTTTAATTAGTAGGCTGAAGAATACATATACCCTGGAATACGGTACCAACGAATTCGAATCAAGAATTTGGTATTAATGCGCAACCGTCCTTGCGCGGGTCCGAACCGCCGGTCAACACGCCCGTCTCCCAATCGATCAGGATCGCCTGGCCGCCGCCGATCGGTTTCTCCGCATCGGTAACTTTATGGCCCAGCGCCTTGAGTTTCGCGACCGTCGCTTCCGGAACACCGGATTCGACTTCGACCGTATCGTCGCCCGGCGCCGCAAACACGCGTGCCAGGTCGAGCGCTTCCTGAACGTCGAGGCCAGTGAAAACATTTTATATGTATTTTTTTGGAGTAAAGTGCAAATTATGTTCTGGTCTTGAGAAGTTTGGGGGTTGTCAGTCCTTCTCATGTTTCTTACGATCACCCTTTCTATGTATACCCTATATGCTCCCCAGGGCATAACTTACGAGGACTGTAGGGGTTTGTCAACCTTAAAGACATAATTCCTGGACCTTTCAATTACGTTGAACAAAATGGCAATCTCAAAATGTATAACCAATCCATTATCCAAGTAATCATGTCCAAAATTAAGCAAAGTTAGCATAAATAAATGTACGTCGTTGTATAACTACAAGGAAAAGCACCTTGCTTTAATTGCTAATTTAAGGTGCTTAAATGAAGGTAACAGTATATCCCCCAAAGTCACTGGCAATGCACGCTTTTATATTCCCTCAAGTTTGTTAGTTTGATCTCTTGTGAGACTAGCGTGCCAGACTGGGCTCGGGCCGCTGATCTACCCGCCCGGACCGTATTTGGGTTGGTTTACAAAGACGGCAGCACGCCAGGCTTTGTTTTCCATGCATGGAACGAGGTATATGTTGATGGCATTTGGCGCAGCATGGATCCCACCTGGAATCAGCTTGTCCCCGATGCTACTCACGTACGCCTTACAGATGCCCAAGCCAGCGCACTCATGTTGGCTCATAGCCGGGGCGAAGTGCGTTTAAAATTAAAGAGCCTAATAAATATAAGTTAGAGATTATGATCTTACAGGTTTGTTTTCTTTCTATTGTAATCGAGATAGAGTGAAAATGGAAGGGCCTTGTTAAGTGGGTCATCTATTTAGTTAAAGACTTGAAAGACAATTAGCGTTACTAGTTAAATATCAGAATAATGTGCCGTAATTAAATAATTGATAAAATAATTAATTTGTATGAGGATATTGTTAATAAAAAGCTTAACCCTTTCTCCCTTCTGTGGAACTGACCTGGTAAAAATGGACTAAAGAATTTTGCATAATAGCATATTGTTACATATCAAAAGATATTTTAAATAAGATTAAAACATAAAAGCTAACGAACTTTATGGAAATGTAGGGGATATTTTTTTCTAAATTGCTGAGGAACTTTATCAAAGACATTCTTTTCCGACCCTCTGTTCAGTCTTTGAACTGGGTGTCTCAAACATTATCTTTTGTTCGATTGATCTTCTTTAATCATTCTCTGAGAGTTCCAACTTAATACACAAATCAAATCTAAAAATATTCTCTTTTGACAATCAGAATGCATACACTGTCTTTTGATTTAGTTTAAATTTGCCCTCAATATTCTCTCAAGCTTTACCTTCATGAACTTCGCCATGAAGGTATAGTATCACAGTTGTTGTTGCAAATCCTGCCGTTTAGTCAGCTGAACCTTATTCAAAAGGTAGAGGAAGACTTCTTTGCAAAATTCAATGAATTAAATATCGACGATGCCTACGATATGTATTGTTATGAATATACTCCAACCATGTCTCACATCAAGAAACGTACTTGTGAGCCACTTTTCATGATTCGGCAGAGGGCAGCCGATGGCGCGCAAATCGCGTTTGCATTTGGTACTAGTGGTGTAGCTAATGGTGCAAATGGGGCTTTGGGTGGGCCCAGGCATGGCGGCAGGCCGCAGCCTACTGCTTGCAGAATAATATTAACCAGGAAGAGGCATTGACCTGGATTGACCGTGCCATTCAACGCGGGGCAAATAATGCCCAGGCTTTGGCTACCAAATCCGCACTGATGTCCCAGGCCGGGAAAAATAATACTGAGGCTAAAAACGAACTTGTTACATTTGCCAAAGCCGAAACAACAACGGAGGCAGACATCAATAATGCCGGCCCCAGGATTTTATCTATCTGACTTTCCTGTTAATGATCGCAGCTTTTAGTCTGTTCTTTTTCACTGCCCTGGCCGGACGATTATGGTGTGGTTATGCTTGCCCACAAACTGTTTGGACAGAGACCTTTCTCTGGATTGAACGTTTGGTCGAGGGTGGTCGATTAAAACAAATGAAACTGGATAAGTCCCCCATGTCCTGGGACAAGTTTCGTATCAAGGCAACTAAATATTAATAATATTTGATTTATTAAAGTTATAAAAGTGAAAACATTTAATATTTTTTTCAGTAAAATACAAATTATGTTCTGACCTTGGGAAGGCATGGTGGGTTTTGAGTTCGTGTTAATCCCTGCTCGTTTTGAGTTTGACTGAGTTATATATTGTAATTTCTGTTCGTTTTGGGTTTCATTTTTTTATCGATGCTGATTTGCGGTAGTTTTACGCTTGGTAGATTACCGAGCGAACCGGGAAAGTATCCCTATCTGTGTACGTTTCCCGGACACTGGATGGTCATGAACGGACAATTGATCGTGAAAGACAAATGACACTTTGTCCGAACGGAGTGTCCGGCGACTGATCGTTACATCACGTTTACTTTTGTAGTGCAGACAAGGACCAACGCATGTCGAACCGACCGACTCGTCGTCGATGTCTGAGCGACAATTTTTCCGCTGCCACCTCATCCCTTTCCTGTGCTTAAATTAGGCAATTCTGGTCCGATTAATAGAAAAAAAAAAGAATTTATACTTCCTGATGATGCAAGTCTCATCAAAACTGAATATCTCTATATCAGGCCCAAATCGAAAATCAGCCTTCAGAAATCTCGATCTGAAGGTTCGGAAACCTGGGTCTGTAAAATCAACAAGAATTCATGATTCCTGATGATGTAAGTCTCATCAGAACTGAATATTTCCATTGCCCAAGCAAGACACTGCCTCAGTTGCCAAGGTTTTGACCCCATTGCTGCAGAGGCAGGAGATTCCTACTATGTAGTGGATAACACACCCACAATGAACATCCCTGGTCCAAAACAGTAAAAGAAGATCAGGTGCTCAAGTGCCCTAACTATGGTGGTAACCATGCTGCTAATGCCAGGGAGTGGCCAGTATTCATGGAAAAGAAAGCAATTATGACATATTTTTCAAAGTCACCGGATGAAAATTTTTAGATAGCCATTTTGTTCAGCATAGTCGAAATATCTGATAATTGTGTCTTTGAGGACGACTTAATCCCCCAACAGTCCCCGAGGGAAGGGGTGCAAGTTATGAACTTTGCCCATTGTTTACATATAGTATTCGTTATTGGTAAGCATACAGACGTTATCACGGGGTATTTTTTCCGGTGTGGGGGGGAGGGATTGGGTTACGTGGGATCACTGCGGCCAGTTTCTTTCTGGCAAGGTCGCGGGCGTTTTCAACAGTCAAGACACCGAACTGCCCGATGACGAACCGGCGAGTTCGTCGTTCCGAGTTTCGGTACTGGATCAGGAACGTTTTGGTGCCCGATGGCTTGACGCGGATCCCGAAACCACGGACCTCGGTATCCCATATGAACTGGTCGCGTTTCGGGTCTTGCTGCAGCGCCTCGACAAGTCTCTTGGCCTGCAGAGAGATAACCCATCTGATTTCTGTTAATTTCCAAAAGAGTACTTTTAGTTCTTTAATTGATCTGGACCAAATCTAGAAAAAACAACTCGCGAAGTCTTTGGTTCCGATTACAATTTTGTAAGACTTTGCGAACTTGCAATGAGTACACGTACTACAAAAAACAAATTTGAGACTAAGAAATGAAAAAAAAGAACATACAAGGGAATTCGACTCACTGTTTTACCATTGCCCTAGTTCCTATGGCCAATCATGACTGACACTAATGAAAGAACCGCGCGTTCTGAGCGCCAGCGCCCAGAATGACACGGATGCCTGTGAATCGCCTTCCATCGGGTACAACAGGATATTGATCGGGATACCGCTGGGAATCAGGTTGACCGCGCTGGAAAACAGGTTCAATCGTTCACCGCCACCAATGACGGACTTGGAGGCAACCGGTCCGTCCATGATCCCTTTGGTTTCTTCAAAATCCCCTTCAAAATACACTGAAAGTTTCAGCGTAATGCCATAAATCATTTCTGAAGTAATTCTAATATGTCCTCTTTACAACCTTTATGGGCACTGTGTGTTTTGATTTAGTTCAATGCTTTCAATTTTCCCCAAATTTTTTGCTTTAATATCCTTGGTTTTTGTAGCAGCAATAGTAGTGGTAGCCTTAGCTTTAGTGGCTGTAGTATGAGCTAGACTTTCTGAGAGAGGACAGTGGCTTGCGTGAATGGCCTGAAAACCTATACGTCGAAGAGGAACGTTGCTTGTATGGGCGTGAAGCCTTCCTCGATTTTGTGATGTTTTGCGTTCTTGTGCCCGAAAGTGCAGTAATTCGCCCGAAGAAGTATAACGTTTGCGTAATTCGTGGTCATTTTCTTCAGATTCTATTTCTTTCTCTTTTTTCATCAAAAGCTCTATTTCACAATTTACCAGTCAAAAGTAGATCCCAGAGTTTCTTTACTTTGCTCCAGTTTTATATTTCGTTGCTTCTTGGTTTTTTCGTTCCGTTATCTTTTTTTCCTTTGTCAAATTGCAATTGGCCATTTTTTTTACAGTGATTGAGATTTGAAACAGTTTAGGATTAAAGACCCTAGATCAAATTAGAAAAATTGGATTAATTAATCAAAAGGGATTGATTAATTTTTAAAAACACAATGGCAGATTGAGTGAACCCCCGGCTGCAGCCGAATAATTATACCCCGACACGGAGGAACCCCATGGCAAACGTACAAGCGAAAGAAAATACAGCATCCAGTGATGTGCAGGTGTCCGACAAGATTGTCATTGAAATCAAAAACATGGACAAGTTTTACGGCACATTTCAGGTGCTGAAGAACATCAATTTGAGTGTGAGCGAAGGCGAGCGGATTGTGATTGCCATGGAAACTATTTCACGGAAATCCAAACAACGGAGAAAATTTTCTCTCCGACAATTCCCCTGGAACATCTCCCCATGCAAAAGTAAATAGGCAAAGTCAAAGTAAGACAAATAAAGAGACTTTTCCATAGAAATTCAATCAAATCTCCTCAGTGTAATATGTCCCCTGGAAAATTCACTATGGAAATTTTCCTCCACACAGAAACTTTTCTCGTTGGAAAACCCATCCCACGAGGCCGAAGCCCCCGCCGAGGCGGACGCGCCTGCCGAAGCGGGCGAAGAGCCTGCAGAAGCGGTGGAAGAGACCGCTGAAGAGGCTGCTCCTGCTGAAAAGGCAGCTGCGGAAGAGACCGGAGAAGCGCCTGCGGCGGCTGAGGCCGAAGCGGACGCCGGGGAATCCAAGGCAGAGCCTGCCAGCGATGATGCTGCTGGTGACGAGGGCGATGAAAACGGCGGCTCAATAAATCGAAATTATTAAAGTTTTAAGGAGTAAAAATGTAATAGTAGTCACATTGTAGTATAAGTACTAGTAGTACTGGAGTAGTGTGGTATCTGTAACAGTAGCCGTAATATAGTTGCAGCAGTAATAATAGAAGTAGTGGTATTTACATATATATATATATATCTATATATATTACCTTTTGGTCAGCTGAACATCCCCCTCATGATAACCCAAAGGTCTGCATATCCCTTTACAGGGAGAAGGAGTGGAGGTAGTTGCTTCAAAATACCAACCCGGGACATACTCTAGTTCTTAGATTCATCCCTGAAAGTTTCATTTTCCTAACCTAAACCCTTTCTGAGATAGCAACAAGTCAATTAACTCAAGTTTTACCATAAGTTTTTGTAATTTGTAAAGTAGTTTTCAGAAATTTATATTGTTTCCTTATGCGAAGGAGTATATGTAATCTAGAACCCGTTTTAAGTTTTAATGTTGCTCCTTACTTTCATTAAATAAACTTGTTTTTTTTATTTAATTATGAGTTAAAGTAAACTAAAGTGTGAATAGATCCAGACATCATTTGGTACATTTTTTATTAGAAGAAGATATTACTTTCGCATTTTTCTTCATGTTTTTTCTTTTCTGTGTGTGTATCTCCTGTGCTTTGTGTTTTTTCTCCTTCTCTTTTTTTCTTCTTATTTTAGCGGTTATTCTGAATCTTGTGGAAATGATGCAAAGAATATTGAAAGTATTGTTTTCCATTGTTTGGCTGGTACACACCCAATGAAGTCAAAAAAATAATCTGAACCAATTTTCAACACAGCGGCTTGAAAGCAAAAGTGCAGTCAAAAACTCCTGATTGGATAGACTGATCACATGACAGGATTAACACAGTGCACGTAGAGTTGAACTTCTGGTGATTAGTTTTCAGTCTACAATGTGATAATAAAAGCAAATTAAGGTAAGGACTTGTACTTGATAATTTACGATTATAGGGTAAGTTACTGCAATGAAACTAATTGTAAAGAAGATTTGATTTTGTATAAGCGCAGTCTTCTTGTTTGAGTATACTGTTCACATTTCGGTTGTCGAAAGTGAAAAGTTTCTAACACCTTTCTGCTTTATGTAGGCAGGTCCAACGTTAAGGACCAAGGTAATCAAATATATAGACTTCAAAATTATATAATATTCAAATTTATAGTTCTGAAACAAACTGTCAACAAGGATAAAACCGGGGGACCACGTCTTTTGGCTCTAAATTGACATGACATCCGCTATGTCACTTTCACTGCCGACAAATTAGTTCCCTATCTTGAAATATGTATTTATCTTGTTCTATTATTTTCTTCCCTGCATTTTTTTCTTCCTAGCATTTCCTCAATCTGGGAAAACTAAAAAAAATATTTTTTTTACTTTTATTACTTTAATAAATAAAATATTATTAACACTTTGTTTAAAAAATATCAGTATATTTGTATTAAACTGACAATACATATTTGTTTGTATTTTTTAACACTGGTAAAATGCGATTATGACTTTTCAGACAACTTCATTACATAGACTAACGGTATAAAAGAAGAAAGGAAGGAGGTTGTTCACCCTAAAATCAAATAGTATTAGGTGGGCGTGGGAGCAGTTCGGGCACTGCAGGTACGGGATGGCTCGGAACTGAGCCTCCGAGTCGGGCCAGCGGCGCAGTGCCACACCCGTCCGCTTGAGGAGCACCACGGCCAACTTCGCACCGTCGAGGGTGCTCACCCACGCGTCGACGTCGATGGCGACGGCGTCGTGCGCGAGACGAATCGCCTCGTCGATGGACGCCGTCGACGGGATCACCCGGGCGCCGAGAGTTGAACCTCTTTCTTGAAATACTCCTCGTTCTTCTTCTCACCCGAATCTTCAGCGAAGGGGCGGAACGCCTCGGCCAACCAGCGGGTGTCGGTGAACTACTTGCAGGAATGGCACTCGCTCTTGCCGCAGGGTTTCTAGGCACCAGCCTTCCATTTCTCAAGGAAATCACCACAAGCGAGGCCTTGGGGCAAATCGCTCAAGTAGGGATATTTTTTCTGATGCTGTTAAAGGCTCATGAGGAGAACTGGTGCACACGGTATGGCTGCACCACCTGCGGTGCCCTTCGCTTCAAGGAAGCCGTAGGGTTGGTGAAAAGACAGGGAACTGGTTCAAGGCCGACGCACCAACCCATAACCCGCGACTTCGCCATCGCATTGGTCAACGACCTTCGAGAATGCCGTCCCGCAGGCGATCAAAGAGAGACGTTCCACAGCGGAACGAGACTTGTGATTATGGAAGCGCGGCGACGGACAGCGCCATTCCGAGCCAGAGACTCGCGTCCATGATGGGCATAGCCGACTATCAGGCCGCGGTCACCTTCCGGGAATGTCCCAGAAAGATGGAGGGCTTTCTCCGATCGTGCCGTCCGCGCCGGTGTGTCGGCACTCGAGTGGAGGACGGTAGCATGTTGGCGATCCCGAAATGCTGTTCACCCCGACTGCACTAACCGCCTTCCCGGAGCCTCCCACCGCGCGGTGCTCGATTCCGGAGTCGAAAAGACCGGCTGCACCGTGCACTACGTCACGAACGAGTACGACGCGGGACCGATCGTTCTGCAGCACACGGTCGACGTGCTCGCCGACGACACCGTCGAGTCCCTCGCCCGGCGCGTGTTCGAAGAGGAGTGCGTGGCCCTGCCCGAGGCCTGCCGGCTCCACCTCACCGGCGCCGTCCGCCTCGAGGGCGGCCGCGTCGACGTGGAAACCCGTGCCGAACTGGACGGGATCGACCATTTTCTGTCGGATTTCTTTATGGATGAACAGCTCGTCCTCGAAATCGCCGGCCCCTATTCAGCCCTGATTGAGCCCTTGCACTGGATCGTCGAGGTCGCCACCAGCGCCAGTTCGGAGACAGCCAAGCCATCGCCTCATGCCTTCATGGTCCACATCATTCAAGCGATCGCCGCGGACCGCTTACCGAGAAACATCAGAGCTGTCCATCTCCATCTGTTCACACAAAAGCACAACATCACAGACGCGTCAATGCTGGCGGACGAGTGTGTCCGTTAGAACATGGAACGTACGCCGAGTTGCTGTGACGGCGAGAGAACAGCCACCGCCGCTGCTGCGGTGGAGAGCAAGGAGAGCGAAACGTCGACCCCGAGGCGAGACACGACGTCCGGATCCACAAGCACGGAGCGAGCCTCCGACAGAAGTTTTGATCCCTTTCTCTAGCCTTTGCACGCTGGTCTAAGGTACTTGTCTCATAAAAAGCTGGTGAGGAGAGCGGGTGTTGGATGGTTATTCACCTCATAGAGAGGGATGGCCGAAAGGGGTGATCTTTGGCAATCTATCATCCTTCACCTTCAGAACGTGTCTCCCTATATATTCAAAGCTTCCGTTCTAAACTCCTCACAAGAAGTTCCAATTTCCTTTAAATCCCTGGATAAGGACACAAAAATGACAAATGTCTCTGGTACACACAATTGTGTCTTGTATAATTTCAGATTGGTAATAAGATCTAGCAAAAATGAAATACTGAATTTAATTGAAAAAAAATGACATAACCCCAGGTTAAAAAATGACATAACCCATGATAAAATTACAAGGTTTAGATCATTTGAGCTATATACGCAATATAAGGTTATATATGGACACAGGTCAAATAAACAGACGAAATGGGGCAAGCTGCTGCTGGCGGTTATTTTCGACCGGGAAATCAGCCAGGCGATGGGCATTAACGTGACCGTCGTGTTCACGGTGACCTTCATTGTGGGCTCCATCCTGGGCGCCCTGGGCGGCGCCTATCTGGCGCCGACGATTTCGGTATCGCCCGGTATCGGGGTAGAGGTCATCGTGCTGTCCTTCGCCGTGGTCGTCATCGGCGGCATGGGCTCGATCACGCTACCCGGTCACCAGATCAACCGCTTCACGCCTCTGATGACCCGCGTTGATGACAAAGCCGTGGCTGCGATCGTGGAGGCCTCACGCGAAAACCTGAAACAGGCTGAGGCCACAAAGCCCGACGAGGCAACGGCACCCGCGCTCGAAATTGAACCTGAAATCAGCATCGACGATTTCATGAAGGTTGACCTGCGTGTTGCCCGCGTGACCGCCGCTGAACACGTGGCTAGCATTGGTCGAAGACGGCACCATCTACGGACGTGAGCTCGCGGAATCCGTTCGTCTTCTGCTTGAAGAAATTGGCATAACTCCGCTTTTCATCGACAATTACCGGCCGTCACAAAGCAAACAATTCAGCCTGGTTCGGCGGCTGGAAAAGTCCGACGCGACGCACATTTTTGTCGGCGGCGACCGGCAGGATGCCGCGATCATCGGCCGTGACAGCCGGGAAGCCTTGACCTAACACTACGCTTGGTTAGTTTTTCCTTTGGTTAGAAACTGGTTAGGAGACCCTCATATTTCTTGGACACCAACTTTTTTGCCTACACCTTGCAGTCTCGTTCATATATCCAGCGAACGAGATTTTTTATATCAAAAAATTACAAACCAACAGTCCGTTAAGCGGCGAAATTAAAAACAGCCGCGATCTTTCCCGAGATACACGGCTGTAAAATTTCAAAAAAATAATAAAACCCTGAGATCCACCCAATCCCCAAGAGCTTGGAAGCAAGTGTTTTAAGTTATGCCCCGGGGGAAGATAAGGTTTTTATATAAGAGGTGGTCAGTATAAACATCATAGGGGGCCCATATGATTGGAAATTGAAAGTTCTAGCTACCTTTTTAAGAGTCAAAGGGGATTGGAGGGCATATACCCAATCCCCCCATACAGCCTCTTTTCTGCAAATGTATCCGACATGCTTAGTCTGAAAATATTAAATGAGGGAAGGAAGATTAGATGCCAATTTCTCCCTCTCCCCACACTTGGAGATTTATAGGATCTGGGCGTAAAACACACTTTCTAAATCTTTAGGCAAAATTTCCATCCATCTACACAAAATTCACCTGTCCTCCTCCATAATAGCTAATGCAGAATCACAGAGCATTTCACACAATTTTATTGAGCATTAAATGAATCAGCTTGAGTCTTTCTATGGACCCACTTAGGGGACTTAGCCTGACCTAGGATTGCTCTCATTGTAGAAGCACGAAAATGCTTTATAATTTGGTTTCTAAACAAATTTCTTTGTGCCTCATATTTTGTGCACTTCATGAGAATATGTCTAAACATCATCATACTCATCACAAATATCACAGAAGGGCGAGCTATCTCTCCCCCACTTATGTAAAACTGAACGGGTTTTGGCATGCCCCTACCAAACCAAACTTAAAGTCTTCTGCATATTTTGAACCATAAAAAGCTCTTCTTGTGAAAATTTTTCTTTTCTGGAAGGCATTTTAAATTGAGCGATAAAATACAGAAAATTTGAAACAAAAAGCAACAATCAAAATATTTGACATCAAACTGACACTACTGATTTTTGAAGGAGAGGGAGAGGAATCCAAAAAGTACAAGAACAAACAGGCAAACTAAAGACGAAAAGTCATCACAATGTGATCACGACAAATTTCGTAGCTCACACGTCATCGTGCTCTGAGCAGGCTGCAGCAAAAGGCGACACGACGGGGCCATTGCTGATGTGGAAGTACAACATGAAGAATGCGCTCATGTACATCCCGGAGGCACTCAACGATCAGTCGGAGACGGACAGACCGGAAGTGCGGAAGCGAGCGCCGAAGGTCGGATTCCTCCAAAACCCGAGCGATTCCCCGCCAATGGTTCCCGTTCCCGTACCCGTGCCGGTGCCGGTTCCCGTGCCCGTGCCGGTACCCGTGCCCGTTCCGGTGCCGGTGCCCGTTCCGGTTCCCGTTCCCGTTCCGGTGCCTGTCCCCGTTCCCGTTCCGGTGGTCACCGCCGCGGCGGCGGCCCCGTAGTTCTTACTGCGCTTGTGCCCGCCGCAGCCCACTGCCAACAGCAGGGACAGAACGGTGGCGGCTGCGAAAGCAGAAGCATGGCTCAAAGAAACAAAAGGCTTGGTGGAACAACTGCAGACCTTCCTCTCTGACTTAGACTTTTTGAACTCTACTTTACCTTCCAAGCTGCAATATCCAGCTCGTGGACAAGTAAAAATCATTATTTCGACCTCTGGCAAGAACTTAACAATTCAAAATAGGGATGAAGCCTTTTAATTGACAGTGAAACAAATATAAAAATCCTCATGAAAAGGCATCAAAGAATTAACAATCCGGGTTTCTTATAAGGAGTGACGCCTTTGAACTAGTTGAAAAAGTGTAAATTGAGAAAGCACGATCAAACAAAAATACGATAAAGCAAAAAAAAGCATTTGGCCATTTGCATGATTTGAGACCCTAGTATTCTGTAGGTGTGTCGACCATGTTGTCCGTTTTTAAAAACAGATTTTAAGCATTTGGAGAAGGGGTAAAACTTTGGGAGAAAAGAGTTCGAGGGCAAATTCGGGAACAACACATTTAAGGAAGCGCAAGACATTTCTTCTTCGGCCTACCCTGGCCCTGAAGGTCCGCGGAGACTTGCAGTTTCGGGCTCCATTGCGGAAGCATTACTCTATAGTCTCGACCGAAATGGCTCGGAGCTGCATGTTATCGGAGCTACTACGGGCCGAACTGTAGAGACTTTAAACATCTTTTTGGGCAAGGATACCGAAATCTCACCAAATATACTCGAGATGACAACTTCGCAATTTTTCTGCACCAGCGGTGCAACCAGATCCAATCCGTTTCCATCCGGCAGGCCAATGTCTAGCAGCGCGAGATCAAAGTCCTCACCCAGTAGGTCTTGTGCTTCTGCGATGCATCGAGCGAGCGTACAAGTTGCCTCAGGGAAGGCTTCGTAAACCACTTCCTGTAGCCATTTTTGTGCTTCAGTGTGATCTTCAAGCTTTTTTAAAACTTGGAAATCTTTTAGGCTAGTTCTTGAGCAAACTGCAACAGTAAGCTCATATCTTAAGCTATGTATAATAAGGTTTAGATATACAGTTTCATCCCATGCTATATCAGGATTACCAATAGGTAGTTTTTTACTATCTCTCCGATAGACTTCCAATTCGGTGTGAAATTTAGGAGACTCACAAGTGGACCCACGAATGTGTTTCTTTCTAACAAAAAAAATAATCACCCATCACCATGGTTGTTGTTGTTGCCATCATCATAAAAACTGTGGCAATCATCCATTTCACTGTTCTTCTTCTTGTTGTTGTTGTCATTTTCTATTGCTTGTGATGAGGATGTGTTTTATTTTTGTGCAAATACGATGAAGAGTATCCAAATTCTATGCGCAGAGTTGGATTTCTCACTTGTGTATTCAAATTTCAAATGACTAGGGATCCGTGTTGACTTTATTGCACTTATTCAAGATACGCTTATTATGGGGTCTATGTATTTTAAAAGCACGTGTAAGTAAGTATCCCGTCTTCTATGAAACTATTTAGTGGATTGACTTAAGAGCTGCCATTTTGAGCGTGAGGCCCTTTAAAGAATTGCAATTTTTGGCAATCTTACCGTTTACCACACAAACTTAGGAAATAATGATTTAGTCGTCGATTTGACCATGTTCACAAAAAAAAAGCCCAAAGCAAGAACAAGGGCAAAGCAAACTCGAAGAAACCCAAGCCACAAGACAAGAAGTCCAAATCAAAAAAGAAATCAAAACGAAGCGCAACCAAGAACACTGACGCAAAAGCCGCTTCCTCTGCAGATGCACAGAAGGAAAAAGCGAAGAATGTCAAAATCGAATTGAAAGGAATTGCCCGCCGGATCATCGCTTTGCCGATGCCCGTGCGAAATTACATGACCAGGGCAGTCACAACCCATTGAATTTAAAGAAAAAAGAAATAAATAACGGGATTTTCTGGCATTTTGGAAAGTTCAGCTCAACAGCAATCCTCAAGTGCTACACTGGTGACTGCTTCATAGCCGAATAATAATTACGATAATGATCGGCAAGATTTCTTCTCGATGGTTCCCACTGGCAGTGGCGCTCGGTATCGCGGCGTCGGCCATTATGCTGTCCGTTTTCTACGGACGGCCCAGGGAGGTTTTTTTTTTTTTTTTTTTTTTGGGTGTTTTGGTGGGGGGGGGGGGGGGGGGGGGGGGGGGGGGGGTTTCTTCATAGTCATATTCGTCTATAAAATTCGTATTTACTGTAAACGTGCCACAAACATATTCTCGCCACTGCACCTCACATTATCTGTCTGCACATCATTATATGTCTATATTTGATTAAAACCCGTATCAATTGCCCAGAGAAGTAGTACTCGTTCTTAATGTTTATTTATTTAAAATGTTTACATAAAACACGGTTACATAAAATGTTTATTTTCAGGTCTTCTGGGTTATTGATTCACTCTTATTTCTCACTGATTTTGTATTGAGTTCTGACCACAAGTCGATTCATTGAATGTAGTTGTCGTTTCTGATAATATTTATGATTGTTATTTACAGGGATACTAAATTCTTACAGTAGATAAATGCCATGGAGATAAAAGTAAGAAGCAACATTAAAACTTAAAATGAACAGAAAATATTACGTATAGGAGTTGGGTTGTCTCTCCTCAATAGCTCGCTCTTACGCTGAAGTTTCTTTTTTGCCTTTTAAAAGAGGTTATTATTCTAATTAAACAACCTTTATGATTCAGGAGTCATGCTTAAACAACTGGGGAAAAAAATCCAACATTGGCTATTATAAGGTTATTAGTAGCATACATATTTCGCATAGAACTGCTTAGCCGGTTGACCGAGTATCGCTCTTTTTTCTTTAAGGCAAGAATCGCACGCCCATTATTCTCTTACTCAATTCTTAGCAATAGGGCGGATTTTAATATTTCTCCATCCCATGGTAAATTGACGATCGCCATCAATACCATGAACCTGCAGACCAATAAATCCCTTTGGATGCGTTTTATAAACTTCCTCGTTTACGACGTCGTCGATTAGATATCCGAGACTAAGAAGCCTTCTTCAAAAGATAAAGCATGCAGACTCACAAGAACAAATATTACAACAATACAAAATTTGAAGAGCTCAAAAAGTGCTTAAATTTGAATTTGCGGTTGAAGCGATTATTATATTCGTAAAGAACATGAAAAAAAGCATCAAGAGGTATGTTCACTTTATTGGTAAGTCAGTTATATGAACTGTTATAATTTTTTTAAAGAGAGCAAAATACTACAAACCTCTACAGTGGAGTTTTCTGATATCCTGAATCTGACGGTGTGATTTTCATTAAGATTGCTTGTCGTATTTGGGGGCGCTTCCCTCTTTGTCCAAAATTGGGATAATTATCTCAAGCTCGTAACTTTTTGTGAGTAAAATTAAACTTAATGAACTTTATATACTTTGAATTTTGATAAAAATTGGGTTGTTTTGATGTATCTATTGTTATCAAAACTCTGTTTTTCAGAACGTGATGAACACCGCGTTCTCCGACTTGAAGGTCGTGCGCTCGCGCACGGCCGCGTAGTAGTCCAGGAACGCCTTGGTGCGCTGGTAGCGCTGCGCGAAGGACAGGTCCTGCCCGGCGCGGGGCGGGGCCGGCGGGAAGGCGGCGACCTCGACGGGGCCGACGATCTCGAAGAACACCGGGGCGAAGGTGGCGCGGCCGTAGCGGCTGTATTCGCGCTTGAACCAACAGGAGATACCCGTGAGAGCTTCGTTAGCAGGAATTGCTTTGGTGACCCTCGTCTGTGCCGTCGCCACACCAGCCTTCCGTGGCGCGCCGACCTTGGAGCTCGTCGTGCCGGATTGTGGCGAGGATGACACGGCGGACTGCACGCGCGACCTGTGCCAGGAGGTGCCGGATCCCTATTCGGCCAGCGAATTCCCCATGGGCTGGGTCTCGGCGGATACCGGGAACGAAATACTTAATAAACTTCATATACCTAATTAATATACTTATTATATGATACTTATAATTTAGGCCATATTTCTGTAGGCTTACTTTTATATATCAAAACTTTCTGAGGAAGGTTTTTTTTGTAGCCCCAACTCAGGAAGAAGGGGCTTAGGAGCCCATTCCTAATATCCTATACTTTTTACGATATTTTCGCTTAATATTGAATAATTCGCGCTGTTTTTGCTACTCCTAACGAACTGTTTGATAAGTTTGGTAATCGCAGTGAGTGGTCTTATCAAGGACGTATTTCTGTGCGTGGAACTGATGCTGTTTCAATCACGATTACCTGATCAATTGATGACTTTTTATGTTGTTTTTTATATCTGTGGTTTAAAATTGTCTTGTTTTCTTTTCTCGTTTATTGCATTTAATCTCAGGGGGGTTTCCCCGAGCAACTGACATGCAACTGAATTTATGTGCACGAGCTTCCCACAATTACCCGAGCTTCAGTACTAGATTCACATTCAACCGTTATCGTCTCAAAGATGCAGGACACCTTATCTGATCCTCTGAAGCGAAAAGCTGCTATAGATTAGATTACTGGACAAGAACTAGCACGTAGCATAAAACCCATCAATGACAAGTGGTATATTAGCATGGAAAAGTCTGCTAATGAGGACTTCAGCTCCTCCAGAATGTAATCTCCAATAAGTAGAATGTCGATCGTCGTATAGGCGACCGCGACGATCCGATGCACCCGGATCAGGTTTTTCGTCTCGCCCTCCCGGCCAAGCCCCAGGGAAACCACCTTCGGGTTTCCCAGCTTGTAGACCGTGCCCGACAGGATTGAGCGATTGCCGGCGTAGCCGCTGATCACCAGCACCGGACGGCCCTTGATCACCGTCTCGCGCACCTGGTCCTTGATACCGAGTTCCTTGACATCTGAACACTATGTGGTATTTTCTGGGGGGGGGAGGTTCCCCAAAGTCTTGCTCCTATCTTAATCGAACTCGATGGAAAGTGAAGTCTGGTGTCTAGTTATGCCTTTTGGTATAAGAATCTGACCTGATTTTTGTGGGAAATGGATGGGGATGGTCCGTAAAGCATGTGAATAGGGCATATAATGCAAAATGTTTTCGGGTCCTATCTGTATTTAGTGAAAAGTAAGGATCAATATATTCATAGGGATACATCCCTTTCTCTATTATTTCTTTGAGTTATTCAGTATTTTGAAGTACATCAAAAGTATACTTGAAATGATTTCTTAAACAACTGTAATTTATTTTACATTCACATTTAGCTAAATTTTCAGAAAGCCGATCTAACGAGGAGGCCATAACACGGAGTGAATCTATGATAAGCATTTCGTATTGGATTTCATTAACAGTTATTTTTCCAAACGTAAGGTAAAAGACATCAAAATCAGTAGTTCTTCATAACACAACATGAACAACATCAGTAAATCGCTGTAATCAACCGTATTTTAAGCAAATATGCTGTTTTTATGCTCGACTTACAAGCGTTGCAGTAAATACACATGAACGTAAGGTAAAAGACATCACAATAAGTAATTCTTCATATCAAAACATTAACAAAATAAATAAAACGCAATAATCAACTATATTTCGAAGGCATTTTTTAAAAAAAATGAAAATCATCCCTAAGGAAGATTCTTTCAAAATCTGGAAGAGCTCACGATCCCCATTGTTTGGCTCTATTTTAGTGGTTGGGCCGCACATATGGAAACAGTATAAAATTCTGAAAACTAAACTAAAAAATTGTAAAATACTTATGTCATTCCTTAAGACGTTTCCCTGTATTTTACCCCATCCCACTAATGCGCAAATTTATATCCCATTGTATTGGGTGAGAATTTCCGCTTGTCAGTTCAACTGCATTGTCACTTTTTAAAGATGTGACGTTAACTCTGGGTTTCAACAGTAGACCTAAATTATCTTCAGTTGAACTTGAAACGACGTCAGTAATAATAGTTTGCGTAACCTTTCTAGTCCCTTGAGAAAATTCTGACGAAGGAAGTTCACTAGCACTGGTAATGAATATTTAGAGCGGAAGTATCAGCTAAAACCATTCGTTGTGCAGAGGCTGAAAACTGCTTTTTGCCAATGTTAAATTACATATATATCTTTATAAACATATACCCCTTTGTATAAGGCTAATATTTCTTTATATTTATATACATATACATTATAAATATATAATTTATATATATACATATTATAAGTATATAATTTATATATATATATATATATATATATATATTGTGTAGATATATATGTTATATATATGTACAATCACCGCTAAATCTAACAAAAATAAAGGGTTATTTTTAGTCTGGCCAATGGCTTGATCAAGCATTTTTTTATCAATAAAGGGCAGTGGACACGCGGTTGCAGAAATCACTACATCAACGTTTGGCAGGTGCTGAGGAATATCAGTGATTGATAAAACATTTGCATCCCATTTAAGCGCTATTCTATCAGCATTTTCACGCGTTCTATTGGCAATGGTAAAGTCTCGGACACAGCTAGAACCATATATTTATGTTACAGTGTATAACTATTTTGATACTAGGCCTCCTATGACCGTGGATCTTGTGGACTTGTTAATAAAAGGGGTTTTAGGAATTAAAACTGGCATACATGCTATTTGTACATGTTTTTTCTTTACTAGAGAAATATAGCAAGGGGGTGGGGGTAGGAAGGAGCCTCTCTTAAGAGGGAGAGGGGGGGAGAAAGGCTCGGTGATCACCACGGCTGTTTTTAAATTCGATTGAATGATTTGCGGTAAAACAGGTTTATTGTGGCGGGGGATAATAACGGGGCGGGCAACGCCCGGCTTTTCATAGACGCGGTGGCTGCCAGTTTGCCTTTTGAACTTAAATCCAGCAGTTACAAATACACACTCTAACACCTTCCAGTGAACGGGGGCTATACGACGGGGCATGGGGCTTTCGCGGCCTCAAGAGGAATGCTAACATCCACCATTAATATGGCGATCATGTCTGGCTGAAATTCCAGACGCGCTGAGCATGTTGGCGATCTGCATGCTAAGTTCGTCCTCGCTGCGATCTTCGTTTAATCCGCGCGTATCGACGAGCCTGCTATAGCAACGATCCAGCGCTTCTTCTAAAATGCTCAGGCGCTCGCCATAATCACCAGCGAATTGCCACCTCAGGACAATCCCACCAGGCCGCTTCCCAAAGAATTTTAGGAAAGAATGTATAGAAACAAAAGAAGAATGGCTGAATAAACAGTGTGAAAAAATAGAGAAGGAACCTAAAGGAAGCCTAAAGCAAGATCAAAGTCAATAAAAGTAAATCATGCACATCATCAGGCTGCATAAAGTGAAAAGGTGACTCAAAAGGTATTGAAAAAGATATGGTGGTAATCTGGTGTTAAAAAAGGATCTTCTCATATTATGCAGAGATTGTGTGTTAAAAATATCCCCCCTAACCATTTCCTAAGAGTTTCCCCTCAATACCATCAACGTTTCGTTAAATATTGTAGATACAGCCTTTTGACATCCTGGATACACGTAATGTCTTTTGATTTAGTTAAATATCTCGCAAAATTCCATGAGTTTCATATTAATACCCTTAGCTGCTCCTTGAATGTTGTATATACATTATTTCGATAAGCAGGATGAACGTATTGTCTTTTGATTTGGTGACAAAGTTTTATTTTTATTTTTTATTTTAGCTTTTCTGGAAATAGTAGGGGAAACTCTCTACTAATTTACATAGTGTTAAGAAAAAGTGACTCATCGCTATAAACCTGTTCATCGTTGGTTTAAAGTTTGACATGACTTTTCCTCTACTTTTTCGGAAAATCTGGGACGTCGGTGATGGCGCGATTAAAATTCACTGTAGTAAAAGGTGGGTTTATTAAGGGCGGGGCACGTCTTGAGACGCTCAGATATGGCGCGGCGGAATGAAAGAAAGCTTCGCCTCCCGTCATCCCGGCGGGTTCACGCTCGTTGAGTTGCTGGTAACGCTGACGGTTTTGTCGTTGGTCGCGGTGCTTGCATTTGGCTCGGTTCGATTTGCAAAGCCGGTTTGGGACAATGACCCGCAATTCGCCAGTACCGCTCGTATCGAGGCAATTGCGGTAAGAATTCGCGGCCTATATGTCTGTCAGAGGTTCAACTGCTTTGCGAGGCGTTGGCTTAGAAGATGCGATAGTACGAGATCATGGAATTCCAATGGAATCTAGAATGATTCACAGGCCAGATGGCTCTACTTATGCTATTCCTTATGGCAAAAAGGGACAATGTATCTATTCAGTTGGGAGGCGATTCTTGAATGAAGCGCTTATCAATGGTAAGCCATTCCAAGATTTTTTGGCTTGTTTTAAATAGCCAAGATCCAAATACCAGGACAATGACCCCATGATTCAATACTTGTCAAATCAATAACCTCCTTCCTCCTGTTGTAAACAAACTGCTTATAATCCTTGTCTGATTTGATCCAGTAAAGCACTGATTTGCTGTCTGTCCAACAATAAACCTTTTTTGATCTGGATGACTGGAAGAAAAGCTTCTTTTACTGAACTGACAAGTCGAGCAGTAATCAATGCAGCAAGTAACGAGCTGCTTCTCGTTATGAGAATAAATAATAAAATAATTATAAAATATTAAAATTAATAAAAGATTGCATAATAAAAGATTGCTTAAAACAGAGCAAATGGTTTAAAAAAGTGAAAGAAGTAGGGGATGAACCGCCTGAACAGACAGTATTGTGCGAGCGTTCCCCCTCTCTCGGTAAACCGTCCAATCTCTGAAAGTCCAAAAAATAAAATCCCGGAAATTTTAGCGATGTTGTACATCCTTGGCGTTGCTTTCCTGAAACCGGATTCCATGCCCGCCCACCAGCGTGCTGCGGATGAAAAGGCATCGCTGGCCCAGGTTCTGAATGCGCTGTTTCCGCCGTTGTTGCTGATCTTCGCGGTACTGGGTTCGATCCTTGGCGGCTTTGCAACGCCGACAGAAGCCGCCGGCGTCGGCAGCATGGGTGCGCTGTTGCTGGCGGTTTCACGCCGACAACAATGTCTTCAAGAAACTTGTTTTATTTTTATTCCTTCTCCAAAAAACCTGTTGCACGTTGATTTTTCTCTCCGTGAAACTTCTACATTGCTTTTTCTCATCGTGAAACCGGTTTTGTTCATGGAACTTGTTGTGTGCTGATTTTTCTTCGTGAAATTTAATTTATCTTAAAATTTTTCCTCAGAAAACTTTCAAAATTTATTATTTCAAAAAATTTCATTGACCGTGATCGACTAAAAGTAAGGGGCAGCATTAAAACTTAAAACAAACAGAAATTATTACGCATATGAGGGGTTTACCTCCTCGTAATACCTCGCACTTTACGGTATTTTTAGTAACTTTAACCATTTATTCTGTGGCCATTGTGATTCAGGGGGTCATTCTCAAGGAATTGGGACAAAATTTAAGCTTTGGTGTAAAGAGCGAGGTATTGACGAGGGGGTGAACCCCCTCATATACAGTGGAAATTCTACCCAATCACAAATCCCCCTCCAAAAAATGTCTGTATAATTCCCAATAATAAATACTATAATCAACGGTCATATTTCATACCTTACAGGCCTCTTCCGACGGACAGTGTTAGTAATTTTACCCTAAAGACATAGTTATTTGATCTTTCAACTCTACTGGACAAAATGGCAATCTCAAAATTTTGATCAGATAAATTTGGGAAATAAATGGACGTGGGTATATACAGTATGTCACAGGCTTGATAAGGGAAAAAGTTTTCTTTTCTGAATTTGTTTTGTTAGTGTATGATTGAAAGTCAGCATAATCTTAACAAGTAACTTATCTGAAAATTCCAAGAACAAATTGTGGCATAAAGGTTTCCCGTGGTATTTTGTCCAAGTCAGTTAATTCTCTTGTCCATGAAGCTCCGATCAGAATCCCAATGATATCTATTTATTGAATAGTGACTCCGTTCCTTTAAATTACCACCCCTGTCCGAACAGCTCAATTCCTGCTCGCTTCGTTGCATTTACTCCGCCTACCCACTGAAACACATGCCTGACTTATATTCGACTTCAATCCAGCTACAAACGGCTGGAAACGCCTCAGAAGTATAGCACGTATGAGATGGGCGGATATCATCCACGATCGACTCACAGCGTGGTCCGTTGACCCCGGTGAAACTCCTACCCTCACAGCTGGGCACAAGTACGCACGCATTAATTTATTTCAGGGGTGGGTGGGCAAAATGAAAAACGCATAATATACGGATAGTACGTGGAATATTATAAATAATAAGAATAACCGCCAGAGCCTCGCGATTCAACAGGGAAGTCAAAATCGCGAGTGCGCCATCTGGCATGCCAGTTCGTTTTCCATCTAATTCACCTGTCTATAGAGCCTGCACCTGGCATATATTTTCCAACAGGAAGTTCACATTTCCTTTAAATTATTCTTTATGACATCCTCCCACCCCAGACGAGGGCGACCTGTTTTCCGTTTAGCTCTAGATGGTTGCCGGAAAAGGACAATCTTCGGTAATCTGTCATCTTTCATCCACAGAGCTTTCCCTAGCTATCTCGACCTTAATACATTATAACCCTAGAAAGTGGGATTTAACCACATTTTCCGTCACCCTACTGTTTGAAATACGGCATTGTCAAATTTTAAACTCCCAAGTTTAGTGTTCAACTGTTCTTTGAAGGTTTCTCTCAAATTCTCATTCTGGAGTCTACCAGCGCGGAAGTTCAGTTGGTTCTATTAGTTCCCATTATTTTGCTAGTATGCTGAGAAATGATAACGAATAGAACAACTTAAACAAAATCATATCCGAATCCTGGGTTTTACACAGCATCCAAGAGTTAAAATCTCCACATTCTAATCACGGCTTGGAGACATAGTCATCGGCGCCGGCTTCCAGACCACGGACCGTATCGGCTTCCTCGCCGCGGGCCGTCAGCATGATGATCGGGATGTTCTTGGTCGCCGGGCGGCGGCGCAACTGGCGGCACAGCTCGATCCCGGACAGGCGCGGCAGCATCCAGTCCAGCAGGATCAGATCGGGTGGGTTCTCATCGACCGCGATCAACCCTTCCTCGCCGTCCATCACGGCGTAACACTTGCCAACTACTTACCTTTTTTACTTTTTCTTTAAAGGCTGTTTAAAAAATGGAACTTCTTGCTTAGTTTCTGTAATGGTTGCTTAAGAAATGGTATTTTCAACCATTTTTCTTGTTTTGAGCCATTCTATTCGAGCCATTATTTGTGAAGCCATTATTTGTGAAACCATTATTTCTAAGCTTAGTTATCTAAGGACTGGGTCTACCCCAAATGGTTTCCCACGAGGCTTTTTATCATAACAGAAAAAAGGAGGGGATATAGGAGAGTACCTTGGGGTATTCTATTGTGGAAAGGGAGAGGGCTGGAATAATGATTCTGATATTTGACTTCCTGTGATCTATTTAATAAAAAGGAGGCAACCAATTTAACCAGGAAAGAATCAATATTGAAATCAGTTTCAAATTTCTCAATTAAAATATTGGGGTTAACAAGGTCAAATACTTTTTGAAGAACAAAATGCATATAAACAAAAATTATTGATGTGTTTTTGAAAAAAAATTATAGAGCCTCCTATCCCACCCTATCCCTCCTATCCCAAAATGGACTAGAAAGTAAAAAACAATTTTGTTGTGTCTGAAATCTGTGAATATAAGTGAGAACGGGCGGTGTAAAATGGATTGGCCTTAACTAAACATAGATATCAAATTGTAATCTATGTCTATTCTAATGAAAAAGTCCCAAATACACTCATTCCCATAGGGTTAAAGTGAAAGAAGCCATCTTTTTTAAATGCTTTGGAATCAAAATCTTTGAAATATTCGTCAGAATTAAATGTTACCAAGTTTGCCACTTTATCCTTTGTGAGGCCATGGTGTAAGTGTGCCCTGTAAATATCTTTATTTTCACGGCAGACTTCATCCCAATCATCGACCACTAAGTGTCTGGCGGGGGTAAATACTTGAGGTTGGCAAGAAAACACACACTCAAACATACAGCCACGATGATAGAAAGGCAAAAAACATAAACAAACACACAGAGTTAGACATAGAAAGGTAGACAAAGAGACAGGCAGAAACAGAGTCAAACACACAGGAACGGTGAGATAGAGACAAAAAGACACACACACAAACACACAAAGACAGACATAGAGACAAGCAAACACACATTGAATCTTAAAGGCACGATGAGAGAGTGGCAATCGAGGGTATGTTACTGTGTTAATAAAAAAATGAATAAAAATCGGTTTTATACCTTTTTCTTACCTATATAAGCTTACTTTATGGATGTCCCTCTGTTCTACTAATTGCCTTGAAATACTAGCATCATAATTTTTGAAGCTAAAGAAAGTGGCACTCTTTAGCTTTTTGTGTTAAAATTAGTAAACTTCGGGGAAAAAGAATTTTCTAGTCTCAATGTACATTTTTTCGTCGCTAGAAAAAGTCTACGGAGGACGTCATGAGCACTGGAACAGGTGGAGACCAGAACAGCCAGGGTGGCGGTTTCGATTTCAGAACGCTTGTATCATTGGCCGCGCTGGTCGCGGCTGGCGCAGCGATCTACTACGCCGTTACGGTGGATGCGTCAGACAAGATTGCCGACCTCGAAGGGTCGTTGAAATCGCTCAACACGAAAGTCAATGAACTCCCGACCGCCGAGGGTACCCGGCTGACTGACCGTATTTCGAACAGTAGATTGTACAAAAAATGTGGTTCAATCCCGCTTTCTAAGGCTATAATGAAAGAAAGGTTGCGATGGCTAGGCCACGTTCTGCGGATGAGAGATGAAAGATTGTCAAAGATTGTCCTTTTTGGCCAACCATCTGGGGCTACACAGAAGGTATGTCGTCCTGGTCTGGGTTGGGAGTATGTCATAAATAAAGATATAAAACTATAGGTTCTATCACTATCTTTAACTATCTATCTTGGTTCTACTGCCATAGGAATGACACTAGGGTGGATAATAAATAGACATATCTATTAACAAATCAACTAACATCATTTTCATAAAATCCTAATAAGGGGGATTAACGCCAGAAGTGCTTCTTGCTCAATTGGACTATTTGTCTTGGTTTTTTACAATTAACCATGACTTGATAACCACAATTATTTTTTGGCCGACAAGCAAAAGCTACCGGTGCGGGAAGGGCCCCTGCCTTCATGCATTTTGCCAACCAGCAACATTTCTATAATATTCGAACTCTATACGATCGTCACTTCTTTGGCCCAGAAAGAATTTGACACGTTAATAAAACAGGATTATCGACTGTTCACAAGCCAGACACTGTTATTGCTGAGAAGGATCAAAGACAAGTCTGAAAGATGACGTCTTTCAAAAGAGGGACGTCCTTAGAAAAAAATTAAGTGGCAATTCCTTGGCAATTCCTTTGATCAGTCTATTTCTGACTTCGACACCAACAGTTGTTACATTTATGCTGTATTTTAGTACCCATAATCATTGAAACAAAAAACTTGGGAACATCAGATAAATGTGTTCATAACTTCTATCTTTACTTGCTTTGGCAATAATTCCCATTGACATTTTGCAAAAGATAGAAATTAACTATTTTTGTAAATTCGTGAACTGATTCGGCGCAGTAACGCGACAAGAAAAGACTATTTCCACGTTTACGTGAACGAGTTTACCGACAGTTCGATCAACATCCTGCTGTATTTGTTTCTGGTCACTCCCGATTGGACCAGCGAGTTGCAAGAGAAGCATAATCTATTGATCAACATCAAGAAGTTAGCGCAAAAACTCGACATTGAATTCGCTTTTCCGACTCAAACCTTGCACGTCTATCGGGGCTGTGAGATAGCTCATTTTATCTTAGCATTTTTAGGGATGGGGACTTAGCCCTAAAAATTTGTAAGTGATGCTCAAGCGGATTCTCATCCATTGGTCATTTTTTGGAAGTAATCTTTTGCTTCATAGTAGGTAGGAGAGACCAACCATGATTTGAACAAAAATTTTGTTCTACCTCTAACTGAAAGCTAGTTGGTTCATTATTTGCCAAAGACAGTTTTCATTAAAAAAAAAATAAATTTCTGAACTTATTTTAACTAGAAATGAATGGTAAGTAGACAATTATTATATTTTGAGTGTGCCATGGAATATTTACTTCAATTAAATATATACAAATGTCATAATGAGGCAATGGTTTGTTTTTAGTTAAAAACAGTTTACTTACATCAATCTACAAATATATGTCTATCTTTCATGATATCACCATCCATTTACTTAGCTACTGAACCCCCCTCCAACTACTTTTTTTTTTTTTAATCTTTACCCTTTTCAATACTTCTAGTTTGTTTTTATCGCTCATATTAAATTATTTTTTGATTAAATGACATTCAGTTAAAACAAACAGTGTCGGAAACCAACAATTACATTTTTTCAAGGCATTAAATCCAATCATCACTGCTCAAAAGCACGATTTTCTTTCCTAGAACGAACTCGAGAGAGAGGTCTATTTCAACGTCAATCCCATTGATCAGAGGATTTTGAGAAAAAAGAGGTTGGGGGGAGGTCTAGTTGCCCTCCAATTTTTCGGTTACTTAAAAAGGCAACTAGAACTTTTAATTTTAAACGAATATTTTTATTAGTAAAGAATATACGTAACTTAAGAATTAACTTACGTAACGAACTTCTATATTCGTACATTTTTATTATGTATACGAGGGGATTTGTCCCCTTGTTACCTCGCTCTTTACACTAAAGTAATTTCTCTTTGAGCCGCAAGTCTGTTTTCACGTTGCTCTTGTGATTCCTTGGCACGATTTTTTTGGTAATTTCGCTTTGAGCTGCAAGCCTGTTTTCATGTTGTTCTTGTGATTCCTCGGCACGCTTTCTTTTGTTACTTTCTATTTTAGCCGCAAGCCTTTTGGCATTATCTCTTTGACCTGCTTCCTCGGCTGTTTCTTCTGCCATTGTAGGATTTATACTGAAAATAACTAAAAGTTTATACCTAGTTTCCTGGAAATCTTAAGCATTTAAAGTTCTCCCTTTTTTTGCCAGGTATAGAGATATTCAGATTTTGCAAAACTTACATCATTAGATAGTGCGATCTAACAAAGCAGAATATTCTTTTTATATTTTAGGAACGGACAGTCCCTAAAAATTTTCTAGCATACTTGCTTGGAAAAGAAAAAAAATGGCTCCAAAAAGTATAATTGAAATATAAGAAATAAGAAAATAGAAAACGTCGTTGGTTCACAACTTCTTTTTCTACTCGAATGCCTTGTACTCGTGGTTGAAACTTGTTCTTAAAACATAAATTGTCCTTTTTAGTTTGGAAAATGTAAAATATGGTTTCAATGTTTCTACTGCCCGTAATATCCTGTTAAATGCTACTCTTTTCTTATTTCGTTTACAATAATCTCTACTTTTAGCTTTCTATAACTTTGCTAGCTAGTTTTTTCCTCTAGTCAAACAGTTCATGGAAACGAACTGTAGTAAGGAGCGACACGGCTAAATAGTAACCGAAACCAATAGTTACATCAAAAGAAGCGCATTTTAATGCTGATTTTAAATATACAAATTTCATCAAGATCAGTTATACCCATCAAAAGTTACGAGCCTGAAAAAATTTGCCTCATTTTAGAAAATTTGGGGATACACCCCCTATTTTCATACAGAGTTGGCCAAAAACATCCCCAAGATTGTTAATAACATCACCTGATTTAAATCAAAGTATTATTTGTTGTATCCAAAGGTCCAACAGTGTTGTTTTCCCTCACGAAATTTTTTGTATAGATATTGCTTGAATTTTTCTACTAAATTTTGGACGATTTAGAAAAAATAATTCTTAAAGTTATTGTCTTATAATTTATCCAAACAAACTCTTACACTTTTGAATTACCACAGTACGTTATGTAAATCTGACGGAGCGAATTTTGTCCGTAACGTAGAGTTCTAGGTAGTCTCGAGATCCACGAGGCAGTACGTTATGTAATTCTGACGGAGCAAATTTTGTCCGTAACGTAGAGTTCTAGGTAGACTCGAGTCCCATAAGGCCGTTTGTTATGTAATTCTGACAGAGTAAATTTTGTCCGTAGCGTAGAGTTCTAGGTAGACTCGAGTTCCGTGAGGCAACCTCTGCAACAAATTAACCTCCAATTTCAAAGGAAGAAGACGAATGTATCTAAAATCTCAGTTTGTATGATGTTAGAAAGGAACATTTCCATTGGAATGTTAGGTAATGATAATTGTAAAAATGTGAACGGCAAAACCGTGTAATTTGTAATTTGGATTATAGGAAATTAATAGAAGAATTTTCTCATTCAAAATAATGAATGATGAACCGAAAATAATATTTGCAGTATGAGCCATCCCAGCCGAGTAGTTCTGTACTTGGAATGTTCTATCCTTCGGGGTATATGATCGAGTCCTGTTGTCGCTGATTCTTTGGTTTGAGACTGGGATCAGCGATGTGACTCTGCAAGCTCAGTCAGAGTCGATACTAGCTCCAAAGGGGCACCTGGAGAAAAACGGGACGTGGTGGATGGTGCGTCCCCAAGCCCTTGTGGAACTCCTGCCAGAAGGCAGAGACAAAGCCCTGCTCAAGCCGTTTCAACGAGTCTTATGCGATCCGGGTGGCGAGTCGCTTGCGAAGAATTTGCCCCGGTGGACTTGCCCAACGGTTGCCGGTCGCTATGAAGGAGTTGGGACGGAAGGCAGCATTTTCTGATCGGCTGACCGCTGTCAGCCGACCCCGCTCCGACCCGCGGCTGGGACACATTGCCGCGCGCGAGTTTGGACCTCCCGTTCCATCCGACTTAATGATGACTCGATATCCCTTGAAAATCCGTTGCCTCACGGACAAATACTGGGCCACGCTCGGTGAGATCAAAGGCCAACGTCTCGCGAATGCTCTCGCTACCGTCCGTCAGAATGAATGGGACAAGCCGCTTCCCTATATCAAAGGGCGAACTCGGGACGGCATCTATGAATACGAAGAAGCGAACATTGCTCAAAGCCTCCGTCATGCGGAAAGCGAATTGGGGTTAAAAACTTGGTAGTAAGAGACCCTTTGATAGTGTTGCTTGGGCAATTCCCTGTTCCTCATTTATAATAAGCCCAACATTTTCTAATTTGATCTAATTTCTAGACGACTTTAGAGAAGTTCAAAACGAAAATGTACTTGGTATGCAAGTACTGATAAGTGCATGAAAAATGTTTTTAATTATGTACTTAAAGTACTCTTCAAAAAATGTTATGGGCCGTGGTTTGTTCTTTAAGCTCAGGCTCGCCGCGAAGTTCGTCAACGGTCCGCAGACCCGCCAAGTTCACATCACCGCGAATGTCTGGCTGCTCTCCGTGACAACGGGCGCACCGCTGCCGCAAAACCTTCATCAGATCTTCCGAATCCTGATCGTCAGCGACCGCTGTCAAACTCGTCCAGACTCCGCTCAGCAGGAGAACGAAAATCCTCATCGCGCGGTCATTCACCCGGAGCCTGTTACTCATATTGACTTTTCATTCCAGTGAATTTCCATAAAAGACGGCTGGCGGAGCTAAAAAGTTTTATTGCCTGTTCTTTTTTTGTTGAATGGAATCAAAGACAATGCAAAAGAAGTTCGACTTTGAGTGGTGGAAGCGGCATATGGCCCAGGCCCCGCCAGCTAATACAAAAGCATAAACGGAACATATCCACATTTCTGACAAGAATAGCGGGCTCTAGATCATCGACGGTCACACCCCGATCTGCTACGAAACTGGCCGATCCACTTGTCCTTATTCATCGCGCTTCTGTCTAAACTGCAAAAAATGTCACTTATCTGCAACAGAACAGTAGTGGAGAGAGAATCCTCCAAGGCACTAGCAGCATGAGGAGAATCCTTCAGTTCTTAGGACGTGCACAATCGGTTGGAACCGTTGAGGATGTTAATGCAATGTATGGGACGACAGTAACCAAGGAACTGGCACTAACATCCCTTCTATAAAAAACTTAAATTTCAACAATGAGTAACATGCAATAGCCTACAGCCCTTGCCCCGAGGACTGTGGTGGTTTTGTTAATCACCTTTCATTATTCGATTGGAAATTGAAGGTTTAAGTGCCTTTTTTAAAAGTCAAAAGTGATTGGAGGGCAACCAGGCACCCCAAAAAAAGTCCGCCTGTGAAAATACCTGCGAGAAGTGTTGCCTTGCAGGAGTCTTTGGATGTTAGAAACTTCATTATTTTCGCGCATCCTTTGTCACTCTGTTCAATCCTACAAGCTGGAGAAAAACTTGGAATGTTTACTCGTCGTTTTTCGTGGATCGTCTTTTCAAAGGTAAGTGGTCTAATTCCTTACAAAATATACTTTAATTCCTTCTTTATTTGCTTTTATGACTACGGAAAATAGGGTAGCAAATAAAATTGAGCACATTTTGTACCTTGGTATGAGTATTTGCAGCCGCCTGTGATTGCCGACACACGCGGGGGTCTGGATGGAGGTAACACCAAAGAAACGGCTTACGCCTTGCCCGCTGACGAGCCCAGAGGCGGCCGTGTGATGGTAGGTGAAGAGGAGGACTGGTATGTGGTTGAGCTGCCGGATGGTTCGAATCAGCTGGTGCTCACCCTCAAAGGCACAGAGCTCATTGAATACGCCTATGAAGTGCAGAACAGGATCATAAGTATTGATTCGCTGTACGAATTCCGGCTTATTGACAATGTTTTATTTTTATTGATAAAAATAATTGTCTATTGACAATAATTGTCTATTAATTGTCTATTGACAATGTTTTATTTTTATTTTATTGACAATGTTTATTTTTTCTGAATTGGACTTTCCAGGGATTTAACAGTGCTACATGCCGTCACTTTTTAATTATACTAATCCTAACAATTTGTGAGCTGCATGTATCTGATTACATAGTTCTGACTTAAGGCAGGAGTCTATACAGAGGGGATCAGTTTGGCACAAGAGTACGAACGCATTCTGAAGTTGCTTTAATAGTGACTACAACGCCTCTCACATGTTGAGAGGGTGCCTGGCTAATCAGTTCGTGAACCCGTAGTCATGTGTTTAGTACCTTCACATGTCATGTATTTAGTACCTTCACATGTCACGCGTTTAGTACCGTTTCACCAGATCCGGTCGGGATTTAAAATAACAGCTCTGAGACACGAGATCCTTCCAAACATCAAATTTCATTAATATCTGATCAACCGTTCGTAAGTTAAAAATACTTCTATTTTTCTATTTTTTCCAAATTAACGGGAACCCCACTCCCCTCCCCCCCCAGATGGTAAAATCAGGAAAACGACTGTTTCTAATTTAAGCTGGTCCCGTCCCTGATACGCCTGCCAAGGTGATCGTATCGACTCAGGGGTCCTAGAATGTCGCGAAAGGCCTTATTCTAAAAGTAATTAAAAGTTTTAGTGCCCTTTTTAAGTGACCAAAAAAATTGGAGTGCACCTAGGCCCCCTCCCACGCTCATTTTTCCCCAAAATCACCGGATCAGAATTCTGTGATAGCCATTTATTCAACATAGTTGAAAGATTTAATAACTATGTCTTTGGGGACGACTTACCCCACAAACTCCGCTTCCAGTTTCGCAGCCTGATCCGCTGCGACCTCTGCGGGGTCACCCTCCACAGCAAAAGGATCGCCTTTGCGCCATTCAGCCAGATATTCGTCCGTGGCAGCGGCCCCGGATTTCATGGCTGCGCGGTCAATGGCTTGTTCAAACCGTTCAGACAATTGCTTTTTTGCGCCACGACGGCCCTTGCCAACAATCACCTGGGCCGGGATGTCGCGCCAATAAAAATTCCGAATGAACGTCCGCCGAGTTGGTGGGGGGAGTGCGGATCCTCCGCCGGGTCACTGTGTTGATGATGCACTCGATGGGTGGCCACCCAATAAAACAAGGGCCCTTGGGCCGCCATCGATCCGGCAATACCGAGCAACTGTCGGAGTCGTGGGTGTGCTTGAAAACTGCGATGGGCGAAGAGGCGGTGATACCCGGCGGTGACCCCGAGCGTGCTCACGGTATACAAAAGGAAAGACCCTGTATGAGGGAAAGGGTACCTGTTTCAATTGCCATGGCATGAGTGGACGGGGTGATGGCCCTGGCGCTGCCACCCTAAATCCTCCACCCCGCGTCTTTAAATCTCATGGTTTTTGGAAGCACCGCACAGAAGGGGAAATATTTTGGGTGATTAAGCATGGCTCACCGGGCACGGCCATGATTTCGTTTAGTGGACTTCTCTCTGATGAAGAAATTCAGAAAGATCGGATTGCCCCCTTTGGTGATCGTGGGAGTGGTGATCGTGGGAGTGGTGATCGTGGGAGTGGTGATCGTGGGAGTGGTGATCGTGAGAGTGTCGGTGTGACGTGTCGTCGGCCGGATCATTCCATCCCGGCCGGTGATCAGAGCCAGCCAAAAGCAATGCGGAAGGATCGTGGCGATAGAACGTGGCCAACGCGTCATGGTAATGGCTTTGATCACCATCAACAAGAACGTCAACAACAGACCCGGCACAACAGCCGCAATAAAGAGCGCGTTGATCGATACTTCCGCCACGATGCCGTAAATGATCAACAACAGACTCGGCGGAATGAGCATGCCGAGCACCGACGAACCCGCCACCAGGCCGACGGCAAAGCGCGGGGTAAAACCCTGTTCAATCATTGGCGGTACGGCGATTTTGCTGAAGATGGCGGCAGACGCGATTGAGATCCAAGCCAGTAAAATCTTAAGCAATCATTTCACCTTCTAATGAATGGCTATAAGATTTTGTTACTTTAGCTGATACAACGTGGCCAATCCATTCTGGATCAGCTTGAATATGGAGCGCTTGATTAAAAGGCGTACGACCAAAACATTGTCCAGGCTTTTTGGTTTTATTTTCAATCAAAACATTCAAAATCATATTGTTACAGCTTTCATTAAAGCTTATTTGTTGCTGTAAAGTACCGAGGAAACCCTCAGTTTCTGCTCTTTCGATGAAATTCCTTCTTATGTTTGAACAGCAAGCAATATTGAGATGTGCCAAGAAAGTCCCAAGAACCTTGTACAAATAATCCAAGGGCGTTCATTGAAGATGAAATTGATTCCCAGGGCTATTGTCCCGGAACTGGGAAAGATTTGATCAGCGCGTTTAAAGGCCCATTGACGGCCCAAATCTAGAAAGTGAGACACAAAAATGTTCTTAATTAAAAGAAAGTGAAAAATGTTTGCTAAAAGATGTGCAATTTCACTAAAGTTTATCCAAGTATCATACCAAATTTTTGTCCATTAGATTCAATGCATGAGTCATAGCCTTTTGTGCTTCTGCTCATTGGTGTATTTAGAAAGGGGGAGAAGTCAGGGGATCTGACCTATCCTATCTTCTCTTAGAATTAGCATAAGAGTCAAATGAAATATGAATGGTTAGCTAACTCGAGTAGACTATATTGCACAAGCATCCGCGATGAAAAAAGACTGGCAAAATGACTTGACTTCATAATAATACCTAACCAAAAAGCCATCAGCTCTTTATATCGCAATCAAATCTCCTTATATCATACTTGTCAAATCAAGATGCTAAATTAGAATACATTTCATTCGTTGGCTTGGGTTTACTTTTGATCGGGTGAAACCTATAGAAAAAGCGCCATGCGTGTTTATTTGTTTTATTGTTTGTTTTTTTTTCCAGGGGTGATTGTATCGACCCAGTGGTCCTAAAATGTCGCGAGAGGGATCATTCAGACAGAAATTAAAATTTCTAGTGCCCTTTTTAAGTGACCAAAAAATTAGAGAGCACCTAGGCCCCCTCCCGTGCTCATTTTTTCCCCAAAGTCACCGGATCAAAATTCTGAGATTGCCATTTTATTCATCATAGTCGAACCGTGAATCGAGTTACTGTGGTACTTAGAGAAAGTTCGTCTTATGGATTTGGATTCCCCTTACCCAACCGATCAGCAATAGGAACGAATGCATCGCCATCACGTGGTGTTGTAGGTAATTCTCCTCGGATAACGTACGCCAGAGTCTGTACAACCTGTTCAGGGTCTTCACAAACAACACTGGCGGATGCGTTCACTTCTTTTAACATATGACTAACTGCAGGTGGAGATTTCTCCCCTTTCCTTAAATAAATGAAAATCATATGAATCTA
Source organism: Alatinidae sp. Z8VKAUB7J3 (assembly GCA_010016025.2). NCBI lineage: Eukaryota > Metazoa > Cnidaria > Cubozoa > Carybdeida > Alatinidae > Alatinidae sp. Z8VKAUB7J3. The sequence goes on along the minus strand of JAAAKM020721499.1, from coordinate 251,157,668 downwards.
CATTGCAAGATTTCTGTCTTCTACAATGGCAACTTAACTTTAGCAAAGAGAAGAGGATAAGCAATTCAAAAGCAAGAAGAAAATTTGTTTCAGGATTCAACCCCTGATGGGCTCCTCTTTCGTTAGTACTACCTCGTTTAATACCTCTATAAATGAACCATTGTCGAAACAATGTCCCTTATTAACATCAAAAGTTACGAGAAAATTGAGAAAATTTGCCTTATTTAAGAAAATAGGGGGAAACACCCCCTAAAAGTCGTAAAATCTTAGCAAAAATGACACCATCAGATTCAGCGTATCAGAGAAACTGATACTGAAACAGATTCAGCGTATTCAGCGTATACTGTAAAAGTTTCAAGCCCTATCTACAAAAATGTGGAATTTTGTATTTTTTGCCAGAAGACAAATCACGGGCGAGCGCTACCTGCCGAAAGACCAGTCCCAGCGCGACCCCGGTGCGTCGCTGCAGTCGTTCAACGATTTCAGTGAACTCATCAAACAGTTCCCCGACAGCATTTACGTCGAGGATGCACAACTCAGGATGCGCTATCTGCGCAATATCCTCGCCCAGCACGAGGTCAACGTGGCCAACTTCCTGATGCGCCGCGGCGCGTTTGTGGCGGCCGCCAACCGCGCGCGTTACAGTAAGAGAACAAAAAGACCTCAAGATGGGCGAGAAACTAGTAGCCTCTTACTACAGATAATCTCATAATTCATAGATACTTTTTCAAAGGCGTGTAGTTTTCTTGAAAGTGTAAGCAATGATCATAACTGCACTAAACTCTGCATCAGTTTTGATTGAAGACAAAGAGAATCAATCAAATGTAAAAATTCTTTGTGATCCATCGCTAACTGGAGAGGAATATTTTGGAGGAGGGCAACTAGCCCTTCTCCCGCACCTTTTTTATCATCAAAGACATACAATCAAAACTTTTAGATGACCATTTCGTTCACCATGCCAGAAAGGATATTCCACAAGCAGAATTATCGATGAGGAGGAAAGTTTCCAGGGGGATTTTTACAGAGGAAAATTTACACGGGGAATTTGCCAGAATTCATCAGGAATTCTTTTTAATCGCCTTACTTTATCTTTGAAGACTAGCTGTCATTCCCTGTTTCTTAAGGCCTACTCTTTTTTAATATCAATTTGGGTAAAATTCTAGTTGATTGACTTTTGGCTATCATGGAAAGGGGTTTGCTTAGGAAAATGAAACTTTTAGAGATGGGTCTAAAGGCTAAAGTATATCCCAAGAAGGTATTTTGAAGTAGCCTACCCACCTCCACTCCTTCTCCCTCTAGAGGGCCCTGACCTTTGATGACCTTTAAAAAAGGTCCCGCTTCGGTAACTGGGTCGTGGACGCAGCGGACGCTAGCGAATGACTTGGCCGATGATTGCCTCAAGACGCCTCCCGTTCGCCAGTGCAGTACATATGCGTCTCCGGAATGAGCCGGTGCATGCATGGAGACCCAATACACTGGGCCAACTTGGGGATCCTCAACGACGGAATTGTCTGGAATTATGTCGTTGAAAAGCGATGTGGTTGCTAGGGAAATTTCACGATAGCTTTTAACTTTTTTTAACGTAACATTTTAAAACGTAATTTTTACATTTTCTGAATCGCTGAGAAATTATAGTGCCTCAGGATAACTCGTGCTCCCAGAACCAGTGCAAGACGGGGACTAACACATTTACTCAAGTCAACAAGAACTCCTTAAGCTAGATGATAACCGGACAGCAAGAAGTCCCAGGGACCTCCAGTTGAATAGAGATTTTCTGCAATCCTGGGAGTAAAAAATATACGTAGCTTACGAATTAACTTACGTAACAAACTTCTATATTCGTATCTTTTTATTACGTATATGAGGGGTTCACCCTCTTGTCAATACCTCGCTCTTTGCACTAAAGCTTAAATTTTGTTCTAAAACGAACCTAAAACTAATACCAATACGAGAATCCTAAATCTAGAATTAGATAGACTTAATTGTTCAAATGGTTTCACTTTTCACCAAGTCCCACAGATGAACCACGCCGTCATGTTCGCGGACCATCTTGTCGATCACGATCCGGGTCGAGAAATTCGAGGCGAGCGTGAGCCCCTGCCCCAGGCTGCCCTCGATCGCGCTGCGGGCCTCGCGCAGGATCGAGTCGTATTGCCGGGCCGCCGTGCGCAGGAACACCCGCTCGAACTTGAAGAAGTTGAGCGCGGCCGCGCAGGTCAGGCTGATAAGGAACACGATGAAAAAGGAAATATCCCGGGGGAATTGGTTCGCCCAAGGGGCGGGCCAAGGGGGCAGCGCCCCCACCCGGCCTCAGCTTTGGGTCAGCTTGAGGAAAACATCTTCCAGGTCCGCCTCTTCAATGCGCAGATCGCGGATCCGCACCCCGGCCGAGCGCGCAATTGACAGGATCTCTTCAGCGGATTGCTGTTTGGCGTGATAAGACAGCGCCAAGGCGCCGTCCTCGCGCAGTTGGGCCCGCTGCATGGCGATGAAGTAGAGCCCCAGATAGAGCGCGTTCTGACACACGCCAAAGAGCGCGACGGCCCGCCATTGCGCCCGGTCGAACCGAATCCTCTGCCCGAGCCAGCGCGCGACCAGAACCGCCAGCAGGCCCGACAGCGCGAAGCGCAGCGCGAGCGTCGTCAGCGGCGGCGCGCTGGCGACGATGATCCGCGCCGAGGTGAACGCGCTGCTCCACATCACCGGAGAATGCCGCTTTGCCGAAAGTTGATAGATAAGCTATGCTAATTCAAATACACTATATATGTTTAATTCATCAAAATGGAGAATCTTTGCTGTGACAGAACCCCTCACAGCCTTGGGAAAAGATACCGAAGACAATCAAATCATTTTGGGCGTGTTTGGAACGGTTAAGGGTAATTAGTTAAAAAAACCTATTTGGAATATTGAAAGATATGCCAAATTGAATCGAACATAGTAGCTTTTTTGATCGTCGTCATTTCCAGTATCAATTTCACCAATTTGGCCGTCGCCCGGTCCATACAACGCGCGAAAGAAATTGGCGTCCGCAAGATAGTCGGCGCAGGACGCGCGGTTCTAGCCGGTCAATTTTTGTGGGAATCTATTATATTAGTTTCACTGGCGTTTATTTTGGCCGTTTCGCTCATTCCTTTTCTACTACCCTTATTTAACTTATTGGTCCAGGAAGGACCGAGGAACTGCTTCCAAGATCAAGAACTTGAAGAAGGAACCCCACCTAACGCCGTTGTTAGTTAACCAAGTGGCACAGTGGTGTAATAATTGATTGAAAAATTTGTTTAATTAATCTGGCAGGAATTTGGTCGAATCCAGCTGAAGAATTTTTTTAATGATAAAATTATTATTATCAGTTTCTGCTCATTAATTGACTCAAGAATCATCGACTTTGCAAACATATTCGCCACTCGAATTTAGGCACTCAATTAATGAGCTTGGCAATTCCTTCCCCGTAAAATTCTGCTGCTTTGATTCTGCTTTTTATTAGTTTTTATCGGGACTCAACAAAACTTATGTAACCAAGCTTATCACTGACGATTTTGTTTAACGAACTTCGGGAAATTTGAGGAAATTAAGCGAGAGTTTTCTTTTAGTGCATCTTCAGCTTCTCCGTTGACTATTTGGAGCCGCGTCACTCCTTACTACATTTCGTTACCACGAACTGTTTGAAAATGCAAGTGCCATAGGACAAATTCTCTACATAAACGTGCATGTCTAGACTTTCATCTCTTGTATGTAAAGTAAATAGAATTTCATTCGACAATTTATCCTTTGATGAATCCTACAGGAAACTATATGAATTAACAATGCAATCCTTAAATTGTGATTAACAACTATTTGAAAATGACTTAAAATATGAAGGAAGAGAACAAAAAACAGGAAAAATTTAATGCATAATATCAACAAAAAAGGAAACAAATAGGAAAAAAAGTATGGAAAGTTTATTACGTAGAAAAAGATACAGGAAAACAACTTGAGATAAAGGAAGTATGGAAAAGTAAACTAGATGGGGTGCCTAAAGAATTAGTAGGGCCAGAAAAGCAGTTATAGGCGCAGCTGTCGAGAGTCAGTGAGAGCTAAGACATATGAACTAAACAATTCATGTATCTCTTTAGCAGAAAAAAAAATACAAATATTGTGCAATTCACCTGTATGAAACCTAACAATCAATTATGCCTAAAGACAGTTTCTCCAAATTTTTCATGTGTAAACTACATAGTTTATTCTATGTCAATGGTATTATAGATAGATGTATCAGTGTAGTTCAAAAGCCTTGGGGCCATATACACACAAAAATATATAAAAAACAATATGACGCTACGCATAAAATAATACAAATTTTAATACACGCTTCATAATTTGCAAATAGGCAATAATAGGTACAACTTTCTTAAGGAAATAAAATATTATTAGATGTAGCAAAGAACTAAACAGTTATAAATAATATACAAATTAACGCGGTAAGAAAACAAACAAAGGCAACATGAAAGAATATAGAGAAAACAAACACCGGAAATTTCCAATATATAATTTCCAATAAATCTGATACGTAAACGTGTCGTCCGTCACCGGCGCGGCGACCTCTGGCGAGTAGAGAATCCAACGGTTGCCCGTCAGAACGGAAAGTGTGGATCCATTGGCGCTCGTGGCCGGGAGCTGCGCCGCCACAAAACTGAAGCTATCCCCATCCGGATCCGAATCGTTCTCCAGCAGGTCTCCAATAAAGATCTTTACCACCCCCGTCCCAGGAACACGTTTTAGACTGTCACACGCTGCGAAATCGAACAGGGGCGTTTGCTTACGCTGTGGGCGGCGGACCGACTCGACCGCGAAGGCAACAAGGTGGCCAAGGATGCCATCGCGATGATCAAAATTGCCATTCCGCGCATGGTGCAGGAAATTGCCGATCGCGCGATGCAGTCGCACGGTGGGATGGGCGTGTGTCAGGACACGCCGCTGCCGGAAATATTTTCATACGCGCGCCTGGTGCGGCTGGCAACTAAAAAAGTTCTCGAACATGTACATGATGAGTAATTATCCGATGAAACATTTTTCCCCCTTGATCAAGCAGTGTGCAGTTATGATTCTGTAACTTACATAAATACTAAAATCTACAAATTGCAGAATTCCTTTAGTTTTAAAAACATTGGATAAACGAGTCTATAAATCTTTGTTTTTTGTTAATAGGCTAAATGAAACTAATGTGGATGTAATAATGATCTACAAGACTCGTTTCGTTGTTGTCCTTGTTCCCATCATCATCGTCGTCAGCAGAAGCAGTCGGTGTTTCACAATGGATGGGAGTAGCTTCCAATTGGGGTGCCAATGTTGAAACAAGTTTAATAAAGGTATTGACGATCCATCGTGCAGGCAATTTTCCCGCAGATCGATCAAAGACTTGTCCGGTAACACACCGTGACATGGAAATGTTAGATTGTTTAAATCGACCCCTCACCGCATGGTTTCGAGCCGCCGGACATGAGCGCGGACATACTCTGCGGACGCGCGCGGATCGGCGGCGCGGTGCAGCGCCTCGCTGTAGAGACCGCCGCTTTGCTCGGCGATCTCGGCGATGGTGCGATCCGCGCGGCGCGGTTCGACCGGTTTGCTCTCGACGGCGACGATGGCGCCCGGTTTGTAATCGCCGGGATCGGCAAGCTCGCCCACCTCCGCATAGTGGGTGCTATTAAGGCTGTGTCAATACCGTTGAAAAATTGCACTGTTTTGTTATACCAAAGAATATGAAAAATAATATGTTACTATGATTTATTAGATCTATTAAAGATAAATCAAATTATATTTACATTTGCAACATTTTTTTATTTCATGCTTTCCTCCATCTATATAGATTCCAAATATATAGACAATCAACGGTTATTCATTTATTGATTCACAAGGTTTAAGGTGACATCAACGATTTATTTATCTCTTGATAAAGAAAATGTAACGTTTTGTATGTGTGTGTGTATGTGTCCAGGTGCATTAATTTGGGGATCGGATGGTTATTTTTGGCAGGGGATGTTTAACCCCCCTCCCACTAGATTTAGCCCGGTAGATCGCCCTCCTCCTTTATTTGAAAGAAAATATTTTTTTTGTAATTTCATTAAAAAATGCCCTATTTGGTATTTCCGTTAAAAATAACGTGCGCACGCAGCATTCGACTACATTGATGTCAACGAAACGAACAGACACTGACGACAACAAAGGCGAAACGCCATGGCAGACATCACCACGAACACCCCCGTTCAGGCCGGACTGAACAAACGCTTCCAGGCTGCGCTCAAGTCCCTCACCGCACGTTATGCACAGTACCGCGTGTATCGGGAAACCATGAACGAGTTGCAAGGCCTGTCGAACCGCGAGCTCGCCGAACAGAGAGCAGAACTCGTAAGGCTGGGGGAAGAGATCGTAAGGCTGGGGAAATCTAGGGCAGTTTATATTACTGGCCAACAAACCACAAAATGCTTTTTCTTGTGCTCTTTCTGAATAGGCTATGATAATTGTTTCATTCAGAAATTCAATTTTAAGCCCATCTCAGACCTCCAAATGTGATACCTTTTCCCCTTATTTTGGCTAAATAAAAGAGTTAAAAACAACGATCAGGCCACGGGGCTCAGGAGTCCCGACAAGACGATGAGGATGAGGGCTGGATGTCGCATGGGGCTTCTCGCTCGCTGGTGGGTGGGGTGAAATCCGAACTGGATTCCGGACCCACCGAGCGCGTGCGAGGAGCCGCCGGGGCAGCTGCCTAGGGGTGAGGGGGACGCCCGCGCCCGCGGGTCTGGAACCCGCCCACTCAGCCAAACCCGCTGGGGAGGCAGCGCAGTGCAGCTGCTGTTGCAGCAACTCGATTTTCTGCGATAGCTGCAACCCACCGGCCATCAATTGGCGGATGCGATTTTTGTCAGCGTTTTCCTTCTGCTTTTCCCGGTCAATCGTTTTTGCCTGCTGTTCTAAAAGTGCATTCAGAGAATCCAGGCTGGATTGCCGGCGTTCGATCTGTTGCAACAAATCGGAATATTGTTTTTCCAACTCTTGAATGTTTTGCCCAAATACAACAGTCTAGCTGATTTTCTGAGATCACTTAGATTGCCGTCACGGAATAAAGCTGTAATTGATAGAGAGTGGCTGGAACAAAGCACAGTTTTGTTGAAAGATATTTACACTGACATGGTGACTATTGGAAACCTATTTTCAAGCATACCTACCCTTGCAGAAAGCCGATGGTCGAAAATCTAAAAAAAGTTTTGGAGCATAGGTATCCACTACCATTCTCAAATGTGACGAAAAGGGGTTAGTTTGAGTGGGGCTTCAGTTTAATAGGAGTTAAGATAAATAGGGATGGGTGATTTAAAAGGGGGGTTGAGTTATACAGGGGCTGAGTGGCATGAAATTTGTGTTAAACGTTTCTTTGTGTTGAACGGTCGAGTTGGATGGATTGTATTGAACGGGCTTAAATTAAACGAGGATTATATTGCATGGGGATCTTTAGTTTGGTACCTCCTTCAATGAGTTGCCCCCTCCCACACACATTTTTTTTTCCAAAGTCAACGGATAAAAAATTTGAGAAATTTTGAGACTCCCCCACAGTCCCCAGGGGAGGGGCTTCAAGTTACAAGCTTTGACCAGTGTTTACATACAATAATGGTTATTGGGAAGTCTACAGACGTTTTCAGGGAAATTTTTTGGATTTGGTGGAGGGGGGTTGAAGGGAGGGGGCTGTCTGAGGGGATCTTTCCTGGAAAGAAGGATGACAGATAACCAAAGATTTTCTTTTCCGGATTTTTCCGACAAACCGTCTATGTTCCAACGAAAAGCGGTCGTCCCTGAATGGGTTGGGGAAATACCGTCGGGAAAGGTTTAGGGGAAATGGAAACTTCTCGTGAGGGTGTAAAGAGGGAGACTTCGAATAGGATGGAATAGAGAAGGAGCGTGCGTAACTGTGTTGGTCACGTGTAGGGAAGGACTTAACCCATTAAGTTGTTGAAAAAAAAATGAAAGATATACAATATTAATTATATTATTTTTTAAATATTATATTTATGATTTTTTTAACGTTTTTTATTTTTTTTGAATGTTTTCCACAAGACAAGTGTTTCAAAGAAAAATAAAGAGCTCCATTGACCCAATAATGATCGAAAATAAAGTCAAATAATCTTCCAAGCCTAAAACTACCACAAATCACTATCAATAAATAATGAAAAAGCGAAATGCCGACACGGCCGGTCCAACTTGGATTCGATTTGGTGTCGAGATTGCATTAACTGATCACGTGCTTCGTCCGCGCTCACCGCGGTCAGGTCCACGTGCTCGACACCGTGCGATCCGATGGTCCAACCAGCGCGAGCGAGTGTCGAAATATCGTCCCAGTTCATGAATTTTTGGTTCGGATAGTGGCCCAAACTTGGATCCGAATCGTGCCGTAATGTTTCCTATGGACATGACATTGTGAAGACGCCGAATATCGACCGGTTGGCAGCACGAGGCGCGCGTTTTGAAGCGGCCTATACGCCATGTCCGGTCTGCGTTCCAGCGCGCGCGTCGTTCGCAACCGGCAAGTATGTCCATCAGATCGGATGCTGGGACAACGCCACACCGTTTCATGGGGATCATGAGAGCTGGCACAGTCTGCTTCGCGACCGCGGTCATCAGACGGTTTCAAGATATTACATTCTTCTCTCGTCGTGATGGCGACAGCGAGCTTTGTCTCATCTGGACTCCAGCTTGGAGAAAATACCCAAGCCCCTGCTTCGGCAATGGTATGCTTCTCAATGCCATTTGCATCTGCAATTTTTACGACAATATTTTCCCTAATGCGCTGCATGTAGGCTATTTTATCACCGCTAGGCGAGAGTTCTGGTTGAAATTCTAACGTTGCATCGGCGTTGATATAACATCAACTGGTCCTGAAGCATCGTTGATACGTCCTCTTAACAATTTTTTTGGGCATAATGTGCTTCCATTTATTTCAATACAGTTACAATATTGCCCAAAATGTTCCCCTTAATATCCATAGGTTTATCAGTAGTTGTAGCAGCACCAGTAGTTATAATAGTAGCGTTTTGAGTTGAGTTAATATTAGTATCTCAGCTTTAGTGGCAGTAGTAGTAGTGGCACTACTAACTAATGCAACTAATTAATAGTTGCAGTAAATTACAACTTTACTTTTAATTTAGACTGTAAAATAAAGAAAAAAGACAACACATACGAACTCAGTTGTCCTCTGCCAAAACCTAGCATGCTAAATAATAATTAATTAAAAAATGCAAATAATTAATAGTTGCAGTAAATTATAATGCTCCTTCTAATTTAGACTGTAAAATAAATAAGAAAATATAACATATACAAGGAGGGCACTGACCTTTGTCATTTATTTGTGTTATAAAAATGAAACTTTGAGAACTAGATCAACAGCTCAAATGAGGCTTAAGATAAAGTGGAAAAGCTTTAATATAGCTTGAAATCATGCTAAAATGACATAGATTACAATTTTAGAAACAAGAACAGATAAAAAAAGGACTTGAAACCCAAATTTTGGGGTAAAACTTCTATATTAAAACATAGATAACTATACAACGTAAAGTTTTTTCTTCGAGACGTTGTTTTTTAACTTCGAGACATTTTTTCTCTTCGTGACGTTTTTAAACTTAGAGACGTTTCGTTTTAACTTCGAGACGTTTTTTCTTCGAGATACTTTTTATATTTCGAGACGTCTTTATTTCTTTGTGATGTTTTCGTTTTAACTTTGAAATTTTTTTTACTTCGAGGCATTTTTTTAACTTTGACACATTTTTTCTCTTCATTACGTGAATGTCTTTTCTCCAGATCTGAACAAATTTTCGACGGAAAGAATATTCCATATACTAAGGCTAAAACTAAAAACAATATATAAATTAGGAAGCTAAAACTAAAGTAGTGTAAACAAGCATAACAAAGTGATGCCTAGTAGATGAAACCTGTACCTGGAAAAGTCACTTTCTTGGAATTATTTCACTTCAATTTTATATCTTTCGTTTCTACCCCCCCCCCTTTAGACGAAATCCAATTAATATTGTCAGTTTTTTTGCAATAAGTTAATTAGATCAATGGAAGCACTGTTAATTTTTGAATAAATTGCCGTTCCAGGTAATATTCGTGATAATCTTTTCTTCTATCCAGTTAGTTAAGCTTCTTAGGTTTATAGACCAGCCTATTACCTAAACAGTTTTTTTTTTATTTCGGGCCGCCTTTCTTATGTTTGAACTTGCATTGTTTGAAGTTGAAAATCAACATGTTTTCAAATAAGGACTTTTAGGACATGCGAAAGAGATGAGATAATTTCACTTACAGAAAAGTCCAAAAACAACTATCGTCAACAAGTATGGGAATCCTGTGGAAATAAACTAGTAGGGTTAGGAATAAGATGTTTGATGAGAAGTAAGAGGCAAAAGACCTTCAGATGATAATGATAATTTTTTTTGAATATACCAGATGGGAGAGCAAGAGAGCTTAAGAACGCACGTGCGCTGCACAACTTCCACCGCGCTAAGTATGCCCCATCTGGTGTACGTGATTTCTGAAAGTGGGAACACCCTTGCTGCAAACAAAACTGATCAGGAGCTGGGTCTAGAGGATAGCCAGATTTTCCATCTCTGATAGTGTCTAAGACCTGTTCATACTTGCCGTTTGACAGACCTAACGGAAAAATAATCAATCAATGAAAATTCAAAATTTCCTTAGCAGCCAATAAGCCATTAACCATATAGCAACCCTTGAATGGTATAAGTCATCACGAATCCAACCCAAGTCGTCCCCATCCCATCCTTTTCTCTGTCCAAAACTTAGACGTAAAAAAAGTTATCTTCCAAAGATCGTATGGACTTCGACAAGAAATTCAGTTTAGGGCAGATGCGTCTCGGGAGGACCGAAAAAAGAAAATGCTTGGCTGCTAAACTCAGGCGCTGGAATGAGCATGTCGGTTCTCCCGTGACCGTAACCGTTGCAGAAGACAACAATGGCTTGGCTGACAAGATGCAAGCGTTCGTCGATGCCTTTAATGATGTAAAAGCGCTGACTGATCAGCTAACCGAATTTAATGAAGACGACGCTGTTGGCTCCCTCTTAACGGGGGATAGTGTCGTGCGAGGTGTTCGAACACAGTTACGCCGCTTTCTGTCCGGAACGATCGCGGGTCTCGGTGAATTGCCAACTCTTCACAGAGTTCGTCTCCTTCTTCACTTCCGTAAGCACCATCAGTCAGCATGCGATCCACTTCCATCCGATTGGCTATCTCAGGAACGCGCTCCTTGAGGAACTGGCTGTCATCAATATTGTTCGGAGCTACTGCCACATCGGTCAACAGTTGAAGGGGGTTGGCTTCATCACAGGTCTCAGATGCATTCACTGCATAACCGCGATGCCCTTCACCACTCAAGACTGACTTTGAAATGTCAATAATAAATTTGGTTTGCTAGGAAATAGAAACCTGAACATTAACAGAATCTGATACAAAAATATGTTGAACAAAATTAATACATATGAAAGTTTACACACTGAATCCTGAATACCTGGAATTTCGACAAACAGAGGTCTGATAGAAAAACTCGAATTTCGAGCTGTAGAGGTACTTTTCGGGACACTTTGACTTAAAGGAGCGCCACCCATGATGAAAACGCGTTCGTCGCGATCCATCTCCTCGCTCATTGCTTGGTTGAGAGCTTCACGGTATGTAATAACAGCCATGTGCTTAAAAAATCTAGTCGTTTAAAGAATTGAAAAAGAGAGTCCCCTCGGATGTTTTGTGCTCTGGGTTGTCCGTTTCCCAGTAAATGTCCTTCATGATGTCTTCTGGAGGAGGGAAGGGGCTTTCTTCTGCATAGTCAGCAGCAAAGAGCGCGCGGCGGTTTCGGCTGCGCGACGATTGACGGCGCTCGTCACTTGCGGGCCCGTGATCTAACGGAGTCGGGCCGTGGCGAAGGCGAAGATCGGGGACGAGGTGGTCGTCTGCACGAAGGGGCGTGTGCTGACGGCGCGCATTTGCGAGATCCACTGGCACTTCAAGGAAGGGCGAGCGTATTACTTCGTAGAATCCGCGGGGAAGCCTCTCAAGAGGCGCTAAGATGGCCCGGTTGTGTGCGTACACCTCCTCCTTGCTGAACGCGGAGTCGGACGGGTTCGTCTTGTTGGAGAACAAGAGGACAGGGGTTCGCACGCCCTTCAGCAGCCTTTCCCGAAACGCGCTCATGGCTAAACGAGGCTTTGGTGGCGTACGTGCAAGTTGAAAGTGGCGATTGCGGCTTTGTGGAAGGAGCGTGAAGCTGGATGACGCGAATCCGCCAATCTCTCGGATGGTTTCGTCAAAGTCGGGAAAGTGCTTGTCGTCTTTGCCGACATCATGGAAGCGATTGACCCCGAGCCATTGCCGGAAGAACTCCGCAAGTTTCGCCTTCGTGCGAATGTCGTTGACCATCCGACGCGCTTGTGATTCGATTTGTTGTCGCGTTTGCAACTGCCCTTTCGCCGCCGCACTGAGCAACTGATCGTCGGGGATAGAATCCCACAAACCGCACGATAGCCGCAAGCTTGGGGGTGTGGCTCCGCGTACGTTCTTAAAGCGCTGGCAGAATTGAAGAAATGGCGCTTCAAATCCCTATGACACTGAATCCTGCGCGTCTGCTAACTATTGGCTTAAGCCTTGGGGTGCTGATTCTTTTTTGGCTGTCATTGGCTACCGGCGACATTCCAATTAATGTTGTGGAGCAGGTTTTTTTCAGTAGCGCAAATGATACAAGTCCTGCTCGAACGAAAAAAAGTCTCTCTGAATACCGTTGTGACTTGTGACCTTGTTTCTCTTGTCTTTGCGTATTGGTAAATACTGAAGGTAGTCTATCGGTTGCCAAGATGAGCATGAACATATTCCGCCTCGCTGGTGACATGTCACATGTTTTCTCTATTATTGTCCTACTGTTGCGACTTAGAGTGGCCAAGAATGCACAAGGTAAGGATACATTGAACGCCCAAAGCATTCTCACTTGAAAATCAAAAATCTCGAGAAAAGCAGGATCGGCAATATGCATACGATCTTCCCGGAACTGGATTTTTTCATAAGTAACGACTCCCGACATGGGATAAGCCCGGGCGTAATCTATTACCTCCGGCATTTTTTCTTTCATGAAAGGCCCAACTCGGGGCACGGCCGCCGCGCAGTCTACTTCCAAAGATCCATTGCGATAGATTTGGTAACCTACCCGGTATAAATTCTCAAAATTTTGATTGAATGTTTTCGAGAGAAAGCCACTAAAGGGGAAGTGGAAGGGGCAATGGCAGGCTGCCAACCACTTTAAAACATCCTCTCAATATGTTCAGGGTATGGCATCCTTGGTGGCATAGCTATTTCCCTTTTGACTAGTTTGAACAAAATGATATTTTCAAAATTTCGGCCACTTTTGAGAAGAGGGGATGCATGGAAAGGGCAAGGAGGGAGCTGGTCACGGATACACTGTTGTTCCAGTCCTCGCTGGCCAAATCGCAGGCAACGACTTGCTTGCCGTTTACCCAATGCTCGACCTTTGAGCCATTGAGGACGATCTTACCGGTATTCCACTCACCAACTTTCTCAAGTTTCTTACCCTCGGGAACATAAAGGGCGTACAGCGAGCCAGCGGAGGTCTTTGGATTCTTACCGTCACGATGCTTCGCATCATCCAGGATTTGATATTCAATTCCAGTTACAGTTTTTGCCAAGTTTCACATATAAATTTTACTTTTCATAATTGGCAACTGTCTGTAACTCCTAGCCAAACAATGATCTCGGAACAGTCATGTGGCATTACACAACGGGCAGGGCTAGTTGAAGCAAGTATTTATTCATTTGACAATCAGTGTCAGTTCCTACGGTGCTCACAAGAGAGCGCACTTTCTTTTTATGCCTGTCGCCTGAGAAGCTTTTAGTGGCGTCTGGCCAGGTGGTGTTGGAGGTGCCGCGCACCTCTGACCAGTCCACATAATACTTGTCATCGCCAGCGTCCCAGCGCACCACGGAAACACGCAGGCCCAGCTGAGAATCCTGCCGGATCAGCAGCTTGGTCATCTCGTACATGCTGTCGAGGTAGGCGTCGTTGATCGCGGTGGTCTCGCGCGAGATCAGGTCGGAAACGGTGTAGGCCGCCTTGAGGTTGACGTAGAGTTGTAAAATTAACTTTCTCTTTGTATCTTTCTTTAAAAAAAACGAATTCTATTAAAACTAAACAAAAGGTTTTCTTGAGTAAATCAGGGCGTGGGGGGTGGGCATACATTTCCAGAGGAGAGTTAGACTGAATACAGTTTTTGGGTCTATAATTCCCTTCACAACCAAAGCTTGGTCTCCTTTACAGCATGATAAAGCACAATTAATAAAGTTCAACAGTACATTCTGTATTATCTGATAAAATTATTAAAAATTTAACACAGCTCTATGATTTGACAGATTGGCGTGTCGTTCTATTTGATAACTTGGTTAATCGTCAGTATAATAATGTATCTACTTTGAGTATTTTTAAAGCATTTACATTACCATATTTAATCTCTATTCCTTCAGAGAGAGCATTGGGAAGGGCAATTATCAAATTTAAATCATTGCAGGACTTATGTGGGTTTACGATTTTGGAGTACGATCCACGATTTTCTACTCAAACTTGGCCAACCGCATGAGTAGCTGATATGGGTGTGCCTATTTGGGGCTAAGGTGGGTCGCACGTCCTAGCCCTCCCACTTTTGGGCTTCTTGTCACCCGCGAAAAGCCCCTACACAAGGGTCCAACTAGCTGAGACAACTTAGTTCCTATATTAACTCGCATTAGCCGGTTTTTCTGCTGATTAGCTACGAGGAGCTAAAGTTATTACTGTTTTAAAAAGTACAGTTAAGAGAAAGCTTTAAACTTTAGCGTAAAGAGCGGAAAAGCCCCTTTCATATACGGAGTAATTTCTGTTCGTTTCAAGTTTTAATCGTTTTAAGTTTAATTAAGTTCCTTACTTTCAGTTAAAAAACTTGTTTTTCTTATTTAAGTATAAATTTGCGAAATGCCTCTTACGGCTTCCACCATGGACAAGTAACCGTAATTTTCAACTGGATATTTCGAACACATATACAGTATTCATCATCAGCAGTAAAACAGTATAACAGTTTAAAATAGGGATGAAACTTTTTAATTGACAGTGAACAGATATAAAATTTTTAGCTGGATATTTCGAACACATATACAGTGTTCATCATCAGCCGTAGAACTGGTTACTGCTGATGATGAGAAGTTTTACTGCTGATGATGAACACTGTACATGTGTTCGAAAAACTTATATCAGTGCGTATTTGATGATAATCTCAGTAGAATCAGAATTCCTTTTCACCTCCTATCCTAGCCTCGAAATTTCATTCATTGGAATCAGATATGTATTATGCTGAAATAGTTCATGCTATGAAAGTTGCGGCTTCCGTTGCGGTTCCTGTTATTAGAGTGCATAGAAATAGAAAACAAAAGGACTGTGTGTTATACCAGGGTTGGGAGAAGCAAAACAGAAAAAAATTTTGAGATAGCCATTTTGTTCATCATAGATGAAAGGCCCAATAACTATGCCTGTGTATATAACATGACACCCCACCCCACATCTCCTGGGAAAGGTCTAAGTTATAAAACTTATCCATTGTTTACACATAGTATTTGTTATTGGGATGCATGCATACATTTTTGGGTGAGGGGGCAGAATTTCTGCTATGGGTTTTTCCACAGGGCGATTTTTTCATGGGGAGGCCACTTCCCGCTCCACAGGCCATTAAAATGACCGCGCTATTAACTGTAAAGAATCTGGAATTCGAACGTAAAGTCAGAAAAAATTGGTGGCAAAAGGCGGAGAAATTCGTCATTGGCCCTATTAACTTCGAGCTTAACGCCGGAGAAACGCTGGCGATCATCGGTGATAATGGTTCGGGTAAGAGCACCTTAGCCAACTTACTGACCGGGGTTGTAACACCCAGCTCCGATTGAAAAAAAGGCTCTATCTTATAATTATTTTTTTTATTATTTTCTTTTTTTATGGCACTTGGTATCTACCAAGTGACATATAGCGATCGCAAATTCTGTCGGTCGGTCTGTCTGTCACGGTTTCGCTACTTTAGGCTATTCCAGGTACGCTAGGACGATAAAATTTGGCAGACGTATCAGGAACCACACCAGATTAAATTAGAAATCGTCGTTTCCCCGATTCAACCATGGCACCAAAGATAAGGATTTTGTTATTGACGAGTTGTGTGGTTCCTACGATTTGGTATGTTTCCAGGAGCATTTTCTCACTGCTTCAAATTTGAATTTTTGCGTCGAAGTCAGCATCATACCGCATTCCTGAGTCCAGCAAAAGCTACTGGTTGTCGCCCTTCCGGTGGACTAGTCTGTGTCTTTAAACGGGACATTCATCTACCCTCCCCAGTACTCTTCTACTCCCATTTTCCAATATTTTAGGGTTCCGTCCCCCAACTCCCCCGTCCTTAATGACTCTGGATCCGGTCGGGATTTAAATTAAGAGATCTGAGTTACGAGGTCCTTCTAAATATTAAAGTTCATTAAGATCCGATCACTTCTTCGGAATTTAAAAATACCTCTTTTTTTTTAATTTTTCAGAATTACCCTTGACTCCCCCAAATAGAGCAGATCCGTTTCATTTATGTCAATCTACTTATTTTCGAAAAATAGTATTTTTTTTTTGGAATTTCTTTTGTACTCGTTTTGCACATTTAACTTTAGAAAATTACAGCTTTATTTTTTTCAACATATTTCTGACTGACTATGAAAAATGTTTTAAACGGAAATCTTTCTGAACATGCCCTCTTTCTACATTCCACAGCTGTTAGTTTGGTCAAGCAAGGATAAAGCCACACCGTTAGTAAAAATGCCAGGGAAGAATCACGCGCAACCCGGCGATGCGATGCGCGGATTTCTTCCAGGACCTGGCTCAACGCATCCAGGCGAACCGGGTATCCGAGCGAATGAAATCTCGCCCATGGGTAGTCTTTGTGGAACGCCGAATTACTCACCTTGCGCATGCTCCTCGTGCAACATGACAATTGGAATATTCGGGTCCAGGTCGCCAATGTCGCCAACGACATTGCGAATCTCGCGCTCGGTCAGGTCACATGGAGACTAGGCAACAAAAGAGAACATGAGGTAGACCAGTAGACTGGCTGCACTCAAATCACAATTGGCCCTTAAAAGGGCATTCAAATTTATATTTTTATGAGGATTATCCTCCTCAAAGTTTAAATGACTCTTTTCTTTAGGGAGGGGGTGGGGAAATAGTTTACTAGGCCTTTGTCAGAATCCAACATTTTTTTTCCGTTTTTCCTTCTATATTGAACTCTCTGCTGCTGTCGTGTCATGAGTGGTCGGCGCTCCCATACCACCACTAATCAATTTCAGTTCATTCGCATTTACCGATGCCCCTGCAAGCCCTAATGCTAACCCAACCAATATAGCGCTCAAGCAATCGCGAAATGCCTTCGCTTTAAACATAATTATCCTCCATCATGAATTAATCATTTCAGTAGAAGAAAAATTCCTCTACCAACGTATTTGATTTGAAATCATACAAACAGTCAATTGCCACACGCCCGTTAATGTCCGCACCTGTTCTCGTATAGGGATCGCCAAGGCTATCGAGCCATTCTGCAGCGTCGTCAGGCTGATCCTTATAGTTCAGACCATGCAGTGGAACGGTGCCGTCGCGGGCCAGTTTCATGAACACGGGGTGTTCTTCACGGCACGCGACACACCAGGAGGCAAAAACATTGACCAGCGACACTTCACCTTTGAGATCCGTACCACCAATAGTTGATATTGAGTAGAAAGAGTCCGAAAATATGCGTCCAGGGTAATTTTTCATGCTTAGCCGGCAGATGTAAATGCATTAATTCCGGCGTTTTGATATACAGTTGTCGCCAGCCGCCTAAATGATGGATAGCCACAAAAAGTACGACAAAACCGCCTGTTAGCAGAATAGAAAACTGGATAAGATCCGTCTTTACAACCGCGTTCAGGCCGCCTAAATAGGCGTACTAGGACTTATTAGAGAACCAGTAAAAAAGCTGTTATGTAATAGGGTTTGTTTGTTTTTGATTGTCACGTAATATGCTTTGCTTTTTACATAGCATGGAGTGTTTAATAGCCCACAAGGGCCAGGGAAGAACCTTCAAGACCCGTTAGTGGGGAACCTTCAAGACACCGGATCCCTAGCGATCAATCCCACCACCCCCTTGCATCTAATTCCAATGGAGGCCCTAAAAGAAGTGTCGATCTCAGAACTGGTTCCAGGGGATACGGTGATTGTCCGTCCCGGCGAAAAAATTCCGGTGGATGGGACCATCATCGAGGGCACGGCGGTGGTCGATGAATCGATGATCACCGGGGAGAGCATTCCCGTTGAAAAAGATAATGGCAAAAATGTGTATGGGGCCAGCGTCAACAAGACGGGCTATTTTAAGTTGCGCGCCACCAATCTCGGTAAAGATTATAAAACTAAAAATAGGGGTCAAACATAGAAAACAAAATGTTAAATAACATTAAAACTGGTATAAAACAAAACAGTTAACAAAAGGACTATGAATCATAGAACCAAGTGATAGCTAAAGGAGGAAAAGGAAGGTGGGGCTTTGAGGCAGTGTTCATATATTTAACAAATTCTGGAACGAATTGGGGTAAACCTTGCCAGTGGTTGTCCACTGCTTTCCTGAAAAAAAGCAAGGCTTCAATGTATTTTTTCCCCATAGGCCCTACATATGAAGGGGGTGGTCGTATAAGCTTTAGAGTGGGCTCATCCTATTGGAAATCGAAAATTCTAGTGCCTTTCTTATGAGTCAGAAGTAATCGAAGGGCAACCAGTCCCTCTTCCACGCCCTTTTCTTCCCAAATGCATCCGATTATAACTTTGAGATCCGATTATAATTTTGAGAGTTGTTTTATTCAAAATAAGGTAACAGTTCCGACACTTCGACAAGATATGGTTTATGATATTGGTAGAAGAGTACGCTTTTCTTTTTTTTACCTTCCCTTGGATGCTAATTACCTGAAAGATAGCGATAATATTTATCAACAGGCAACGTGTTACCCGCGCAGTGAGCAAGAAGTCGACTATCGTCCTCATCAACAATTACTTTTAAGCTTGTATTAAATAAAAAAAACAAGTTGTTTTAACTGCAAAGCTTTCTTTAGCCGTTCTGGGAAAGTACCCTTCTGCAGAGACAAATTGATCAAATAAGTAAGAGGCTCTATGATAGACGAAGCAACTGCTTTTAACACATTAGTGTGTACTCGGTCGAATCCAGAAGCTGAATTTCCTCTTAGGTTTCGTATAACCAACGGAATTCCAGATGGAGAGACAGGAGCAAGAGCCATTGACTTGGTCCATGCTGGGCCTTGTTAATCTTTAAGGGACAAGTCAAAATCGATTCCAAGTCGGAGGCCGAATCAGCTTGGAATCAACTCGATTGTGAGGAAGCCATTCTGGAAAGATTTGTGCGGTTTGAAGAGGAGCTTTCAATTGTCGCCGCTCGTGGCCTGCAAGGAGACACGGCGTTTTACGGACCAATCTTTAACCAGCACAGCAATCACATTCTAGACTTGTCCAGCACGCCCGATCAACTTTCAGCAAAGGTAGCATATGTAATATATATATATATATGTAGATGTAGATATGTAACATACCTACATCTACATTCACATAGCTATTTATGTGTACACATACCCATAACCTGGTATTTGCCTAAAGGCGAATACTGCGTTCATTATCAAGGCACAAGTTTCTTCTGATATATATAGTTTCTCAACAAGGTTCCTTTTGTAAGTTGTTGCACTGAAAATACAAAAAAAAAAAAAAAAAAAAAAAAAATGCGGTGAGCGCCACTAATACCGCTCCACAAATCACCAATATTACCTGGCAGCTACTGGAAATTCAAAGTATGGATGATACCCAAAAAATACCGGATGATCCCGGAGACTACACATTATTGTTACAATCAGATAGCAAGGTAAATATCAAAGCCGATTGCAATAGCGGCTTCGGAACCTATACGTTGGATGGCGGCTCCTTAACCATCAACATTTCCGGCCTTACCCGGATAAAATAAAAATCAAACCTTAAAAACAAAACCCTGAAACTAAAATAGGAAAAATCCTTTTATATTTAATTAGATTTTTACAGGCTTTGCCACTTCTTACTTATTTTATGTTCCAAGGATGGCCAGCGGCCTTCTATTGCCCTCGGCTGTAATCCTTCTTGGTCTTTATAGATAACATATAATCTGGACAAATTATTTCCACCCTACACAATTAGTTAAATAATGGAAATAATCTCTTTTATCAGTCAATATTCCTCCAATTAGGACACTTGACGAGATGTCAAGGAGTGATAGGACACCTCTAAGGAACAGGCTAAAGTTCCGGTGAAATCAAGCGACCCTTAAGCACACCAGTCAATGTTTCAAAGCTATCGGAAAGGCTCTCTTACGTCATGACACGGCTTCTGAACTCTGAATACATATCTCTGATCAATGATACTATGTTTTGTGGTATACCCGCTAAAACCTTTTTGAATTGTTGGATCTAGCATTGGGAAGAAATTAGCAATTTATTTGACCTTTTTTGTTTGAGAAATTTTTCGCGCCAGGGCGAGTCCCAAACCAGTTGCGCTAACGGAAACGACAATGCCGGTTAAAACCATTGCGTGGCGAATGCTATCCGGGTTCTTTCCAAATTCCTCCATTCCCCCCGCGATCAAAACCAGGAAAACCCCATTTCCAATAACCTCTGGCTGCAGCCCTTGGTGTCGCTGGACGCAGACGACACGGTCGCGCTGCAAGGCACGTTTCGGGCGGCGGATGGGTATTTCGCGGCCGACCACACCACATTCTGGGGAACGAAGATCGGATGACACCCAAACGTCTCGACGACATACTGCAGATGAGCGAGAGCGAATTCGAGGATCTGCTCGCCCGGGCCGCGCAGGAAGGTGCCCGACGCGCCCTTGTCGATGCATTAAGAAAGTTCATTGTCTTAAATTGAGAGTTTTACGCGCTTTTGTATGTTTATTTCATCATAAGTATTAACATAAATACACAATGAACATTCGTACTGTTTGGAGTGATTTCGTAATTATTGTCGATCATTTAGTGATGATAATGGTAGTATTGTTTACCATTTTCGTGTTAGCCACATGCATAGGCATATAACAAGAGCCTTCTCTAGGGAAGATAAGGTGTCAATGATTGAGCCATTGTTTGATCTGGTGAAGTAATGCCTCGGGTTCCGTCAGATGTTCCAGCACATCCAAACAACTGATACAGTCAAATTTTTCAGGAATATCCAGTGATAAAACATCGCCGATCCAGAGCGCATCAAGTTTAGGTCGGGCTATTTCTGCTTCGTGGCGATTCATTTCGATACCGGCGACCCTGCAATTCGACATTTTTTTAACAGCTGCTGCAAACCCGCCACAATTTCTCATCAGTTTATTTACTTATCATATGTAGATCGTAATACGCCCACACCATCAGAAATTTCAAAGAATCATTACAGAGTTACTACCCACTATACACGTAACACTACGTATCACTTTCTTACAACTAAAATCATTGTTACGGACCATTAAGTATTGTGATTGCTCAACAATTTGAAATCTTGACAAATGGTGTATATATATTTACAATGAAATTCTCTTTGGCCTCATAGATCACCTCTTCACCGCGTCTGGACAGGCGTTTTGCGAAGGTCCGAGACATGACAATGCCAACAACGCCACTCAGCGCGACGATCGCGAACATCGTGGCCAATGTTTGCTCCATCGGTCCGGTCGGCATCTTGAAATCGATATGAACGAGAAAAAGACCAACGACGAACCAACCCAGGTAGATATGCACCTGTGTCCAGTGCCGAACCGGGATCAAGGGCAGACTACGAAGATCAACCCGAGGCCGCCGAGCAG
Source organism: Alatinidae sp. Z8VKAUB7J3 (assembly GCA_010016025.2). Taxonomy (NCBI): domain Eukaryota; kingdom Metazoa; phylum Cnidaria; class Cubozoa; order Carybdeida; family Alatinidae; species Alatinidae sp. Z8VKAUB7J3. The sequence goes on along the minus strand of JAAAKM020721499.1, from coordinate 251,135,697 downwards.
TCCCCCGAAGCGCCGGCGCCAGGCGAGGCCCGGCGTCACGAGCATCAGCCCCGCGAAGGGGATCCAGTTGATGTAGCGCTGACGCATCGCGCCGACCCGCGCGTCGCCGAAGCCGATCACGTCGTAGATCGGTGGCGCGACCGTCTTGAGCAGTCGGCCGTAGAAGTGGCGCCCGCCTTCTTCCCACATCCACGTGAGACTAAAACTTCTAATTTTATTTACGAACGTTTTTATTAGTATTCAAATTACGTAACTTCCAAAATAACTTACACAAAGGACGTCTATATTCGTATATCTTCATTACGTATATGAGGGGGTTGGCCCCCTCGTTAATACCTCTCTCTTTACACTAAAGTTCAAATTTTGTTCCAATTCTTCAAGAATGACCCCTGAATCGCAAAGGCCATTTAATTAGAATAAATTATCTAAAAAATAATTACATCTTAAAACATAAAAATTTAATCAGTTGCGAATAAAGGACAGTAGGGCGTTCTTATTACAAAGACTTGCCAAAAGAATTCACGAAAATTCTAGCAAAGACTGCTCCCGGAGCAAATCAAAGTACCAAAAACTGTGAAATTTTATTGTTTCAATTAGCTAAGAGGAAACTTGTTAATAAAGGCAAATTTTGCCTAAATATCCATAGTTTTAATAGCAGGAACGGTGGTATTGACTTCGAACACCCGCTGACCGTTGGAACACGGAAGGTGATGGGTGCCTTAGGCATCGTGCCCGAGGTCCGCCCGAGTGTTGGTGAGTTGTCTTCGCTCATCCTGAAGTCGATCCCAGGCGTCACGCTGGGCATCACGGAACGGGTGGAAAGTGATGAGAGTGAGGAGGCGATCCAGATAGAACCGATGTTCTCAGGAATCGCCCAGTTGGTAGATTATTTACAGAATCCAGGTCATACATGTCTTTTCTTTTCCTTCGTACGCTGGCGATCGGGCTCATCGCTGTAGTTGGCCTGAGTGCCTGTTCACAATCTGCGTTACGTCCTGCAGAGCAGTCGACCGTGACGGCACTTGAGTGGCAGCAAAGACAGAGCCAATTACGTGAGATACATGACTGGGATGTGAGTGGGCGGATAGCCATGCAGACCACTGATGATGCATGGATGCAATTTCACCATATCTTTGGTTTCCTAAGGTAAGATCTTCATAACTCTATGGGGGTATTTTTTTCTCTGCTGCACTTGGGATTCTATATTTTCTTTATATAATATCTGAATTAGTTGATCAAGTGCAGGTTAGTGATGTGGTCAAATGTAGGTTAGTAGTAAATTTCATGAGTTTTTGGACTTAAGAGAACTAAATTCTCTTCCTTGAAGGAATGGTAGTATAAGCCCCAACCCCCTTACCACCAGAAAAATCCCCTCTTGAAAACGTATATTTTCCAGTAACCAATACTATATATACATGGGCAAAGTTCATAACTTGCAGCCCTTCCCCGGGGATTGTGGGGATTAATTCGTCCTCAAAGACATAGTTATTAGACTTTTCGACTGTGCTGAACAAAATGGCTATCTCAAAATTTTGATCCGGTTTACTTTGGGAAAAAATGAGCGTCGGAAGGAACAGAACAGAATTATAGAACAGAAACAGAAATTATACATACAGAAATTAGAACAGAATATACAAATTAGAAGAATATACAATTATACAAACAGAACAGAAATTATAGAACAGAAACAGAACAGAATACGCAGTGGGATATGAACAGACCAGAATTATATATACACTGGAATATTTTTAAAGCGCAAAAAGGAAACAGGTACCATATCAATTTAATTTTTTTTTGTTGCACAGACAGACCGACGGACAGAAACTGCGATCGCTATAAGTTAAGATAAGTTTTTTTGCAAAAATGCTTGTGGGCCATAGCAACACAGTACAGTCTACAAACAAGCTCAGTAACAAAATACAACTTTATAGATAATATGAATCAAAACAATCAAAGAGAACAGCAAAAGAACCACAAAATGCACAGAATACAGTCAACAAACATAACTCAGGAACAGAATACAACTATGCGCTTCATGGTCGAGGTTGGAGTTGCACTCATCCATGATGATGACCTTGGGATCACCGCTTAGCGCGCGTACGATCGGAATGTGCTGGCGCAGGGACGCGGGGAGCGAGTCCATCGTCGTTCCGGTGATCTCCGTCGTGAAGCCCTTGGGTAGTTTGGAGACCGCGTTGGTAAGCCCAAGCTCCTCGGAAATCCGCAAGGCCGCCCTGGTACGGTCCGGATCCATCTCGAAGTTGGATGGGGGAGTGTTTCGGCAGGGGGGTGTGGGGGGGGGGGTGTGGGTGGGGGGGGGGGTGTTTTGGGGGGGGGGGGGGGTATTTTCCAGGGCGGGTATTCCCCAGGGAGTGCATTTTCCACGTGCGGTATTTTCCGGGGTGCATTTTGAACGGGGGGCTATTTTGCGGGGGGATATTTTCTGGTGGGTAAACGCCGGTAGGAGGGTATTTTCCGTGACGAGTATCTATTATCAAAACTCAAAAGAGACTGGAGAACAAGCAGCCTTCCTCCCAAGCCCATTCATCTTCCAAACACGTCCTGTCAAAAAATTTAAATAGTCATTTTGTTTAGCATAGTAGAACGACCAGTAACTATGTCTCTATGGATATTGGGTATGTCAGCCCCCCCCCCCCCCCCCCCCCCCACATTTTTGAATTGGCCTTTTTTCCTTTAAAATAAAAAACAAAACACCAACAGCAAATAATTTTTTTTTCCAGGGGACAGCAAATAATTTCGTAAATATCAATATAACTATGTCTTTTCTAAAAGGTACTAAAATCTAAAGAATACTTACAAAACATCCTTCACATCAAAATCCATAAGAAAAAAAGTTCCAATTCTTATCACCACATATTACATTCATTCATATCAAATAGTTAGTGGTAAAGAACTGTAAGTAGGGAGGGACTCGGCTCAATGGTAAGAGAAGGACGCCATCTGGGAAGGCGAGATGGAGTCGAAGGAGGTGCGAGCCGCGAGCCCCTACCGGCGGCTCAAGCTAGCGATGGACTACTGGTGTGTCCTCTGGTTCTGGCCCATCGAGAAGGCCGACCTCATTCCCGATCGCGACGAGTATCTCGCCGACCTCGTGCTTCTGCTCGACACCAACGTGTTGCTCACACTGCAAGGCGACGCACAGGGAGACCTCTTCATGGATGGGCATGACACCCCGAGACTTTCGCAAGGAATCTTCGCGATCGTAGCTCGCCAGTCTCCGCCGAAACTCAACACGATCGAATGCACCAGCCAACAGCTGATGACCAGCCGGTTCAGCTGTTGTCACCGGATTGCGGCTGGGCAACTTTGGCGCGTTGTTTAGCCAACGCGGATTCAAATTCGGCCAGCTGTCGAACCATTGGTGGTGAATGCGGCATCATCCGAAAATCGACGTACTGGTGCGAAGCGTCGATACGCGACAATCCAGTATTGAAGAGATCCGGCGACTGATCATTAATCCAACGTCGGATCGCCCGGTAACGCTGGATGCTGTTGCCGATGTCAGGGTGTCACAGGGGCCTTCGGAAATTCGCCGCATCGGACAACAGCGTGTCGCTGTTATTTCGGCGAACCTCGCTTCTGGTGATCTCGGCGCAGCTGCACTGGAAGCTGCAGCGATGTCTATGTCGGGCTCTGGCGCACGGTCAGCCAAGGCCGCCCCTGGCGCGGAAACCTGAAGAACAAGAGACGGGATGGAACTGCCTATTGGGTCGTCGCAACGATAACACCCATGAAAGATACCGAGGGCAACATAACGCACTACGTTGGCGTCCAGGAAGACGTAACCGAGCAACTGCAAGAACAGGAGAAACAGGAACATCAGGCACAGGTTATTGAGACCATAAATGTATTTGCATATCTTTAAAACCTTACAAATTAGGATTGAGCAAAGTTCTGAAGCTGAAAACAATTTTGTTACACTTTGTTTAAGCAGAAGATCTATTTTGCAAGGTTTCACGTTTATAACACACATATTTTCAAAGGTCATCAAAGGTCAAGACCCTCTAGAGGGAGAAGGAGTGGAGGTAGGTACTTCAAAATACCTTCCCGGGACATACTTTGGCCTGTAGGCACAAAAGGAAAAAAACTATTGTGCATCAAGGTGAAGTTTGCTAGAGAACCTTATATAACAACATATGCAAAATGATTATAATAAAATCACATCTTGAGATGAATTTTGTACCAACAGTGAATTAAGAGTTATATTTTTGATGTTTGGAGGATAAGTTTTAGTCATAATGTGTCTCCCCCCCCCCCCACAAAAATAACAAACATATTTGAAGAAAAAAAAAAAAAACAATCCAGCTTATTCCCTATTTCATTATTAATATGCATTAAACTAACCAATGTATGCTCCGATCCGTCTAATAAGCTTTCTAAATGAGCATAATCAACTTGTCCTCTACCATTAAGATTAACATAGTTAACAGTAATATCATATTCTTCTTTCAACTGATCTATGGTATGCAAAATGGCATGATGCTCCACTTTTGATGTAATGATATTGGTAACACCCAAATCTCTTACGAAGCGACATACGAAACACTCGCGGGATAGGGCGGCCTTTCGGGTCGCCCTTTCTTTCTGTCTGGTGCGAGCGCAGCAGGTAAACATCCTCATACCCAACACATCGCCGGGCCAATGGGCCATCGATGGTTTGGCGATCCAGAGGCTCCAATGTCATCTTCTCAGCGTAGAGTTCATGAAGAATTCTACGCGGCACCGAAAACGGAGGCCCGTCCATTTGGCTCAGATCGAGCGATTTTTCGAGCCTAGAGAGCGGTAGTTTTGAGATAATGGAGCCAAAGATAGAATGTGAGACTGAAAATGACTTGGATGTAATACTAGTTCCAACTGTAGGCATCACTCCAAAAGGAGTCAGATTGGGATATGGTCATGGATTCTATGACAGATTTTTGGCAAATCACAAGACATCTACAATTTCTTTGACTCTGGAAAAACAAGTTGTAAAAAATATTCCAAAATCGACTTTGACTAAGAGTACTTGCAGCAACGACTGCAACTACCTGTGACTGTCACTGCCGCTACTAGAGACTGTGACTACCATTACTTGTAAATAATCTCAGGAAATGATGAAGGAGATATTGGACAAAATTAAAACACAGTTCGTAAATGCTGGTTGTCAAAAGGGTGTATCAGCAATATCTTAAGAACGGTTCTGGGTATTAAGTTGAAACTTGTAGATCATATTGAGAAAACATAACATTTACATTATAATACAAATTTGGCAAAAGACTGCATCTTCATATATCAGATTGTACAACACATGTATTTTCTTTTGACATAAACTTATTGAATACTAGCTCCCTGTCTGTAATTTCTCTTCGAACAATCCCTGTGTCCCGGTCGTCATTTATATATCCCTCCTGTGCCCCCTGCCTCCCCGTTGTAGTTGTGTCCCTGTGTCCCGGTCGTCATTTATAACCCAGTCGCCGTAGGCGAGCATGCGTTTCTGATGGCAACTCGGACAGAAGTAACGAGCCTTGCAGGAAAATGCCAGGAGGTAGTCGTGGCCGCAGTTATCGCAGTAAATTCTTGCAAATCCCTGGTGCAAATCACCGCAGTCAATGAAGCGGGTCAGGACCTGCTCTTCTACTGGACGACTAAAGTGGTGTCCGGAGTCGATCTCCTCGTAATGGCGAGTAAGACACTATCGGTCTTCTGGCAAAAAAATACGAAGCTCCATATTTTTGTAGATAGGAGCTTAAAACTATTAAAATAGAAGTCTCTGACACGCTGAATGTGATGCTGTGATTTTTTTCGGAAGGATTCTATGACGATTAGGGGGTGTTTCCCCCTATTTTCCAAAATAAGGCAAATTTTCTCAGGCTCGTAGACTTTTGATTAGTATGACTAAATTTGATGAAACGTATATATTTAAAGGTCGCCCCAAGTCCACCTGCAGGGGTGGTGATGGCATCCGGGCGCGATCGCCCCACCCGTAATCTCTGCGACCCCCGGCCCGTCTTGGCTGTGGTCGCACAACGGAGAGCGGCCGATCACCCAGAGTCTCGGTCCGTGTGCCCAGGGCTTCGGGCCTTCGAGCGCGAGGTCGACCGCGTGTGACTCGGTCCAGTCATCGAGCCACGACCCTAACGTTGAATCCACCGAGGAGTAGTACGTTTTAAGCATAACAATTGTAAATGATAGCATACTAATACTACTACTAACAATTCAAAGAAGCAGTAAGGCATCTGAAGCAAATACAGTACTAACGGTCATCCTCTACTCCAATCTACCCACCCATTTCCAATTTCCTTTAAATTCCTTGTTATTACATCATCCCTCTCCACTCGAAGATAAGCTGCTTTCCGTTTAGACCGAGACGGGTGGCCAAACCATAGGAAAAGAGCCTAATGACTGAAAGTACTTTAGAAATGATACTGTGTGCCAGAAGGCACCGCGGGCCAGCAATGATGTGCCACGGGACCGTAAAATGCCTTGGATTATCAAATCCTAACAATGACCCACTGTTCAAATAAAAAATGGTTGATTTTAGTTCATAGGTTTATTTCTCTAGGAAAATGATTGAAAATGCTATGGGAATGATAGTGTGTCCAGAGGGTGCCTTAATGCCGGTCGGGATTTAAAATAAGAGCTCTGAGTCACCATGTCCTTCTAAATATCAAAATTCATTAAGATCCGATCACCCAGTTTTAATTTATAAATACCTCATTTTTTTCTAATTTTTCCTTTCACTTTAGCCCCCCAGATGGTGGAATCTTGGAAGACGACTTGGAAGACGTCCCTGACACGCCTACCAATTTTCATCGTCCTAGCACGTCCAGAAGCACCAACTGATATCTTAAAAGAGTTTGATGTGTATTCCATGACATACTATGAAGAGGGAAGAGCAGAAGACCCGAGCATTTTTAGACTTGCTGTCAAATTTAACGAAATATTGGGAAGAGATAAGATTTTCCCGAAGAAGTATTTGGCCGAACCAGAAAGATACAAGGAAGTGTATTTTGTGGCTCACTCCATGGGAAATCTGGTGATCCGTACAGCACTGTTGATTCAAAAACCGATTACCCCAACGAACTGCAGCCTGTCGGCCAGGGGCGCGATCGCATTCGAATCTGCGAAGACACCGATGGCGACTGGAAAGCGGACAAGTTCACGGTGTTCGCAGACAAACTGAGCATCCCCACCTCGATCACCTTCCATCGTGGCGGCGTCATTGTCCAAGACGGCGAACGCACCCTCTATATGAAGGACACCGATGGGGACGACGTAGCGGATGAACGCACGGTCCATATTAACCATGACAGAAAAAAACAGATTTTACAATACATTAAAGAAAACCTTGCATCAGCCTCCTGTTTAATTTCACAAAATACCAGAAGCCCTTAGATTCTTTAAATTGATTAAATAATTTTATTGATTGTCTAGCAGGCCTGTGCCTACTGGATTTTTACTTTCCACCCCATTTTTTGTATTTGGGCTGTTTTTACTGAAAAATATCCTTTCTCGTAATTTCACTGGAAAGCAACGCTTTGGTTTTGTTTTTTAATCACTGATTTGTCATCCATCGTCGATTGTAAAATTCAATCCCCAAAGAGGAATTTTTTCTTGACAAAAAAAATATAACATTCCTTAAAAGTGCTCTCAAAATAGGCCGTTTCTGCTTGAAACCAATTTTATTCTCTAATTCCCGTAACTGAATCGATATTGTTACTTTAAACTGTAATACATATTTAAGTCGAGGCTCTCAACGAAGGTCACTTTTCATTTGGTATTCTGTTGACAAACCGAAAAGCAAATCAGCCAATGAAACTTGCAGAAAGTGGTCTTTGCCCATACACCACAGTAATATGAGTTTACAATTGGCCGAATCATTGAGATTTTATTCTTAAAATGCCTCTTAACGCCTGCCCCCCTCACTTTCTCCTTGATTCATCAAGGTAGTGTTGGGTTTAACGGTGTATAGTTCTACCTACTTCGTGTTTACGTAGCACCCACGTATGCATCGTCATTACGTAACACCCACGTGTCTGTTGCCCTCAGTTACCCGCTTGACTAATGGAATTTAGCAAGTACTATTACATAACAACCAAAAGTGAACAAAATCTATTACGTAACAACAAAAAACACTCTCTATTATGTAACGTGCTCCTGCATCTCTTAGAAAACATTCCCTATAACGCGGGTATATTACACCTGATCAAATCGCGTTCCGAACAAACCATGGACAATACCAAGGAAGAGCACGTAACCTATGCAGACTCCAATTTCTTTGAATTTTTCTCTGTTCCGATCTTATTGGGCGAAGCCCGGCAGGCGTTGATTGCGCCGGAAGCCGTCGCCATTAGCGCTTCGGCGGCCGAACGACATTTCGGCGAAGAAAACCCCTGGGGCAAAACGCTCGTTTTTGACGACGAGCGGCGCTATAATGTGAGCGAGGAGTCGGCTAAGTCTTGCGACTTTCCGAGTTGGTGGGCTTTTCCCTTTGCGGAGTGCCAACAATTCTACAAAAAAATGCACTGGCCTTTACACCTTTTTGCACGAGCAATGAGTTACGTGGGGCTCGAATGCTCTGCCTCTGGCTGTAGGCGATGCACTCGGAACGGGACCTCGCTTGCCCTCCTCTGCCCATTAGGGGCCGATCTCAATCGAAAGTCAAAAAGGAAACGGGTTTTATAGCCACAAAGAAAAATGACGGATGACAGAATGCATTTGACTGGTATAATTTGGACTATATATTGACACATTAGGGGGTAGGATGGGGTTAATGTGACGTTATGTTAGGTTGCTTTACCCTCCCCCTCCCAACCCCTATAATATAAACTGATTATATAAACTGAAGTATTATATTCTCTTCACGTTTTAGTATATTTCATGACTAAACTAACTTCACTGTACCTCGATTATTTACGATCCGCCCAATGGCCGGCAGCCTGCAATGACACCCGCAGGTCTTCGGAATTTGCGCGAGAACTTTACTTCCTTTTCGTATGAAAACGATGGTACGGCTTCCTGGTTAGCTCAAGAAGGTCCGGGACCTTTTGACGGTCCGGAGAGTTTGGCGTTAGCAGAGCGTTGCCTGCTTGGTTTTAGTGCAGGTCCGCCGATGCTGCCAGGCTTGTAGTGCGGATGTCGCGAAGCTGCAGGGCACGGTTCAAAATGACCTGATCAAAGAATACCTGAGCCGCGGCACCTATGTCTGCCCGCCCAAACCAAGCCTGAAGATGATCGGGGACGTGGCAGAATACTGCTACACCAATGTGCCCAAGTGGAACCCGATGAATGTCTGCTCCTATCACCTGCAAGAGGCAGGCGCGACACCGGAACAGGAGCTTTCCTTTGCCCTGGCCACTCTAATACTTCTAACGCCGTTTTTTTGCCAATTCCTTTAACGCCCGGTATATCGTTGGTTTTGTCACCCATTAATCCCCAATAATCATGTAACTTTTCTTTTGTGATCGAGAATTTTGTGCTGACATCTTCTTCATTTAGGTACTGCTGTTTAAAGTAATCAAAGACTTTAACTTGATCTTGCAGTAAAGGTAAAAAGCCTTTATCCGTCGACACAATAGTGGTTTGCAACCCTGAAGGATTTAAGCAAAATGGGGCACACAATTTTAAATTTGCTTTCGAATGATCACTTTACTGGTATTCTACGACCCCATTTTCAACATTTTCACCATAGACGGTAAACAAAAAAAAGACAAAAAAAGAAAAAACAACAACAAACGAGCAAATAAGCAAATAAAGCTCCTCATAATTTTTTTTTGGAATTTTTACGTTTTTCAGTTTAGGTGTTGAGACTTCTGGATCTCCACACGAGCGAAGGGTCGAACGCGCGCAGGATGATGTTCGTCATCCCGCGATGGACGTTGCCGGTCATCGGCGTGAGCGCCCCCACGTGGAAGAGCGGAAGCGCGACGATGTAGCGATCCCCGAAGCCGACCTCGGAGGTCGCCATCATCGTGAGCGATCCCCAGAGCGCGGTCGAGTGCGTGTGGACCACGCCCTTCGGCAGGCCCGTCGTTCCCGACGTGTAGCTTGGGAAAAAGTACTCGTCATAGAATTTTACCAAAATTTTTGTCTTTATAGGGAGATTAGATAGCACATTTTTGTATAGGCTCAGTCTATACGCTATGTTTTTCGATTTGTCAAAGGGTGGTGCCCCCTCAAAATTTGGGTAAACGTATATTAGAAGAAATTATAAATGCTATACTTACGAAAAAAAAAGATTATTAGGGATAATTTTAATATTTCTGCATGGCTCCTAAAACTTTTGAAATAGGAAAAGAGCCTTTAATCACATTCTTTACTAGTGAGGAGTAATTACGTAGTCGAGTGAGAAAAGAATTTTAACAGACAAACGTATAATTATACAAAATATTCTCCGACGGAACTGTCTAAGGATAGTCTTTGGTATTCTTTTATCTAAGCGTATATTAAACAATAAGCTATACGAAAAATGTTGTTCAAAAATTCTTGGCTTATAAGAATTAACCTATTTTACAACCTCATCGACGATCCTTGTGCTTGATATTTTGGGACTGTTTCCACTATATGTTATGGATCAGAACTAAACAATTAGTAAATTTATTGGCATAAATTGATCATACATTCTACTTGTATACTTTATTCGAACTAACCTAGATCCAATACTCAATCAGTTGGATGAATATAAAACAATCAAACATAGAGTTTGGGCAAATCAAGTTTTTCGAAGATCAGAACTGTGCTGTTTCATTCACAATTCCTACCTTTTTTTTAATGGAGTATTTTTTCTGTCTTAAAATAAAGAATAACATATACAACTAACAACAGACTTATAAGATTAAAATTACAGTAGACTGCTCAGTCTGCTTGTATTAACCATTTTATTGAGAAGTTTTTTGTTGCAATTTTTTTTTGTTTCAGGTTCACAAGGAAACATTAGACAAGATTCCAAATTCTCTTCCAAAGCGTGTTTATTTGTTTGTTTGTTTTTTTCCCAGGGGTGATTGTATCGACCCAGTGGTCCTAGAATCTTGCAAGAGGGCTCATTCTAACGGAAATGAAAAGTTCTAGTGCCCTTATTAAGTGACCAAAAAATTGGAGGTTAGCTAGGCCCCCTCCCACGCTAATTATTTTCCCAAAGTTTACGGATCAAAATTCTGAGATAGCCATTTTATTCAGCGTAGTCGGAAAACCCAGTGGTTACCAGTTATACCTGGGTGGCTTGAAACATACTGAAGGTATGTTCTTATGCCTCTTGAAGCAAAATCATCAATAATGCTAAGACAGTGAAATGTGTCTATATCCATCTTATACTGAGAAGCTGTTGACAGCAGCTCTAGGCTTGGCAAGGAGTCAGAATAAACTATAATATTTTGTAAATTAGTAATCAAGGGTTGATTACTCATGAGGTGCTCTAATGCCAATTTCATCAAGTAAAGTTGCCCAGCCAAACGCCGAGCCATCGAATTGCTTGGCTAACTTTTGGGCATTGTCGAGGTTTCGATTGACGACGGAGATTTTTTGACCTCCTTCACCTTTCAAATACACCAAGGTTTCTTCTGCCATTTCTCCAGCACCAATCACCAGGATTCGCTTGTCGTCGAATCTCTCAAAGATCTCTTTGGCGAATTCACAGACTGCTACACTCGGAAACGACCCGGGCGGCGTCACGCCGCCAGAAGCGATGCCGCCCTGGCTCTGACGGATTCCGCCTGGGAAGCATCCCCATCGCGCTCAAGCGCCTCGGCATAGAGCTTCCAGGACGGCGCGCTGGTCGGCTGGTCGGCAACCCGCTCGGCCAGTAGAGCGCGGGCAAGGCCGTCCTGGCCATCCGCCATTGCGGCGTTGATCAGCATGCGTATCCAGACATCGCGTTGCGCCATGTTTTCGAAAAACCGATCCACAGCCTCGGGTTGTCCAGGGTTTGCTGCGCCCACATATTTTTCAGCCAGCCGTCGGCTGACAGGCCAGATATCAAATTCCGGTCGTTCTAGGCATTCCGCGTGGCAGTCCACAGACACGAAACCCGCCACTGGAGACAAAGCCTCGATACACAGGGAACAGCGGGCGTCTTCTTTAAGCTGTTTGCACCAGATGCGACTGGTTGTCCACAGAATCATTGGTGAAATCCGGCTTGCTAAATTCCTCCCGCCATCTTCATTTCGCTACCCACGCATTTATCAACTCGAATGTACCCGCGCTATCCGGGCTTGTTTTAGCGCGCGACAGCACTTCAGCAGAAGATGGCGTGCTGCATGTTAGCGAAATATATAATTTGCACTTCAATACGGATTTGGTAGTATTGAGCGCTTGCGAAACCGGGCAAGGGAAATTGGTAACTAAAGGCAGAGAAAAGGCAACTGGTAACTGAAAATTAAGGTAAAATGTTGTTTTGTCAAAGTTTCAATAGGTATAGACCTGTCATGTTGGCAAATTTCACAGCCCTCTAGAGGGAGAAGGAGTGGAGGTGGGTACTTTAAAATACCTTCCCGGGACATGCTTTAGCCTTTAGACCCATCCCCAAAAGTTTCATTTTCCTAACCTAAACCCTTTCCAAGATAGCAAGAAACCAACGAGAATGGATCCGGTCCGGTTGTTTCCGTCACATATCTTAAACTTGTGCTTATTCTTTCCACCAAGTTTCAGGCTGATCTCTCCGCTTCAAGCGTTTTCCAAGATTTCCCCCAAAGAACTCCCCCAAAGGGAGCGGATCCGTTCCAATTAAGTCAATCACCTATTTAGCACTTGTTATCATTTTTCCCACCAAGTTTTATCCCGATCCCTCCACTCCAAGCGTCTTGACTGGCTTAAGGAAAGTTATGGGAGTGAAGTCAAATTTCTTTGCCACAACATAAACACTAGGCCCGCTATGCAGAGATTTTAGTTTTACTAAGCAGAAAACTAAGCACAACACAGTATGTCGACTGCTGATCAATATTAAGGTTAATTATGTTTCAATTTCTCCATACTCAACGAGCTCGTGAGAAATCGTGAACGATTGACTTCAATAATCCCCATCTTGGAACCCCACTGTCTTAAAAAATTCCCTATTGTTCTTCTTGTTTTTAGTGTTTGTCATTTTGTTATGTTATTTTTTTGTAAGCCGTCTTGAACAAAACACCCAAAACAATGCGTTCTGAGTGACGGGTGTGTGAAAGCAGAAATTACTAGATATATAAAATGGAAAATTTTCCCCCTTGCACTCCAATCAGCGCGATTGTTATTCGCACTGTACTGAAAGCGATATATATTTAAGGAGTGGCTTTATTCCGCCAAGCAGCGCGGAAAGATCTTGGCTCTATTCCTATATCGTCACGATAGCTATGTCTTGCTTTAGAGAAAATGTATGCGCAACTGGTGTCTTTATAGGCTGTGCTATAGACGGTTTGCGGTACAGCAATTCTGTCGAAAAATAGGTCTACTGTTTTGTTCTCAACAGAAAAGATCCTGTAAAGCAGAAAAACATTCCTAAGTTATTAAAGAACCTAGTCAATAGCACACTCTTTAGGCTAAAGTTTAGTAATTTCAAAAGAACTATTTATTCTAATTAAACGGCCTTCATGATTCAGGGGTCATTCTTAAAAAGAATGGAACAAAATTCGAACTTTAGCGAAAAGAACGAGGTGTTGACTAGGGGGCGAACCCCCTAATATACGTAAGAATTTCTGTTCGTTTCAAGTTTTAATGTTGCTCCTTACTTTCAGACGAAAAAATTACTCGAATTTCAGGAAAAAAATCCGCCAAAGATTTTGTGTTGTTGGTGTGTTGTTGTGTTTTTGGGGAGTCCGGGATCATGAGCAACGATTTTCTGGATCTTTACTGAAATGTATTTATTGGTATGACTTTTTTTTGTTAAGATAGTGGAAACACTCATCATCAATATAATCAATACAGAACCTGGGAATGCACGTTTTTATTCACAATTAGAAAGTAAAAACCCAAGGCTGTGAGTTTTGCAATTTGCTTGTTGTTACTTTAATACTTTGTTTACTTTAATACTTTTTTACTTTGATATTGTTACTTTGATACTAGTTTTGATACTTTGGTGAAAGTTTGACAATAATAAAAAAAAATTACTTTGCAATGGGGAATTTTGAAGAACCTGAAACTTTTGCAATCAAAAACGAACTGAAATTGTAAAGAAAATAATTCAGAAAAAGAAGTTTTTCAACACAAACTGAGGTGGAGATTATAGCATTAGAATTTGTAGATATACAAAGAGATATAGAACATCGATATATTCATTTGCGAGGATTTTGGATGTTTTTTATTATAAGAGTAATTGCTAATGCGATGACTAGCAGTTGTTTTGTCCTATTTGATGCAATCGTCTTATCTATGGTGAAAGAGCATAACGGAGATTATGGAAAGCAACGCTTTTTCTCGATGTTAGGACTAGGCACAAAGTTATACAACTGAACCAGAAAAAAAATTGACGTCTCTAAAAGACAATGAATTTCCCTAGTAAATTGGTAAAATCTCATTACGAGTGGACCTTAAGCTAAAAGTATAGGATTAGCGTATAATTCAAGCATCCATTTTTGGTATAATCAAGCTGATTCATTATAAAAATCTGTACAGACTACTTATACAGTAACTGCACAAATTATTCTGTATATGAGGTGTGAGCATTAAACATCTCTATGCATGACTTTGACCTCTTTTCTAGGTTGCAGCTGCTCCTAGAAACTTTGCTTAGGTTGGATAGAGGCTCAACTTCATATTTGGCTCTAGAAACCATAGATTTAGCTTTGTCAATAGTATTTTTCATTCCTACCACTATTGTTTTATGAATTCGTCTGAAGTTGATGCTAATTTTGTTTCCCTGCTTGCCGAACAGCTTTTTATCATGATAATGATGGAAGAGTTGTTTTTCAACTGAAAGAAAGGAGTAGCATTAAAACTTAAGACAACCAGAAATTATTACGCATATTTGGGGTTCATCTCCTCCTATATATCTCGCTATTTACGCTAATGTATTTTTAGTAATTTCAACTATTTATTCTTTGGCCTTTGTGATTCAGGGGTCATTCTTAGAGAATTGGGACAAAACTTAAGCTTTAGTGCAAAGAGCGAGGTATTAACGAACGCAAGCAGGATTTCACTGTCGTGGATGAGGACGGATAAAGGTATCTCCGTTCAAAGAAAAAGATAGCTAAAATTATGCACGATTTGGAAGTATTAGTATGAGTGCTGAACGGTCTACAGTGTTAGCCCCTTAAATGCATTATAGTAATTTTAGGAGCTATTTTAGACTGAATTTAATAATAAATAAATAATTGACCATTAAAGATGATAGAATTCTGGAACATACCCTAAAATGACTGAAAAACCTACAAGGGCAACAGACACACAACTTTCGAGTTACGTCATGTCATCATGTCGTCAAGTCGTAATGAAGTTAGTTGTCGTCATGTTCGTTATGACGATGAGGTCATTAAAAGTATTTCGGAAAATCGTTCTTAGACAAATTCTTAATTGTAAGAAGTTCGTGGACGGAAAAATGTTTAATTGTAAAATGACTGAAGAGCCTACAATGGCAACAAGAACCCTTAGCTTCTTAAATATTATTAAAATTGGTTTCAGATTTGAGGGAGAGGATGTTAATAAAAGAAATTATTCTATGTCAATAGATAATTTAAGACAAATTGTTTCGGATGGACAGCCTGATGCTGCTGATTTATGTGGAACGCTTTTGAACTCTGGCAATGAAATGCTATTGGATATCCATGGTTACAAATGGAACATATAAATCGCTGCAAGATGGCTAAAGGGATTCAGCCTGAAAACCATCCTTAGCATACTCTCATTTGAAAACGATTTTCATCTCTAATCGGTTTCTCGCCATTCCGGAAATGTTCCCTTACGTATTTTTTTTTAAAAATCAAAACACGCGGAAATAGTCCCCGGATACTTCTCCGGAACATCTCCACAGGCAAAACTGAGTTGGCAAAGATAGTCAAAGAAAATCCCCCAGTGTGAAATTTTCCCTGGAATTCCCCCCAGTATTTATGCGGTAATTAAAAGAAAAAGAGTATCCTTCTTGTGTGAAATACTTTTTTCTCTTGCCACAACTTTCAAGCGATGTACAGAAGATAAAAGTAAAAGGGTTCTTAAACTCAATTCAAGTGTATTGCAACAATGTAACTTAGGAGTAAACAGAGATAAGTTGTAAACAGTGATGTCAATTAGAGGGAGGGGGCGAAATATTTTCATTTAATCTAAAGGGGAGGTAGATTTTACTGTTACAACTGAAACTGTTGAACTAAATCAAGAGTTCAACTGTGTCCTGCTTGTCAATATGGCAGAGTACATCCAGTTTGCCAAAAGGGTATATCTCAAACATCTCACAAAAGGCAAAGATTATTAAATTTAAATTTTAAATGCTTTATATAGGCCTTAGACTTGTACAGTTAGGGGAGGGGGAAGGGGTCAGTAGCCAAGCTATTGTTTGTAGTAACAGTCATCATCTAGTTTGAACTGCAAATGTTTCTTGTCAGAAGATGCTTCAAACCCACGTGCAAACCGGCCATAGATTGCTTTGTCAACATTCCACAAACCAACATCCTCAACACCAGGATTGATCTGTTTTAGGAAACGGTCATAGTTGCTGGGAAAGATATCCCACCCAGCATCATTCCTTCCATTTCTTCTCCGATTCTCTTTGCTTCCCTTGATTGCATTATCAGGGGAGGGGGGTTCCCTCCAATCACTTGACTCTTAAAAAGGGCACTAAAACTTTTGGCTCCAATTGAATGAGCTCCTTTCAAAAGTTGTGCCCACATTGCTCTTTACTTAGGCCGCACTATTGTCCTGTGTAAGAAAATGATCTAAATTAGTTTTTATAAAAGGATAACAGTCCTGTAATCACGGAACGTTTCCTATTTTTCGACTTAAACGAATGAAAAGCAAATTTCAAAAAACTGATTTCATTTTATTGATTAACGGGCCTTTAATATTTTTTGTCTGAGTTGGCGATGCTCATTGGTGCCGGCAAATTTATAACTTTTTTTCATCTTTTGGTAAATTTTATCTTCAGGGCGCTCATGACATGGTATGCAATTTCCAACTTTCAAAATACGTAAAATTTCTTCCTGGTTAAAAGGTCTAGCTTTTTTTTGTGATGTGCCGGCAATTGGTTGACCTTTCAGACAAAAAGAGAATTTAGGCGAAATAAATTTAACAATATTTAAACAATAATAAAATATCCAATTCTATTTAATAAATTTTAAATCTAATTAATTTTTAAACATGATACTACACTAATTATATTATATTAATTATATAATCAATAACATAATGTCACTGGCACAGGGAGTGAGGCTCGAGGCCCAGGCCTTCCTTAAAATCTGCATTTTTTCCCCAAATTATATTGACAGATATGGAATAAGAAAATTTCGGACCCAATTTGCTTATACTTACTGTAAATTGTACTACCTATTGTATTTTCTCTGCCCCGCCCTTAGACCACCTCTTCTGAGGGGCTGCATTTTTGGATCCCCCAGGAGCAAAAGTTGTGTTACAATTTTGCTACTTCTAAACATATCCATAATATCATGAGTTAGCTTAGTTCAAATTCCAATAAAACCCTTCTATCTTATAATTCAACTTGCCCTTTCGCTCGACCAGCAACGCACTGATTTTATCTTGGCGCATTTTTTCGGCTGCCGCGGTGATGGATGAATCTGCGGGAATTGATTTTAATGTTTTTTGCATAATTTCAGATAGCATGTAAGGCCTCCGTTAGGTTCGTGAATAATCAGATTCAAAAAGCTTTCTATGCGTAAAGCCTGCCTTCTCGATCAATTAGATAATCCATGTAATTATTATACCTCGTCGACCGCTGACAGCCAAACTTGTCTTTCTTAATGGAATGGTGTCTTTTTAGCTTTCTAAAAGTCTTGGTTGTATTTTCATAAATACTTTCTAAAGTTAAACTCGCTATATATGAGAATTTTAAGCCACATGAAGAAAAGACAGAGCAAATATTTCGGAAAGGACATCTACCATTCTGTCCTCAGTGCTCAAAGAAAAAAAAAGTTGTGTTTTGTCTGTCTTGATGTACTGCTGGAGTTCTCGAAGAAGAAGTTCAAACTGGACGTGGAGGAGCTGAACAACCGCTGGGCCGATCCCAAGATGATCGACAGCTGGTCGCAGATGGTGATCAAGCACACTGACGATTCCGTCGATATCGCCACGGAGGTGCCGGAGACCGGCATTTACCGCATGGCCGAGGACGGCACCGTGCACTTCGACCGGTTCGACTATCACCGCCGCGCGGTCGAGAGCGAGCAGTGTTCTGACGTCAACCGAACCAAGTGACATCCCAAATTTCTATGCATCAATAGTATGGGGCGATTGTTTTATGGTAGCACATCACGTTGCAGCACTGAAGGACGGGGTTCGATTCCTCGTGGTTCTACGTTGTCACAATTGAGCTTTTCATCCCATGTCATCATACAATAACGTCAATAGACACATGGAGATATCCATAAGCGATCCAGTGTCCAATGTCTGGGTGCTGGTTTGCCATATTTATTTATGTGATTGTTGCAAATAAAAAAATATCTATCTATCTATCTTTTAAATGAAATTCTGGCTAAGCTTATTTGGCAGTAGCAAAAAGCTACGTCATCCCTACAACGTCCAGATATTTTTCGTGGCATTTGCTCTTTTTTGCGTAGTTTTCTAGTTTGGCACTCTTAAAATAAATTCATGCCAGTGTGTCTTACGCCCATAGCAGGTGCTTAAAATTATTGGGTTCAACTATGGTGAATAAAAATGAAATCAAGCGAAATTTAAGGGGGGTAAAACTATAAAAGTAATAAACTTTTGAAGATTA
Source organism: Alatinidae sp. Z8VKAUB7J3 (assembly GCA_010016025.2). Taxonomy (NCBI): domain Eukaryota; kingdom Metazoa; phylum Cnidaria; class Cubozoa; order Carybdeida; family Alatinidae; species Alatinidae sp. Z8VKAUB7J3. Next base: position 251,116,859 of record JAAAKM020721499.1, on the reverse strand, counting down.
GTGATTTAAGTTTAGATGTTTTCTTTATGTTTTATACAATTTTGAACCACTCCAGCAACGCTTTTAAAAAATTTTTAAACATTTGAATTTATGTTTCATTAAGTTTATGTCAACTTGTGTTCATTAATCCTGGAATACCTAAAATCTTGAAAAAGGCTTAGAGTTGAGGGATTGGGATGAAACTTTGTTTATTCTTTGTTTATTCTTAAATGATTCCATTTCTTTGATATTTGGAGATTTAGAGGGTGTATTGTAAGCACAGGCCATTTTTCAATTTCCCCATTAACTAGGCTTATATTTTTACTTGATGATAAGGTTTCAAAGGCAGTAGGCACACTATTTTTCTCGTTTCCCTTATGTTAAAAACCGTAAACCCAATTTGAACAGAAATCTAAATTCTAGAATGGTCTATGTACTCTTTTGTAAACCATCTCTTATCGCTCACTTTGTTTTCAAAATAAACTAGATTCAATTAAGTTTCAACCAAGAGGAGAAACGGAGATCAATGGAAGGAATTTCTTTCTGTAGTTTAATTACAGCATTGTTAAAAAGTATGTTTCTTAGTATAAAAAAGCTTCAGTATAAAAAATAGGCTAGAAGAATTTCTGTTCGTTTTGAGTTTTAATGTTGCTCTTTATTTTCATTTAAATAAAGTTGTTTTTTGTTAAATTCTATTAAAAATAGACCAAGGAATCCAATTTGGCTTCAGTAAAGTAACGTTATTAAACAGTATACAAGTAGTACTTAAACGTGCAACTTTTCTATAGCCGAATAAAATCCTGGAGTTGTATTTATGTTTGCAATAAAATGCTTTTGGCTTGCTGCATGGGAAAGCCAAGAATGTTGTATATTCGCAAGTTTTACATAGTTTGAAACACATATATAAATCTATCTATATTTACAGGTGGGACACATGGACATAACTACAATGGCACGTAACTAATATGGCGCGTAACGACTTATGCGCGCAGGGGGGTTTGGAGGGGCTACCAGAACTACCAGTGGAACTACCAGAGCAACATGAAACCAGACTTGCTGCTAAAAGAGAAAGTGAAATCAGGAGTTAATAATTCTGGATGGAGACGTTCAAATATAGCTCTGAGTTTAGGGTTAGTTAGTACAAAAGTACATAGCTGTTCTGGAAATACGTCATTTGGCGCAAAAGATAGTGCGCTTTCGCCACAATAAAGGTCATTTAATGATGTTTTGGGTAAAGTTTTAAAATTCATTTCGGTGAGGTATTGAACTTCGTCGTAATCATAGAAAATTACGCGTTTATGGCGCTGCACCTTTCACCATACCTTCCGGTATTGTGACCACCGCGGTGCCGATCATTCAGCATTTCTTTGACCACATTCCCGAAGTCGGGGTGATGACCACCAAAAGTATCGGTCTGGCACCGCGTCTGGGCAATCGAGAGCCGGTGCTGAGCCAGTATGCGCCGGGTTGCTTTGTCAACGCGGTCGGGTTGACCAACCCCGGCGCCGAGCGGTCGGTGGAGTTGTTTGCCGACACCAGGAAATGAAAAATGGAAATTAAAGATCTTGCAACTAAGGCTGAACGATTGGAGACGGTACGCGGCGGAAACACCATCGCCAACACCTTCATCGGCGGTAACGCTTCGAGCGTTGTTGGTTTGGGCGGCGTGAAAGCACTGCACAGCCCCATCAGCATTGGTGCGACGACTCTCGCCGCTAACGAAGTTGTCCAGGGCGGCTCTATCGAGAACATCAACGTCCACGCTGGAGCTATCGCGAGACATTGCCCTATTTCAAGCGCGGGGAGGGCAATCAGGCCTTCGTCGACGATTACCACGGTGCCGATGGTCCTCTCGGCGTTTCACAGCCTGTCGCAGCGTTGCCCATCACCTGGGCCTTCATACGCGCCGCGCAGCAATTCGGCATGCCTTACAATCCGGATTTCAATGGCGCCCGCCAGGCCGGATGCGGTCATTATCAACTGACCCAGAACAGAATTTTAACAAAATTACGCCACTGAAATTACACAAAGCACTGAATGGTTACTGAATGTCAATAAGGCGTCTCAGCAGTATACCAAAAACGACTGATGCTACTATATTCAAACTTTCGGGGCTACTTCTAACTAAATCAAAAGAGTGTAAGTGAATTCAAGCTGTCAAAGGGCATAGATAGATTTTTTTTGTGAAAGGTGTCAAGTTTTATTTTTCAGGCGAACTAGAAGACAATTTTGTATCATGGGTTTCTAACCAAAACTTTAAGCACAATTTAAGTGTTGTATAATAATAACAAGTGCGCAGTGCAGCCGAGTGACTGTTTAATCAGGTGCAAGGCGGGACTGTATTCCGTCTGCATTCTGTTCACTATTGTGGACGATATAGCATACAATATAAATGAATTTGGACCTTTAGAAAATCCTGTTGAGGTCTAAAAACAATTAAGACTAAACCATATACCCTAGTATCTTATATTGATCATGCCAGTCTTCGGTTTGCTATAAAATAATCAATAAGGTTTGCTGTCCAACAATCACGTGAATAAAATGTCAACTTATGCGACATTTATGACCAAATACTGTATTGGTTATAACTAGATTTTTATACCTACAAAATTACAAAAGTCTGTAGCCGTTACTGTTTTCTTTTCTTACACCAAATTTACCTAGACTAGGATACCATCGATGCAGAAAACACGCTGCCATTAGAACTAAAACATGCGCTTGCGCTGACTTACGCTCTTTATCAACAGCAGTGTGACAACAAGGTAGAGCTGCAAAAACAAATCGAGCGCATTGTAAAACAAAATGATAGCTGTCAACGCTTAATGGCACTCGAAGGAGTCGGCCCAATCACTGCTATCGAGCTTTTGTCTTTTTTAGGTGACACAACACAGTTTAGCAATGGAAGGACCTTACTTTCAGTTAAAAAAACTTGTTTTTTTTTTTATTTAATTTGCAAACAAGGACGTCTGGACATTTTGTGTCAGGGATGATGACGCACAAGGTGGCCAATGAGTTTTACGTGATGTATCTTAATAATGAGTTAGAGCTCTGCTAATTGGCTGCGATACCAGCTGACTTTACTACTTTTAGATTTTGTTCTTTGTGCTGATGCAGACAATCTAAAGTAAAAATTACCCTCTTTTCGGGAGTTAACGAGCTGCATGTCCAGCCAAAGACAATTTTTAACCAGTTTGAGGCGTTTTCCAACCATTTTCCGCCATTACCACAGCCAGGAGCCAGCGGCTCGAAACCAGCCGATAGTTACTCTGCTATTTTTATCTCTAAATTGCAACTGTCTTTTAGAAATACGACAAGCCGCAAAGACTTTAACGGCCAATTAAGTGGTCATGATTTGGTTCCTAGTACGCCTGTTATCGAGCGTCGCGCTGAAGTTCGACGGTTACATCGGTGATCTCAAAGCTGATTATGTCGGCACAAACGTTAAAAAGAGCCAGGTACTTTTCACGGTATACAGCCCCGAGCTGCTGGCCGCCCAACAGGAGTACCTCGAAACGTTGAAACGCCGGTCCGGCTCGCAAAGCGGACTGTCGCGCGCGGCTCGGCAACGCCTTGCATTGTGGGATATGAGCGACGATGCAAGCCGAACGAATGACCATCTGGTATTCCGTGCCATTTGCCTTGATCCAACTGTTGCTGCGTGGTGTGTTGGATCAGCGAGATTTGAGCAGCCTGCGATGGGTGTTGTATGGTGGCGAACCTTTTGTACCGAAACATCTTCGCTTGCTCATGAAAGCCTGGCCTCAAGCCCGTTTTAGCAACGTTTATGGCCCGGCCGAAGTCAATCAGTGCACGTTTTATCATGAGAGGTATTTACAACCGAAAAGAAAAATTGTTTGACAAATATTTTGTACCACTTTCTATATTTGTTATCATGGTGAAACTTTATTAAATTCTTAACCTATATTCGTTCTATCTTTAGTATTTCTTTCTCGTTTATCTGTGCATAAGAAAATATTTGGATCTCAGGGAATTTTTCATTTCGAATTGTATATTATTGAAAAGGAATGTTTGACGTAAGATACGAATATCAAAACCACGGTGTTAAAGTTGCACTACGTGCGATGGAAGCGCCACTTCGTCAAATCGTTTCAAACGCAGGTGATGAAGCATCAGTTGTTGTTAATGCTGTTAAAGCGGGTGAAGGTAACTACGGTTACAACGCGGCAAATGGCCAGTACGACGACATGATTGAAATGGGTATCCTTGACCCAACTAAAGTAACACGTTCTGCACTTCAGTTTGCAGCATCTGTTGCTGGTCAAAGATGTCTCTATCGAACGATATATATTTGACGGAGAACTATCCTGGGCAAAATTTACCGTTCGGGAGAATGCGATGGTGCCGGATGTTAACGGTGAAATGATCCAGGGATATGACGGCAAAGAATCCTGGGTAACGATTGATGGAAAATTGGCTGATGATCCCCAGCTAAACAAAATGACCGATTTTCTCCGCAAAACCAATTATTACTGGTTTACGATGATGTTTAAGGGGGATTCACCTAGACCCCACTAAAGCATTATAGAGACCATTATAGAACTAGCAGACATACTAATAAACAGCATGATTCTAAAAACTAAATTCATTATTTGTTTTTTTATCGGTAAGTTAGTGTGTAAAATTGGTCTATTATTTCCTCCTGGCCGTGCAAGCCAAAAGGTGAAATAATATTGCACCGAAGGAATCTCAGGAGAGCAGCCTATTTTCAAAAAATGATCTAGGAGAAAGAGTATATGTTCGTTGATGGATATTTTATGCATTTTCAAAGAGTTCGTGGTAACGGACTGCAGGGAAGGGGCAACTTGACCTAACAGACGAAAATTGTGACAAAAACAAAACTTTGGTAACAACAGATACCTAAAAACAACTAGTTTTTTAGGCTGATTCCAAATATACAAAATTTATTAAGTTTAATGTTAACCATCAAACGCTATGAGCAAGAGAATAACTTCGTTACCTCGAACTGTTTGATGATAGATGACTTTGAAGTGCATATTTGCAGGGCGAATTCGAAATCTTGAGTTGGAACGACCGATTCGTCTTCCATGGATTTTATTCAACCAGCCACTTTTTCAGAACAAACATTCGGGGGTGGTGTATTCAAGCAAAAATTCAAAGTTGTGTGCTTTTTAAAAGGTAAAAATAACGCAGTGCAACCAACAGTACTAGAAAACACAAACAAGAGGCTTTTTTAACCGAAAAAATTGATACCATTTTTGATTGGCATAAAAAACAGGAACTGCCAAAAACTGTTTCTTTCCTGAAAGAGTTTAACAATCGCTTCAAAAATGGCCTTACAGAACAAGACCTAGATGCAATCGGAATAGACTACGATAAATTATGGGACGCTCTTATGAAAAAAGTATTACCCGAGTGGACCGCCTTTCTTGAATCTGTAAATTCGGAAGACTTTAAGCTTAAAGAGTGAGAGATGAGGAAGGGGTAACACCCTCCCATATATGGAATAATCTCTGTTCATTTTAAGTTTTAATCTTCCTCCTTTTTCTGGTTGAAAAAAATGTGTTTTTAAAAAATTTAAAACATTTGAAAATGACTTCAAAGCATAGGCAAAAATGGAAGGAAACATACTAACTATTATATTTGGAAAGAATGTTGATTGGGGAATCAAGTGGTGAAACTTGGTCAGTGAAGCGACTACATGAAAATGCGCTGAAGGTGTTTGAGCACACATGTCTGCGAAGCATCCTCAGGTTAAATATGAATGATCGCATATCAAACGCGGATAGACGACGAGTATGTGGTATCAAGAGATGCGTTGCCATCACGATCAAGGAGCGCCGATTTAAATGGCTGGTCCATGTCTTAGGGAGGTCAACACAGAACTTGCCTCGCCGAATCCTTCGAATATCATTTGATATTTGTAATTTTAAAAGTGATAAAGTCCTTTAAAGCGAAAATCTCAAAAAATGTAACAAATGTACTTGTTCAAATTGGCTTCTTTAGGGCTCAAATGGAAATCGTTATTTTCGAATACTAAGGCAACTGAAAAACCTTCTTTGTAATTACTTTCTTTGTAGACGAAAATAAAGATGAACAAAATCAATAAAATCCAATTTTCTGGTTTTCATCACAAACAACAAAAGCAGCAGGAATAGTTTATGTGTCAAAAGCGTGTGAATAGTTTTATGGAAAAATCAAATTATGTAGTACCTTGTGACTGCGTAGTGGATAAGGCCGTGATTCCTTTTTAAGGGTTTTCCTATTCAATCCCTCATGTCGGAAGGAAAAGCATCTAGAACGGTAAATTCTTGAGCTAATTTTTATATTGATATCACGCGATGGCCATTGGAAACGAAGAATGGAGCAAGCTCCCGGTTCATCCTTTCTTCAAGTGTCAGGCCATCTTGGTATCTCCAAAAGATCGCCAGACGACGATCCTCGATCATCATATTGTTGATCGGGATAATCGAGGGATGTTGTATCAACTTCGTCTGTTCAATACTGTTTTCCAATTGACCGATCTGACCCTCGTCGATCGGATTGAGATAAAAGCGTCCCAACAACCATTCGTTTTGGTCAAGATCACGCAGACAAAGGATCCCGAATCCAGCGCACCAACAATAGGATTTTCTATAGATACTATAGGATACCACAGGTACTATAAGATACTATAGGATAGATAATCTATAGGATACTCTACAATAGGATTTTCTTATCGATAAATATACTACAGACATTCGTTTAAATACATAGAAGTACTTCATGTAAATAGAAAAAGAAAAATATTATCAATTAAAATTGCTGTAAACAAAGTTCCACGGCGACGAGCCGCCGGATCTCGAGGCGCCGGCGCGACTGCGAGGCTTCTTCGAGGCGATCCAGGCGTCGAACCGCGAAGGCCGGCTGCTCGCCTATCACGACCGCTCCGACGGTGGCCTGATCGTGACGCTGGTCGAGATGGCCTTTGCCGGCGGGGTCGGGCTCGAGGTCGACCTCGCGGACCTGAATAGAAATAGTAGATAGACTAGCTAGAATCAATAGATTAGAGTAAGAGAAGATGAATTTGGATTTGCAGATGAATTCCAAATAAGGAGCAGATCTGGACAATACTGATGATTTTCAGACACTGGAGAAAAAAAATAAGACATTTTGGCAAAGCTCCCAACTAAGTTGTCCTCAGCACTCAAAAAAAGGGAAAAAGAAAAAAATGTATGTAAAAACAAAATAAAACACCCTTTTTAAGTAAACTAAAGCAATATAGAGAAATGACCGAACAAGCGATACTTTTCTTTTTCGGAAAGTTTTTTTTTTCTTTAAATTGGTCGTTAAAATGAATACTTTTTTAGTTTATCATTTTCGGTGGAAGTGTTGAAATTTATAATTCAATTTGAATTCTTAGGTTGCATAAGGTTATCTGAGCGTTGTCTAAATTACACTCAATATAATTACTGTATAAATTTAGTTCAAATTGAAATCAAACAGTTCATGGTAATGAACCACGCCCCACGATGGTGAACATATCAAGCTGAAACCAGGTAAGGCAGCGACTTAATCGCTGACGAGGTAGGACCAGTTGTGAAACCAACAAGAGTAAAAAACAAACGAAGATGGCGGCGGCGTAATCACGTTCGCGCTGGATTGAAGCCCGAGTCATCACGACCCCGACTTTCTGTCCATCGAAGCAATAAGAATTTCTATTGTCAGATCATTGACGATGTCGCAGGGAAGACGCTGCAGTTGCTGTCGCAGTTCCCGGTAGTTGTAGATCTCTCCGTTGAAGACAATCTGAATACTGCCATCTTCGTTGCCCATTGGCTGGGCACTGCCGCCGACGTCGATGATGGAAAGTCGGCGGTGTCCCAGTGCAACTCCGGCCGATGTGGCTGTGCCCCGCCCGGTGACATAGTGGCCTTCGGCATCGGGACCACGGCGATCTACGGCGTCTGTCATGCGCTTGAGCAGCAGGCGCTTCGAAGGTGCGCTGGCCGAGGGCGAGCAAGCCCGGATCGATCCTCTTCTAGAAGGTGAATTGAAAGCGCTCGGCTATCTCGCCGACTGACCGCTAGCCCGTCTGTTCGGTAGCAGCGTCTATGCGGCGGGCTCGCTCGAGCTTGCGGCCGTCGGCGTCAAAGAGGCGACTGCGCACCAGGCCCAGCTTCTGCATCCTGTAGAGCATCGAGGTCTGCAGCACGAAAAAGGTATCATCCCTATTTTGAACTGTTTTACTTTCGTCATGGAAAGGCAGTGTGGTCTTCAAAGCTATCTAAGAAAAAGTATTGCCTTACAAAATATGTTGTTGCAACCAATACCTGAGTTCTGCTGATTAAAAATAAAACTGCGGATAATGCTTTGGACCGGCATCGGTTGAAAGTTTTAGCCAATTACAATGGACAGAAACCAGAGAAGAAAATCATTATTGATAACGAAGGGATCACATTTCTATACGCGCCACTGTGTATGACTTCTTCACGGTAGCAATTTGAATATAATAAACATGGGTAATTCAATCAGACCATGGTTGTCTAATTTGTAGTGATATAACCAGCACTATGCTTGGCATTTCAATACGTTCAGTTGTATTCTTTTTTTGGGGCACTTGGTATTAACCAAGTGACATAGCAATTGCAAATTCTGTCAGTTGGTCTGTCCTCAAAACAAACAAAAATTACTCCGTATATGAAATGAGTTGTTCCCTCCGCAATCCTTCGCTCTTTAAGCTAAAGTTTGACTCTTTGCCACAATTCTGCTTTTTAAAACAATTAAGAGCTTTAGCGTAAAGAACGAGGGATTGCGGAGGGAACAACCCATTTCCACAAAATCATATTTATCTTACTGTTCCTTTCAATAAAAAAAACAATATTTAGCTTCGGTAGCCAATAAAATGGATTTGGAGATAATTGACTTCACACCAAGTTGAGGAGGGTTTTTTTGTTGTTGAAAAAAGCTTAAGAAAATAGGAAGATGTATCTTAGAGTAATGATTAGTATACTAGAAGCCACTGTGATTATAATTAAGAAATAAAGTATTGAAAGGTGGGTGCTCATTTGACAGAATGTATGTCAAATGAGAAGGTCACAGAAAGTGACCTTCTTTGACCTACTTATCACAAATACAATTCCCGAAAAACCAATTCCCTCGGAAATAAAAGAAAGATTGACTTTTCATGGGAATAATCTTAGAAGTGTTGGAATAAACAATTTATCAAAGTTGGGGAGAGGCTCACGGATAACCGCTATTAAAGGGCATTTTGAAATTAACGATTCCACTACTCGTAAAGTAAAGGGGACGAGAAAATCGAGAAAAACCGAAAATATCGATGTCAACTATATGGCCGAGGAGCAGTGCCAATTTTTACATATATGTTGTAATTTTATTTCTGGTAGTTATGGTTCCATTAAATGCAGTTTTGACCATGTGAAGCTTTGCCCAGTTGTAGCTTGTAATAACAATATTGCAGTTTTGCCCATGCACCACCAGTAGCTTATGTTGATTTTCCTCCCTGGGGCCCTGTTCCAGTGTCCCTGTCCAAAGATAAAAATTGTAAGAGCCACTCATCTCCCTTCCACGTGATGTAAATCGAAACTACACCGTCATATTTAGCATATCAAATAACCCTATTTTCAAGTTTCAAGGTCCTGTATACCAAAATGCAGAATTTAAATTTTTTACCACAAACATAGTCACGTATTTTTTTCATGTGTGACTAAATCGGACACGGTGATCCTATAAGATCGGTAGACGGATTACATACCTTCGATGCAAAAAGAAATAACTAAATTATTTTTTTGCACTATATGTAAGGAAACCCACGCCAGCGCCTACTGGTCCATGTTTGCCATGACAGGCATTGTACCTCTGATAGGTCTGGCATTGGCCGTTACCCTGTTTATTTTGTTTTAAGTTGATTGAGACAACACCGATATGAAGAAAACCTTTCGCTTTCCAATGACTTTCAGGCCTTTTGTCGTCCTGCTCAGTTTGCTGCTGTTTTGCCAGTTTAGCTGGGCCAGCTTTCTGGTGGAAAAATATGCCAGCATTGTTCACATCATATGGGTAGATTAGAGTCTTTCCAGGCTAATACATGCGAAATGAATTTGCATATTAGTTTTAATTTACGTGGTTGAGGCTGTTACGGACTACGGCAAATGCAAATCCCGGCGCTCTCATTTCTAGGAAGGAAATTTGGTGTTTGAATGGGAGTCTAGCATAAATTCCTGGGACTTGAGATAGGTAATTTTATCCCCTAACCCACTCCACGGGCCCTTGCGGCGTCCGTTTTCGTCGCGGTCTTGGCCGGTGTGTTGTTCGTCGGCAAAACCGACGAGCCAGTCGATTCGTATAGCCAAATGGTCGATCGATCCCAGGAGCTTGAGCGCATTGGCGGCCAACTGCGCCAGGTATCGACGCGCGATGACTCCTGGACCAACAGCACCCAACGATCGCTCGCCTATCGTATTGCCGATGTTGACGATCAACTCAATCCTCCGTAGCTGGGATGCTGCAACAATTGATCGACCACGCGCTCGTAGGCGGTCTTGTCGCTGGTGTACTGCTTTGCAAACGCTTCTACCTCCTCGGCACTTGGGCTCAGGCCGATCAAATCAAGATAAACACGACGAAGCAGTTGTTCCGGCTGTGCTTCGGGGTTGGGCAAGAGACCGGTTTGTTTGCGCGCGCGTCTGATGAAGGCATCGATCGGATTGATTCCGTCCATAAAAGCGTCGCAACGTATCGGCCACCGTTTCCGGTCCACGGCCGCTGCGCACCCCACGGCGCAGCAGCAGCTCCGAATAGGCGACATCGGCTCCGTTCTTGAGCTTGAGCGCCTCGAGCCTGTTGCGGACCTCGAGCGAATTGCGCCGGGCGGCGAAGACCGCGCGCAGCACCGTGTCGGTGACCAGAAGCACCGCGACGAAGATCAGGCCGTAGATGGCAATGGGCAAGTTCAAAAAAAAATCCGTCACAATCTTGTGAAAAATTTTATGATAAAAAATTGAAAGTAAAAAGCGACTTGGACCAGTATTCAACGAATCCAAAAATGGATTTCTCATGACAATTGCTACACCGGCAGTATTGGCTTTTTATGCTGATTCTAAATATATAAAATTCTTTCAGTTTATTGTTACCCACATAAAACTAAAATCTGAGAAAATTTGCCTGATTTTTGAAAACTAGTTTTTTTATTTAATTTAAAATGTCATGCGTCTAATTTAAAAATTAATATTGCGTCTGGAATGTTAGTGAATTGGACAGATAAACTAAGCATTCTGAAATAAACAGACTGATACAAGTCAAAATAATCTTCTAAACAAAGATAACTTCGAAGACCACTCTGCCTTTCCATGACGAAAGTAAAACAGTTCAAAATAGGGATGAAATCTTATTTGACAGTGAACAGCAGACCACAATTCTATTTAAGTAGTACTTGAGTTTTAAGTACAGAACTTGTACCTAAGTAATGCTTCAAGAACTGCTTAAGTACAACTCTACTAGCACAATTTCCAGCTCAGTCATATCTAGTCGTTTAATGGAAATAAAATAAGGTCATATGGTAAAGGCATTATGCAGTTTAAACAAATAATTAAACACCTCGAAAGACAGTAGAGCTCTGCTTCTTTGAACTTTAGAGAAGCTTTTAAGTGATCAAAATCTACACGGTTGTTCCATTCCAACTTGTGTATAAAATAATTTTAATTTTCGGCTTTTTCTGTCAGTCTTCTGAAAAATTCAAAAACACAGCCAAAAAATGTTCTGCTCTTGTAAGAGAGCCGTTTCCTGACTGACACACGCTACTGAAACATCCAAAATGCCGTTGCAAAATTAGAGTGGTTCGCATAATTCTGGTAATATCTATAGATTCTCGCGTCGATATCCAGACCTTATATTCAATAGTGGAGCTATCAAAAAAGTTGACACACTTCGTCTTTTGGGATTAATATGTCCTTGGACGTCTCTTGGGCACGCATCTCGATTTGGTTCGATTCTCATCCGTAAGAAAACTCGATGTGGCTCTTCGTTCTAAAAATATTTCACGATCGAGCTCGATTAGGCTCTCGAATCTGGCTGTAGTAACAATTATAATCGCATTTTAGAGCTGGTAATTTATTTCCTAACATTTACACTCACTCAGCTTTCAATTTCATCAATTTTCTTGTGGTCATGTACTGTACGACACCAAGTGACAGGCCTACTTGTTTAGCAGTGATTATCGAACTACAACATTCCAGTCTATTTGATCGATATTGATGAGGGTACCAAAATAAAACCTCCCTTGGCAGCTACTCGTCAGTAATTTTACAGTTCGGCAGATGTCAACAGACCGTAATTCGGGTAAGCGTATGAAAACATATGCCTTTACCGCTAACGCACTTCCATCTTCTATTGATCCTTGAATACATTGAACATATGCATTAATATCCATAATCTCCTCTATCTAGGCCCAAAGACGAATCTCAGTACTTCAAGACATTCTGCTGCGATAGAAACTTGCGGCATAACTCTTTTAGCGTCTCATTTTGTCTGCCCGAAAAACAAACAACATAGGGTGGGGGGAGTAATTCGGAAAAATTAGAAAAATGAGGTATTTCTAACTTACGAACGGGTGATCAGATCTTTATGGAATTTGATCTATAGAACGTTCTTGTGCTTTAGAACTCTCATTTTCAATCCCGACCAGATCCATTGACATTTAAAGGAGCTGGAGGGGGAAACCGGAAATATTGCAAAACGCTTAGAGTGGGGAGATCGGGATGAAACTTGATGGGAAGAATAAAACAAAGACAACACTGCATTTATTACAATCTGATTTTCATATTCAATTGACACGTGTTATCTATGCCCTCTGCTTTTTCTTTGACCTTACAACTTTGATTTGTGATGAAATTTGTAACACAAGAACTGCAATGCTCATTACAACAAAGGGAATCACGAACGTACTTTGTGGTGGAACACCTCTGTGAAATGACTCAGTATAGTGTAAAAAGAGAAAGTATGACGTGTGGCAGATGAAAGTAACAACAATTGTAAACTATGGCAAATAGCTTTTTTTCTAGTTGAGAGTAGTTCTGTTCAGATTGGATCAGTGATCTTGATGTATACGCGAAGGTATACACGCAGAAATTTGTGCTCTCGGTCCATGTATTGAGGCATCAAACTCAAGATCTAGGATTGGGCCTGCGCTGTCAAAGAGAGCCAAGTTAGTTACTACAGGTTCTTTAATCTTGTTTAAGCAAGCACATTATGGCGTTCCCATGTGCGGTGCGGTGCTGCATTCCATGAACACCCGCCTTGATGCTCCGATCATTGCCTTCCAACTCGATCACGCTGAGGCGAAATTTCTGATAGTTGATCGTGAATATACAAGTCTGATCTCCGAAGCTCTGGAGCTGGCAAAGGTCAAGCCGATAATCATCACCTGGGATGATCCGGAATTTCCCCAGGAAGGAGAAATGCTGGGTGACCTGCGGGTCACCGATCCCAGCGGCACGATCTACTGGGGCAACAACGGCCTGGTGAGCACCGGGCTCTACAGCACGCCGGGTGGCAACCCGAACGACCTCGACACCGAGGAGTGCGTGTTCCTGCAGAACCCGCCGAGCGGCATCTACGAGATTCGCGTCGGCGCGCCCGCGGTCCGACAAGACGCACACCTCGAGACCCCCGAGGTCGACGCCGACTTCGCCCTGGTCCCGCCGGTTATATTACGGCGGTGATTCCCTACTTCGGCTATGCCCGACAAGACCGGAAAGACAAGCCGCGAGTACCCATTTCCGCTAAGCTTGTCGCCAATTTGCTGCAAGCCGCCGGCGCCAACCGGATTATGACGATGGATCTGCATGCCCAGCAAATACAAGGCTTCTTCGATATTCCGGTCGATCATCTCAAAAGCGACGCCATTTATATTCCTTATCTGGAAACAGGACCTTTTCAACGATATGGCGGATTCTGCCGGTGGAATCGACGATTCGAACCTCGACCTCATGGGGTACATCCGGGAGGCCGGCACCACGCCTCATCCGGCCTTTTTCGAATGCTTGCTGCTCCTGCTCCGCATACGCCGCGTAGCGGTTTGGATCGTCCGGATGCACACTCTCGAGAAGCTGCTCGATGGTCGCGCGCCGCTTCAGGACTTGCTCCACGGTAAGGCATCCGCATGACAGTCAATCCAGGGGGATCTACTATATTCAAGTGATCCCCACCAGGCATTAGTGCTGTACGAGGGGGAAGAGCAGGCAAACATATTTGCATGAGAGACGTCATCTGAAAGTCTTTACCAGGAGCATCACAAACGAGACTAAGAAAACATACCAAGCCATCTCAGAAAAAGTTGCGATAGAGCTGGAATCCCAGCAGCAGCCTCTAATTCAATGCCTTCCAGTTCCAAAGCTGCCAGTAGCAGAATTCGATAGAATTCCAAAATCTGCTGACATTTTAGCAGCATAACTTGTGTTTTGACAGCTTTTCATTGAGCCAAAAGTTTTTTTTTATATGTAAGAATGGTATTTTCAGAGAAAATCTGCCAACAAATTTCACTAGGCCATGAAAACTGCCAAGTAGCATTGCTGCTATGCTACAACATTTTTTCCAATGCGGTTCATCAGTTTGCTGATACGGCGAACGCCGTCAAGCTTGAGAGTGCCGCGAGCGCATAGATATTGTGTTTGGCTCTCTTAAAGTAGTAGAGCGCGATCCATCCTAAGAACGTGCAAAACAGGAGAGTGCCAATCAACCCTGTTTCAAGACCCATCTGCAGAAACCAGTTGTGTGGATGAATGTACGTTGCGTCAGGTAGATGGCGGTAGCCAGATAGGCCAATACCGAGCAGCGGCTTATCAAGGGGAATTGTCCTATAAATCCCAGAAACTTTCCAGATAGGACATATTAATATTGATTCTGATCATGAACCTCATTTAGAACAAATATGGACATCAATATACCCACCTGATGAACCAATTCATATTGACACAATTTAAAGAAGTCTAAGTTCCCCTAATTAAGAGAGGTTCCTCTATGAAGCTGTAAAATCAATTGATAGAAAAGTCGCACTGACAGGAAACCTTCTCAAACAAACATAATTAAAAACTTATGACATTTTTAAATGAGGAAGACTGTTACTCAGAATTTAATTCCTCTTCAGGTAGGAGTCAAATCTGACGTCTGGTCCTTGGGATGTATTCTTTATAATCTTGTATATGGCCGCACTCCGTTCCAACACATTACCATGCCAGTGGCAAAACTTCAAAAAATCGCAGATCCCAGGTATGACATACAATTCAAAGATTGCGAAGATCCAATGTAAGGTTTGTAGTTTACTAAAATAGCGGTTGGTAACGGTTAGTCTTTCATTCAGGGTTAACAAAATTTACCAGTTAGTAAGGTTAAAGGTAGAGTAAAAATTGTGATTCTGCATATAAAACAAGGAATTAAGCATGTAAGAAAAGGCTTTGTTTTATTCAGATTCTAAATACGGGAAATTCTCTAAGTTTAAGGTTATCAATCAATGGTTTTGATTGTATAAGTGAAACGGGCCAACACATTCCCATCATCGCACTCACCGCTCACGCCACCAAAGTGCACCAAGATTCTTGTTTTCAGGCCGGGATGGATGACTACATTCCCAAGCCATTTCAGATGCCAAAGCTTTTCCGAAGCATCGAAAAACTCCTGGCCCAAAAACGGCGAAAGACGCCCTAACCGTCGGTAAGTTACCCCAACCAGACATGAACGTATTCGTCACTGGAGGCGCAGGACTAGTCTTTTTACGTTGTGAGAAGATCAGACAGATTTCGGGCCTGTTTATCTACAGATTTGGTCATAGAATTAGAACTGATGAGAAATCTGAAAACGGCAACCGGATTGATTAGACGTTGTGGATAACGGCAGTACAGATACTTCAGTGGGTAATGGGACGTCCAGTTTGTGCCCACGTTAATCTTCTGATGCAAGAACTGACGGATGTTTTGAATTACACAAGCGATCAAAGTATGTCTAAGGATATGAAGGCGAAATTTTAATGGGATATTGAGGGGGGGGATAAACTGGATTATGACAAGCTGTCTGTATGAGTGTTGTGAAGGAGGCATGTCAGCCGAGGTCTTAGGAATGATTTGACCTGATAATTTTAAACTCACAGGACTTGTTGTGGGGAATTTTGGACCAAGCAAAAAGTAATATTTGCAACCTAATAGTACAGCTTCTAATGGTAATAAAGGTAAGCAGGAAGGGTGTGTAAAAGCAGAGGATGGTTGGCCCCAACCCTCCCCCATTGTACTTCCTGGCTGAAGGGCAATGAAACAGAGACCGGCACCGTCGGTTTGGACCTTAAGGGTCTAGTGCCGTTTTACTTATTTACTTTTTAATTTACTTTATCTATAACATGTATGTGTTCTTACTATGCCAAAACTAAAGCCCAAGTTTCTTAGATGATCAAACATTCTATTGGAATACTTCAGATCATAATCTCGCTATTTTGCTTTTGGTCTGTTGATATAAAATGCTTTTTAATGTGTAAGAAGGTAGGTTCTTTTGAAAATTGTTTTTTGGCTGACTGTAGAATCAGGTTAAATTGGTTAGGTTAGTTATACCCTTATTCATCAATTTGACAGTCCAACCCAAATGGGATTATGTCTGGGTAGCAGAACATATGAGGGATGATTGGTGGCTTTCAAAGTGAAATACGCTGATTTTGAATTAGTGACGCGCAGTCGCACTATTGAAGAGGAAATCGACTCAGCGGAACAAATCGCCGACCTGGCAAAAGAGTTGTTATCGAAAACCGAGGTCGATCATCGGAAGGTGCGTTTATTGGGTGTCAGCACTTCCAAGTTACACTCGTCAAGCGGACAACCGGATATCCAGCTTGAACAATTGGATTTGCTTTAGGTTAATAAACCACCAAATCTCCTCGTTTTTATGATCTTCCTAAAATGCATAAGCCCGGTAATCCACTTCGACCCATTGTTTCCTCATTTAATTCTCCTACACAAAAAATAGGGAAATTCTTATCTTTGTATTTCGCCTACTTATTCAGGCTCAAAAATCCTATATTAAAAATTCCACCGATTTCGTTTCTAAGTTAAAGCAAGTCTCGGTTAAACCAAATACAAGAATGGGCAGTTTTGATGGAATATTGAAAATTGTCATATAATTTCGAATATTTTGCAAATATTGTCAAGTTTTTAGTTTTTTGACATTTGTTCCAGCGCTCTCCAAATAGTGTTGATGAGTGTTGAGCGTTCTCCAAAATATATTTCTGTGTAAGTGAATGGACCAAAGAGAGTCCCATTGTTCAAAGTTGCAACTTTTATCTTTGACGCATTTAAAGCTGCAACAATGTTAACAACAGACAAAAACCACAGGAGACCATCCGCACCGCGCTCGCCATGGGCGCCGACCGCGGCATCCTGGTCCAGACCGACGTCGAGCTGCAGCCGCTGGCGGTCGCCAAGATGCTGAAGGCGCTGGTCGAGCGCGACGGGCCCGACCTGGTGATCCTGGGCAAGCAGGCCATTGACGACGACGCCAACCAGACCGGCCAGATGTTGGCCGCCCTGCTCGGTTGGCCGCAGGGCACTTTCGCCTCAAAAAACGAGGTATTGACGAGGGGATGAGCCCCCTCATATACGCAATAATTTCTGTTCGTTTTAAGTTTTAATGTTACTTCTTGCTTTCAGTTGAAAAAACCTGTTTTTTTATTTAATTTCTGATTGTTTTTTAAATAATGCTGGGAAGTCCAGCTCTCTCTTCATGAAAATTCTCTTCCCCTGTGAATAATTCCTCTATAGAAAGATTTTCACACGTAACCCAATCCTCAATTGATATCAAAATTCCGTTTTTTAGAGTTTTGGCTACTATTGAGCCGGGTCGCTGCTTACTACAGTTCGTTACTACGAACTGTTTGATTTGTCGAAATTCAGGCTTTCAACGTTTGTAACTTTAGGAACTTAGGAAAAAGAAAAACGGTTACTAAAGCGAGCACTTGTTTGTTTGCTAACTGTAGGAGCTAAAAGGAAGTAAGAAAGCCTGGTTCTTGGTAAGTAGGCTGTTCGGGGGCAATCAAATGGTCGACGGGGACATCTTGATGTTTGAATAATTGTTTTTGATAAAGAATGTATTGTTCAGATCTAACTCGCGCTATTTTAGTTGGTGTTTTATACAAACTGTAGGCTACCTGACATGCCATCATGTTGCTTTCATCGCTGTTGGTTACCGCTACCAACATATCTGCGTCTTCTGCACCTGCTTTTTTTAACACGTCAGGGTGAGAGCCCGCGCGCGTTGCCGCCCCTCGGCGGGGAAAACTTGCGGCTTGTCGACCGGGCTCGGCGACGGGATCGCGGCTGGCGCGAGTTTCAGCATCGCCCCGACCCGGCCGCCCAGAAGGCCTCCCACCAGCGGCGCGAGCGGCTTTGCCAGCCAAGCTCCCGCCAGCGCGGCGCGAAACAGCGTCGGAGACGGCAGGACCTTGGCCAGCAGCGCCCGCAACCCGCGATCAAGCAGCATCTGATTAATGTGTATTTAATCAACGTGTTTTAATTGTTGACCAACGTTAATTTTGTGTATCAAGATAATGGAAATTCCTTGTGATATAATAAACAATGAGGAGAATCTTTGTCCAAAATGTGGATTGATCTGCACTTTTCATGCTCCAATGGTATATTATTTTTATTTCGAAATATCATTATTTCAAGACTTCGAAATATCATAATTTCAAGACTTTTAACGAACAACCACCATTGATCAGATACGCAAGAAGACTCAACCCGTTGCCGTGTTGATGGCCGCAGGGACCAGTGAATCCAAAGTCATGCTTGTCGCCGGCATCTCCAAAGAACTGGTCGATCAAGGTTGCAGCGCCGGCAACTGGATCAAGGAAGTCGCGCCGATTGTAGGCGGTGGCGGTGGCGGTAAACCGGATATGGCTCAAGCTGGCGGGAAACTTCCGGAGAAGATCGGCAACATCATTTTTATCATCTGACCATAAATACATTTTTATGACAATCACAATTGGTAAAAGCATCAAACTTTCATCCGGGCATGTAAGCCACTCTGGCTCATCAATCCTAGTATTGCTGCAAAATTATAAAAGGATAATTAGATATGCATAAAACTCCTTAATAGAGACCTGTTTCCAGCCCAATCAGTACGTGCAAAATAAAAGAGCTGCTTAGACAAATTAGACATGTGGGATTTGGGTCTAGGGAGCTACTATACTCATACCCAAACTCATGTCTGAAACTGCCATAACTGCAGGAGGTGGGAGAGGGGGGTGTTATTTCTGTACCCCTAGATATAGTTTAGTATTTTAGCATTGCGCGAATCTGCGCAATCTCTTAAGGTTATGAACAAAGGGTTACAGCCAAACTGGCTCTGCCAATGGAGCATACTTCACCATGCTTTTAATTAGAAGATAAAGACTTTACATTACCAAATTTTGTTACAAGTCGAGACACCAGATGTTAAACAAAATCTCCCCAAAAACAGCTCTATTGCAATGTAAGGCTACAGACTGAAATTTTGTAAATGCTTGAAAATAAAAGTAAAACATAAAAAAGCTAAAACTAAATATCTGCAAACCACATCCAATAAAACCAATCAAGCCAAAACCAATCCGCAACCGGTCAAACCAAATTGTATAGCTATAAATCTGACTCATTCAAATAAAAATAAACCTTTTTATATTTATTTAAAATCTTCCCTGAAGAATCTTCCTCCATTCCTGAAATATCGTCAAAACAAATACAGCGCGGAGCCATTCAACCTTTAATAAGTTTTTCATAATGACCAAATCATTAAGATTCAAAATCATGAATAATGATACCGTGAATGAAGCCCAAGTACTCCATCTCCCTCTGCACACACACGAAATATAACAATTTCGGGACTCATAGAGACTAGTACCTGTTTCGATTCTTCAGGTGTAAGGGGCATTAATTTAATTTTTAAGGCTCCTTGCAGAGGAATATTTGTTCGGCTTGTTACCAAGTAAAAACAGTTTTTGGGAGGTAGTATGTTTGATATTTGTTTTGCGTCTTTAGCATCGTCAAAAATAATGACCGATCGCTTTTTACTGAGTAATGCTTGATATTTAGAAGCTAGGGCGACTAATTTAATGTTAACTATGGACAATTTGACAAAGAAAAACATATTCTTATGTAAAATGTCTATAATCCATTCATTTAAGACAGAGTGGATGAGATAAAAATAAAAAGAACAACAAATTTCTCTAATCATCCTTAAGATAAGTCAAAATAGGTTTTACATCATGTCAATTGTAGCCTACTAATCTTTATTCTTGAAAATGAACCAATTGCCAAAATATACTACATGACGCCAGCGCGCGCCCGCCGTCCGCATTGATCGCCTCGGCCACCGCCGACCCGGTCTCCGGGTTCAGTTCGGCAATGCAGACAGCGGCACCCTCCTCCGCGAATCGATGCGCAATCGCCTCACCGATGCCCTGCCCCGCGCCGGTAACAATCGCGACCTTGCCGTCCAGCCGTCCCGTCATGGCATGCCGTCCCCGTTCCCCGCTACCAGTCAACCACGGTGCCGTCGGCCACGATCCACTGGCCGCGGCACAGACCGCCCACGACATCTCGCAGGAGGCTGCTGCTGCTGCTGCTGCGGCTGCTGCTGCGGCCGCCGCCTCGTCTGAGCAGCAACACGGCTCGTCGATGCAGGAGACTCACCAGATCCCGCCTCAGCAGGTCAGCCACGAGGACATGCAGCGCGCGAGTGGCCTGATTGACCCGCCGCCGAGATCTCCGCTCCAGCGGCAGGCGGACAAAATCTGGTCGTCAGTTTTGAAACCGACGCTCGTGTTTTGCGCTCGCTGGTGCCGGCGCCGCTGACGCCAAACAAGGATAATCTCATGTTTGTCTCGATCGCGGACTTTATGTGTTCCGGGTTCGGGCGCTATTACGAAACCCACATATTCACTCACGCACTGTACAAGCGGCGCCTGGTTAATTTCAGTATCTACCTGCTGCTCGACAATGACGTTGCCATCTGCGGTCTTTGACCCGATACATTCCAACTACAAGAGGAGAATTTATTTCACTAAAGTGCCTTAAGATTGCAAATGACCATACTTAACTATATTTCTTACCCGTGTATGACTATTCAAACGCCTTAGGCGAGGGAAACAAATCTGCATCGCACTTTAAAATGTGAGGTAAAATGATTTAACAAAACGGTAATCATGTAAATTTATAAAGTGACAAAATCAAACTGCATACATGGGCACCGGCACGGCGCGGCATCCCGAAGCGTCGGCGCGGAATGCCGTGTTTTACGGGGACAAGGCGATCGACCGGTCTCCCTGCGGCACCGGCACATCCGCCCGCATGGCCCAGTGGTTTGCCAATGGCGCTCTCAAGCAGGGCGACACCTTTGTCCATGAAAGTATCATCGGATCGCTGTTTCGCGGGCGAGTCGAAGATACGGCCACCGTCGGCGAATTCAACGCCATTGACGGTGCTTGTCGGCCATGACCACTCTGTGGATCTGGCAGTCTTTCACCGCGACAAGGTGAGCGGCTGGAATGGAAATGAACGGAGTGGAACACCCTCACTCGCCTGATCACTGATGTCTGGTCTGCGTACTTGCTCAGGTGATTGGAGTCAGCAACATGGACTGCGCACTGCATGTGTGGCATGCAACAACTGGAGACAGCTCCCTCCGCATCGATCTACCACCAGACGATAAACCAAGGTAGGTAATACTCTCATATAGTTTCGCAACTGAATTGCTCAAAGGGATTTCTTTCTTCGCAGTGCTCCGCATTGAATAAAGACGGCAGATTTTGACACATTCAACGACAAACCAAAGTTTTTGTATTCCCTGTTCAACACATCAAAATTCTTCGATAGTCGATCAGTGGAACTGTTCAAATTAAGCAAGTCGTTAGCATACGTCATCAACGAAACATCCATAGTTTTGTCCTTGTATGGTATACCATACAATGACATTAAAGCGATTAGTGCTATGTATGAGAATAACATTCCTGTGGTTAAGGCAGGTAATGAGGTCAGCAGCTGGTTTTGTATTAAATCAAAAGTTAAGCATATTTGTGTTTTATTGCCCCTTTATATGGATCATTTTGATGGATTTTGTCTTAAAAAGCACAGGAAAGGCAATGGGAAACCACAGAATCAAATGCATATAGCGATCACAAATTCTGTCGGTTTGTCTGTCGGTCGGTCTGTTGGTCTGTCTGTCCCGGTTTTGCTACTTTAGGCACTTCCAGGTAAGTTAGGACGATGAAATATGGCAGGCGTATCTGGGACCGGGCCAGATTAAATTAGAAATAGTCGTTTTCCAGATTTGACCATCTAGGGGGGGGGGGGAGGGGGGGGCCGATTAATTCGGAAAAAACAGAAAAATGAAGTATTATAAGATGGGTAATGAATTGGTATTTGGGTGGCAGTGTGTTTGTAATATCCTCTTGATTGTAAAGGCAACACTAATAAGAGTAATACTGCATTAAATAAAAAATATTCTCCCAGTTTGTCTTTGATGACATTAATGAATCACATTCACGTCCGGTTTAATTGATTGTTAAGTACCCCCTGCTTCCCTAATGCTTCGAAAAAAGACTAGAAAAAGTCTTTTTTGAAAAAGCTTAATGCTGGAACTACTCACAAACTTCAGAAATGCCCATCACGGATTGAACCTACATTTACTGTACAAAAAATGCAATTCAGGAGTTTATCTAATGATTTATTAGCGCTTGATTTCAAGTAATACTAAATTGCACTCGTTGACTGCTTAATGGCTTTGGCTTCTATACTGTTTTGTTTGTTTTTTTTTCTGCCAGAGATTTGTGGAAAATTCTCTATGTTTAAAGCCTACGTCTCCTACATCGCCTGGCGTACTTCATGCGTGAGCCAGAGACGGTGACGCGGATAGGGGACTCCTGCTACCAAATTGATCAAAGCTACGAGACAGCCTTCATCAACTCAGTAGCCTACTCGCTTCTCAATCGTCCCACGGAAAGTGTAGGTTGGTTGCGATCAGCAGTGGAGGGAGGGATTCCCAATTTGAGTGAGGCTGTTGCACGGAAAGAGTTCGATGAATCGTTTTGCTCTGCGTTGGAACGACATGGACGCTATGACTTCTCCAGTATTTCGCAGGCGGTGATTCGAGAAACGGGCAAAGACCTCAAGGAGGTTCAGCGCTACTTTGTTGCTTTCTGGACGAATTACACCAGGATCAGTGACTGGCAGAAGATCCTGGAAAATATCGAACGAGGTGAGAAAAAGATCCTCCGCCTACGTCAGATCCGTGACGCGATCCAAGAGAAGCGACTACACTAAATAAAATGGCTATCTCAGAATTTTGATCCGTTGACTTTGGGAGAATAATTAGCGTAGGACAGGCCTAGATGCCCTCCAGTTTTTTTTGTCACTTAAAAAAGGGCACTAGAACTTTTCATTTCCATTAGAATGAGCCCTCTCACAACATTTTAGGACCACTGGGTCGATACGATCACCCCTAGGAAAAAAAAACAAACAAAAAAACAAACAAATAAACCGGAATGCCGGGATATGTCTTGCCAAAAGGTGTGGCACCGGAGCTCGAAGCTTCCGGTTACTTCACGCCCGAGCGTGCAACTTACTCGAATGGATCTCATGTTGCCGAAGTGGAAGTCGACCCGGAAACAGGATGCGTCGTGATCACGAACTATACGGTGGTTCACGATTGCGGCACGGTGATCAATCCAATGCTCGTCGATGGTCAGATCCAAGGCGGTGTTGCCCACAGACTGAAAAGACACTAAAACTAATTATTTCAGAAAATCATCACGATACCTCGTACTTACACGGGCGAACTTTCCAATATTATTCATATTTAAGTAACAACTACTTCTCAAAATTTCCGAAATTCAACCTCTCCCCCCGAACTCCCTACCAACTATATCCAAACCCGACTCCCTCAAATCCCTACATTCCCCTACAAAATGAAGCAAAGACTCATCCATCTCTCCACAGATGTTGTTTAATGACTTTTTAATTAAAACTATGAAATTTGTAATTTTTGTTTGCTTGAGTTCTTTGGGAAATCTAGATTTTATGCTAACAGTTGTCCACATCATGACTGTTGGAAATCTTTGAGAGCTAAATTTTATTTTCTGTAGGCTACTTAAGGACTGTTCTGTTTTTATCTACATGACGAAAAATGTAGAGAGAAATCTCAACGATGAATAAACAAACGGGACTAAAGGTTTGCTGTTTTAACGCTACGTAAATATCATATTAACTTATGGGCCATTTTCACCTAACGCCGTATTGGTTATAACTAGATTGCAATACCTACAAAATTGCTACAGTCTGTAATCATTGCTGTTTTCTTTTCCTATACCAAATTTACCTAGGCTAGGACCCTGTCTATTTGCTCCTGCAGCTGTAAGTATAATTAATCTGTGATACAGACTTTATTACACTTAAAAATTGAGGTCTAGATAATTGAGGTGTATGGTGTTTTCCTTTTTTTTTGTCTTCGTTACACTGTTGGTGCATTTTATATCGTAGAGGGCTGAAATAAATTGGATTCAATATCAACTGAGCCGTCGTATAACTGAACCCCGAGAAAATAAACCCTCGTGCAACTGAGGCCTCGTGAGACTCAACAACTGTTTAACTAATCCCTAGTGCAACTGAATCTAATTCAGCTGTACCAAAATTTTCGTCACTTATCGTCTCTGATCGTCTCCTTCTGCTGGCAATTGTGCCTGAAAAGTTGGTCATTGTACCGTTTTTTGTTTTATTTTCTGACCCACTCATCTTCTAGACCTGAAAACGGAAACTGGGTATGGAAGTAATTGTCTAAGCTCCCAGTTTTCTATCCTTGTTTCGAGAAACCAGATAGTCTGGACGCACTATTTTAAGAAATACTTTTTTTGTAATTCGCCAATTTTTGGTTACTTAAAAGGCAACTAGAACTTTTTATTTTTTTACGAACGTTATTATTAGTAATAAATATACGTAACTTACGAATTAACTTACGTAACGAACTTCTAAATCTGTATATTTTTATTACGTCTATGAGGGGATTCACCCCCCACGTCAATACCTCGCTCTTTACACTAAAGCTTGAATTTTGTCCCAAATCTTTAAGAATGATCCCTGGATCATAGAGGCAAAGCCGAAGCCAGCTGATACCACGGTAAACCGTCCAACACTGACATCCGCATTCCAGACCACTGGTCCAAGCTTCAGGCCCAGCCCAAAGATGCCACGGGTTTTGCTGACTTCACTCAGTGTAAAGTTTACATCGATAGGATCAACGTCGAGATCTGGATCCACATCATCAACATCAAAAACATAGCTGAAGCTAATATCTGATCGCTCCGTCTGAAGACCGCCATTGCAATTGGAGACTATGAACATTGCAATACGAAATTATAATTGCAAATATTTTTTACGATAATTAAGACAATTACTTTGAGGTAAGTTGAGAGACAAAAAACGATAGCGAATACAATTCTATGCGATGATCAAGGTGATTGCATCGCGCAAGCGGCTGTTTGACTCGGGAAATAGAAAATCTTCGCGCCCAATTTGAAAATCGTTCGTACCTACAGGTAATGATCTGAAAAATGGAAAAAAGGATTTAACTTTTATAATTTTTGGACATTTAGGTGACATAGTTGTCTCATCTGCTAAAACTTTGTTTTATGTTGCCAAAGAATCAAGATTATGGCACGTTTTTTTTAAGAATCACCAGACTAACATACTTTTTTTCTTAGCTCTTTTTAGAAAAATGCAGAATTTTGGCATTTCAATAGATTTTTATGGCACTTGGTATTAACCAAGTGACATATAAAACTTTAGCGTAAAGAGCGGGGTGTTGAGGAGTGAACAGCCCTTTCCATAAACGGGGTTATTTCAGTTCGTTTTAAGTTTTAGAGTCGCTCCTTACTTTCAGTTAAATTTTTTTTTTATTTAATTTCTGAACGTTTTTAAGTTAATCCATGTTTTGATTTCGGCTCTCCGCAGATTAATAATTAAAAAAAAAATTGCATATTTATTTTTTTGGCTAAATGGGTTTCTCGCGGGAGCCACCAAATGGCTATGAAACGCATGCTTGACTCGCAGGGCTTTCCACCAGATTTCGCGAGAATCAAGTTCCTCGCCCACCGCCGCAAGTGCCTCGGCTTCACCGGCGAGTGTGACCATGTCCGGACTGTTGATGGCCGCGACGCAGACCTTCGGTTCGAACTCGGCGATCAAACGACGAGCGTCAGCTTCGGTGAGAGCGGCAGCGAGCATCTGACCGGGCAAAAACTAAGTAAATTAGACTAATTTAGACAAAACCAAAATAGCATAACATAAATAAATAAAAGGATTTAAGACAATAGCTCTTCGATGAAAATGACCTCCAGGGCTACAATAATTAGTGCTTTCTCTGGGACTTCTTTCATAGTACCTCCCAGGACCTTGTGAATGCGATCCCCGTGGCCCTTGATAATTTCTAGACTGAAAAAAGTTATTAACTGTATTAGAGTGCCACGACCTGCTTTCCGTTTAGCCCTAGATAGTTGGCCGAAAAAGACAATCTGAGGCAATATGTCACCCTTCATCCGCAAAACGTGCCCCTTGCCATCTCAACCTTCCTCTCATTATAGCCCTAGAAAGCGCGATTAAACCAGTTTTCGTACAGCCCACTGTTTGAAATACGGTGAAATACGATTTAAAGCCTACTATTTTAAAATGACATAAACAAAAATAATAGAAAATACGAGCCTGAGAAAATTTGCCCTATTTTGGAAAATAGGGGAAAACATCCCCTAAAAGTCCTAGAATCTTAAAGAAAATCACACCATCTCATTCGGCGTATCAGAGAACCCTACGGCCAAAATTTCATTGTCCTATCTACAAAAATGTGGAATTTCGTGTTTTTTGCCAAAAGACAAATCACGGGTGCGTGTTTATTTATTTGTTGTTTTTTTTTCCCTGGGGTAATCGTACAATACAAAAATAAACATGGCCTCCTTCCTCCTAAAAAAAAAAATGTTTATTTGTACATAGGGACTTGTATTTGCGGAGTCTCAATGTGTAATTTTCCTTAGGGTCACTTCTCCCTTCATTGGGGTGTAAATGATAAGATCTTTCTTAAGTTAACAAATGTTGCTTATAATAGTTTAAACTATTAATTTTAATGCACTTGGCGTACTTGAGATCAATATAAATACAAAACCACCCAGACCTAGATTGAATTGAACGAACTGACAAGAACAAACTATAGATGGTGTGTTACTTGAATACTGTTTATGCGTAGGTTTCACCTAGATTGTGATTAATTTCAGAACTTAAGTTTTCAATATTATGATTTCTCTTTTAATTTGGATATCATTTGGTATTATAAATTTTTTTATAGCTGTGAAAAAAGAAGATAAAATGAATATGAAATATTAGTGAAAAAAGACAGTTCAATAGACTTGTGCATAGCCAAAATAGAGGCGTTTAAAATATTGATGCTGTCTATCTCATCTTGAAATATGTGTTTTACTCCAAAACTTACTGCTTCATTTTCAATTATGGGCTTCAATAATTCACGCTTTTTATGCGTAAGTTGTTTAGAGTCGTTTAATATGGAATTCTCAAAGTGCAATGGCAAAATAACAGCAGCTGCTGTGACAGGTCCAGCGAGACAACAGTTTTTATGCCTCAATTTGAAAAAATATTTGTATTCATTGGTTATTATGTGATTACTTTATAGACTTCTTTAAACATAATATCTAAGGTTTTTCTTTAAAAGTCAAGGCCTAATGAATATTAAAAATAAATTTATTGAGTGTCAATTAAAGCTCTATTGTTTGAATTTTGCGAGTTCTTTTATGATAAATTCGTTATGCCTAATGGGAAAAAGTTTTAAAACTAACATTGAGGAGATCTTTTCATTCAAGTGTCATGCAGTCTGTGAGTAAAATTTTGTCTCGTAGCCTAGGTATAGTCAGAAAACTTAGGCATTTTTTCCCTACATATTTCCTATTCGTCCTTTATTTTCGCCTAGTCTATCCATATATTCTGTATTGTAGTAGCGTTTGGCTTTGTACATTTGCTTCTGTTGTCCGGTCTTTACAAGTTCTTCAAAATACCGCTGTTCGTTTGAGAAGCTTTTGATCAAAATGGTTGACCGTCTAGGGCTTCCTTTAGAGTTATCCATGAATTAACACAAAAATAATATGCTCAATTCTAGAAAGGAGGAAAAAGCACCCAAAAAGAAGTGAAGTGAATGAAATTAAGCCATTAAATTCAACATGTTTGAAAGCCCTATCGAAGTTTCAAGCTCCAATTTACAAAAATACAAAACTTCGTATTTTCCTTGAGATGAATGGCACCGCTAAGGTAAGCCCGTGATCGGGCAGGATCTTTCCAGGATCGCGCAAGCGCAACGCCGGCGGTACTTCAGGCTTACCGCAGGCACCGCGTTTTTTGCCTTGTTGTGGGGTTCGGGCCTAGCCCTCTACAACGGTCTTCCCGACCTCGTCTGGTTTTTTGTGCCACCCATGGTGATTTCCGTGCTTAGCCCCGTTTATGTGCGGCGTTGGGGGGGCTCGACAAAAATCACGCCCGTACATCATGGGCCATCTTCGAAGCAATATCTACGTCAAATTGGTAACGAACCGTACTCCCCCCGACCAGTAAAACAATACGTGGTCGAGACTTGCCGTCAAAAAGATCGCGCCACTCTTCTGCTGCAGATTGAATGCGAGTATCTGTTACTCGATTGAGTGGGGCCATGGTTTCAATGCGACGAGGGTGAGGTAAAAACCGGCAATAACTGGGAGTGATCACCATCAGCACCGCTGACTATTTTCTCGTTTTGGGACGTGATGTCCAAGGCAGATATACCTGCGTCATGCTCAATCGCCGAAGCAAAACAGCTGAAGTTCCAGCCATCAGTCTTATTTATTTTTATTACAGAAACAGACCCGTCATCTAATCCTACAATGACCTAAAACAGAAAAAAGAGAATTAAAATAGAACCAAAAAAAAAAAAAATGCTTTGAACGGTTGTTTTCTAAACCACCCAAGCCATAATGCCCCCAAGAGGATCAACATCGGGCCCATCCAGAAGTTTGGAATTGATACGCCGAATAAGGCAAAACCCATTGCACCAAAATCCCAAACAGTTTCCTTTTTGATTGCGGCGAAGACTCCTAGTGGTAAGGCAAGGGTAAGCGCGAGAAGCAGGGCTGCCACTCCTAGTTCGATGGTGGCGGGAAGTCGTTCCCACAAGAGTTCGGAAATAGATACGTCATCGCGCCTGAAGATTTCCCCGCCTACGAAGACGACATCTACAATTTCGAATCGTCATCCGATGCAGAGGCAGAGGCAGAGGCAGAGGAAAACAACGCGTCCGCTGAAGGCGCCGCAACGGAAGAAGCGCCGGATGCCTCTGCAGACAAGACAACTCCAAAGAGCTGACACCGCCACGCCGCGGGTGACAGGCGTCAACCCATGCACCTGCGCGGTTTCGCCCAATGAACAAAAAAAAACAATGTTTCCAAACACTTACATCCGCATTGAATACTTCCGAACGTAAAAACATGAGTTTAAACTTGTCTGTGAGTAAATGAGGACATTTTTCTTGTGCCTTTTTCAAATTCACTGTCGTTGTATCAGAAAGGTTTTGAACTTGTACTTTGAATTCTTTTAGTTTCTGTTCAATTAGATCCGGTGTCTCGACAGGATGAACTTGCCCGTACAGAGGTGGTAGTGCTGATTCTGTTGATAATCTCGTTGCAGATATTGTGACAAGTGCTGGAAATGTAGGTGAAGAGATGACTATTGATGTAACCGTAACAGACGTTGACGGTAACCCTGCTCAACATCTCACATACAATATTCAGGCTGTTCAAGGAACTATGGTATTGCTAAATGAGGATGGGCACATGCATGATGGAACAATCACTAATACTCATACAACTAGTGCTTTGATTCCCTAAAAGTTCAATGTTGAAGCTAGGAGAGCTTCATTTTGTTTCTTGTTTACACTACTTAATATGGTAGAAGAAATTAATTCTTTAATACTGCAAAATCATTTGCAAATCCAAAAATTTCGGATGGACTTTTCTTCTCCATTCCACAGTCTACAGACCAAAAACAAAAATAATAATAATAATAAATAAATCAAATTTCCATTTTTCACGTTACAGAACTGCAGACAGTGGTCTTAACAAGGTTCCTTGAGGAATTCTATGTTAATTAGGGAGGAGTTCAGAGAGAATATTTTGTATTTTACAGCATGTAATTTATTTGAAAGAAAACATATATATAATTTACTAAGAGATGGTGTACTTCAAATTTATTGATAAATGAATTAGTGTTGTGATCAATCTAGTCAAATGCTTAGAAATACAAATATAGTCTAAGGCCAAGTGGCAGGTCCCCTGATGATTTTAAAAAAGGAAGGAGACGAGAAAGCACAGTCTTTTTTAAGATTTTACTAAATACTGATAAAATTGAAGTTGGTCGACAATTTGCTGGATCATTTCTTGGTCCACTTTTATACAGAACAATAATCCGAGTATGCTTGAGATCATCCGGAAAAACTCCAAACTTAAATGAAAGATTAGCAAGTTTTGTTAGAAGCAAAACTATTGAAGGAAGAAAGATTTAAGTACAGCCTATTAATCAATAGTGCTTCATGAAAAATTGAAGAATCAAAGGTAAGTTTGTGGATATATGCACATTCCAGAGAGTAAATGGATTTAACCCCTGTCTACGGAAATGCTGCACCCATTGCTTTGATTCAAGTTTTAAATCTTTTATTGCAGTTAAATCATACACTTGCCAATATTCTCCCAGTTACTATACTTCAGTTACTCTGATGCAAACGTGCCTTAACGCAAGCCCCCCACCAAACGAATTTCAACTCTATTACCGTTATGCATAGTGATATCTGGATATCGATTTTTTGTGTAAAAAGGAAACCGTTCACGCTTTCCAAGATTGAAAGTGTACCGAAATTCATTAAAGTGAGAATAATTATACTGCCAAATTTTATATATACGGAACATCTTAAGACTGGTTCCTTACAAAAAACTAGAAAAGAATGCAACAAACTGCGCAATACACTCGCCCAATAGCCTAATAAGGACAGTAAGTTGGCTATATTGCTAATTTTAAAGTTATTCACATAATTTTATAGAGCTTCCATAAAAACAGGAATCAATGTAGGATAGGCCTAAAAACTTTAAATTTTGTTTACACATTGCAGGCTTTTCAAAATTTCAAGAAATATCACAGCCGTTGCTGCCAATAAAATGGCATTACGGAGGTGTGTCACGTAAATAAAAACTGATGTCTTTACCAGACTCGCTCTCCGAAGAAGGGAGATATAGGGGACTCTACTCTTATTGAATATAATTCTTAAGCACATTTTAAGAACTTCTTCTAGTCTGCCTCCTGGCATTGTCAGAAATGCCAAACAGGACATGCGTACTCCAGGATTGGGCGTACAAATGAAGGAGAAATTCTTGAATAATGGAATTTGTTCCAGGATATCCATTTGGCTACTTTTTAAGTTTCTGAAACGTCAAATCTTCTTCGAATATCAGCTAATTTTGAATTATCTCTCCGTTAAAGCATTTAAGTCCACTAAAGACACAACCGTCATGCTAGCTATGCTAAAAGATGAATTTTCTCGGTTTTCAACCTAGGAAGCTCGAAATATCCTGTCAAGGGCATTAGACCACGACAAATCGATTGTTTGTCTCAGAATTCGTATTTTCTAGACCTTTGGCACTTTTTGGGTAAAGATTGATGTTCGGGCGACGGGGGCAGGGTGCGTGCGGTGTGGAGGGGGGGGGGGGGGGGGATAATTCGGAAAAATTAGAAATAATGAGGTATTTGTAACTTACGAACTGGTGATCAGATCTTAATGAAATTTTACATCTAGAAGGATCTTGTCCCTTAGAACTCTCATTTTAATATCCTGACCAGATCCGGTGACATTGAAGGGAGTTGGGGGGGGGGGGGGCGGAATTCATGGAAAAAAAGGACTAGTTGCCTTCCAATTTTTCGGTTACTTAAAAAGGCAACTAGAACTCTTAATTTTTAATTAATGTCTTTATTAGTAAAAATTATACGTAACTTAAGCATTAGCTTACGTAACGAACATCTATATTCGTATATTTTTATTATGTATATGAGGGGGTTTGTCTCCTTGTTAATACCTCGCTCTTTACACGAAAGTTTAAATTTTGTCCTAATTCCTTTAAGAATACAGAACACAAATTTAGAGAATTTGCTCTGTTTGAGGAAATAGGATCTAAATATAACTTTGAAAGAAAATTAATTTATCACTAAATTCTTATCTGGATGGGGTTTGAACCACCCCCAAATCTTTGTTTGACTCGTAAAAACGTAATAAAAATGCATAAAAACAAATTTTGATTGTGTTTTCAAAGTATTTTCGTAAAAAAAACACTCCCGAACATAAAATTGGCTATAGTAAGTTTCATTCCTTCTCGCTTTAGGGCTGAGCAGAGGATTTGGTAAATCTTAGGACTTTGGTGTAAGTATAGAGCTAAAAAGCATCACAAAGTTCCACATAGCATAAAGTAAAACACTAAAAACGTGTTGCAATTAAATTGATAACTACTACTCTTGTAACTGAAACATATACTGTTTACAGGTATATGCAGTGGACATTTGAATGTCTAATGGTCATCTATAAGCTACACTGCTTGAAGATTTATGCCGCAGCAATCAAATGAAAGATCTGCCATCTAGAGCGATCAGCAAGATTAAATTCCATATTCACTTTCAAACTGAAAAATGTTTACGAGAGGAAAATCTTTAAAATCATTGATGTTATTATATCTGTACTGACTTTGAAAGGTCATTTTTTATTATCTACGCATGTTATTGTTCAATCGGTAACTTTTAGCCAATCAGTAATATTCAACCTCTCATCCCTTAACCTTTGTGCTTGCAGAGATCTAATATAATATATGAATGTTACCTTGAATGTCCGGACTTGGTGAATATCGACATTCACCGACGAATGCCCGGAATACCTTTTCTCCTTGGTTTGAATCAGCGTTGTCAGTCAACTTTTTCAGTTAAATGCAAGGTTTGATGGTGACCGGTTAGGTTTTTAAT
The DNA here is from genome assembly GCA_010016025.2 of Alatinidae sp. Z8VKAUB7J3. Classification (NCBI taxonomy): domain Eukaryota; kingdom Metazoa; phylum Cnidaria; class Cubozoa; order Carybdeida; family Alatinidae; species Alatinidae sp. Z8VKAUB7J3. The sequence continues at coordinate 251,083,779 of JAAAKM020721499.1, read as the reverse complement.
CCGTTTCTAAGATTTGTAACCTAATTCAACCTAAGAAAACACATTTTAAGTCAAAAGATTGACGAAAACATAATGCTGCCCTAAAAAATTCCTTATTTTGAAACTAATAAAAGAAAACTCTTTGAAAATCACAAACTTTAGTTATGAATACAACTAAATAAGTATAAAGGAAATAATTGCTTTCTTGTGTCCTCGGCACTTGAATTTGCACAGGCTTTAATTTTAATTTAATTCTAATTTAATTTAATTTTAATTTAACAGGCGTTGATGGTAAACATTGGATTTACTTTGAAAAAGATTTTCTGACCTCAATGCAATATATGTTTCGTTTTCGGATGTACCCATGGACTTGGTTGGCATCGGTCTGGAAAACCAATATTCACGCCATCTTCAGTCGGGAAGATCAGCGTCCTTGGTGGAGTACTTTTGGTTACTATCGCCGGCGAATCTGGCAGCGACTTTTTGGTAGTTGATCTGTTTTTGTAGACAGGAGTTAATAGCATTTCAATCTCTGCCAATTTTGTCGTATAAATAGGAATCTGTCGGGCCCTTCCCGGCTGTCCTGTAGGCTGTCCAGTCCCGTCTAAAGTATCAACCAAGACGAACTTTCACTCATACATATTCAGTACCTTTTGGGTCAGATATTTGTTTTAGTAATGTTTAGTATTTTAAAGGATTATGGGTAAAATTGCCATTTGAACAAGTTTCTCCCTTAGATACAACGAAACATGTCCGGACGCATCAGCGCGCAGTTCCAGGCCACCGGACCACCCCAGTCGTGGCCGATGACCACCGCCTGGTCATGCCCGAGGGCGTTGACCACACCCACCACGTCACCGATCAGGTGCGACAGCGTGTAATCCTCGATGGCGTCAGGCGCGCTGGGCTAGCCATAACCGCGCATGTCCAGCGCCACCGCGCGAAAACCTGCCTGGGCCACGGCCGGCAGTAAAGATCCGAGGCCGCGGATTCCCGCTTTGCGGCCGGGGCGTCACCGTGCCGACCTCGGTGAAGCCGAAACCCAGGCGCAGCAGGGCATCCGGCACTTGCGCATTCTTGTCGTATCCGGCCGCCATGCCGATCGGGTTTGCAAAATCAAGGCCCGCCACCCGGACCGCAAGGCGCGTGTCCTGATGTTGTCCGGCGAGACCTGCCATGCCGGCGCGAAGGGCAAGAAGCCGCACAATGGTGGCACTCTTGCCTCCTTGCTGGTCCGAAACACATAGCACTCGTACGTTTACCGGTTTACCTTCCCGAGACCGAGACTACTGAAGCGCCGGCGCGCCCATGTACATCGTGGTGAGGGACATGTACGGATAACCGGATAATGCATATACGGGTGTTTCTTTTTTCCCGTTCGTTACATTCCATTATTCCAGAAAGAGGGTTGGTACGCACTCATGGAAAAAATCTTTGCGCGATCTTTATCTTACCAAGACACAAAATATTCCCCTTTCTACAAAAAGGGTGTAGAATAACCCTTCATTAAATTACTCATTTCTACATTTCCAGACCCTTGCCCCTAAGGCTGCGCAAATTGCCTCACCTCACTGCTGGAAAAAACTTTTTTCTAAGCTTTTTATTTTCTGTAGTTAAATGTACTATCTGAAAATTTCATCCAGTACAAATGTTAGGACAAAAATACCTAATTTTTTCTAATTTTTCCTCTCCCTTCATCCCCTCAGATGGTCGAATCGGGGAAAACGACTTTATCAAGTCAATTTGTGCCGCTCCCTGACACGCCTACCAATTGTCATTGCCCTAGCACGTCCAGAAGCACCAAACTCACCAAAGCAATGAACCCCACCCCCTTAACTCCCCCAAAGAGAGCGGATCCAGTCCGGTTATGTCAATCACGTATCTACGGACCTGGCCGCTCTCCAGCGCCTCGAGCAAGGCTGCCTCGTCCACCAGGCCGCCGCGGGCGCAGTTGACGATCCGCACCCCGCGCTTGGCGCGGGCCAATGCGGCCGCGTCGATGATGTTGCGGGTCTGGTCGCTGAGCGGCGTGTGCAGGGTGATGAAGTCGGCCCGGCTCAACAGGTCGTCCAGGTCGACCTTCTCGACCCGGAGTTCCGACGCGCGCTCCGGCGACAAGAAAAGTTGAAAACACCCCGCCCTCATTTCAAAGCCTCAGTGTCATTTACATTTCAATTATGGAAAGAATTTTATCAGTTAACGATCAGCTAAACTAACTCGAAAACCTAAAATCATTAACACAACACTGAATTCAAATGCAGCCACCATTTGAAATCCTGACTGGGATTTTAAATTCAGGGATTCTGAATCCCAGAGGGGATTCACATTACCGGAAGTTTCAAATGATGTACATACAGGGGACACCAGGAACTTTCCGTATCCGTCCACGTAATTCTTTGTCGCAGGTAGCCACAATAAAACATCTCCAATTCGTGATCATATTCACAATACAATCATCGGCATAACAACCCTTCTTACAATTACATGGAATGCGTTCAAATCTTGGATCTTTCGCTAATCGTAATGCAATTTTATACTTTCCACCTAATTTTTCCAATTCCCCCATGACACAATATGCAACTGACACGTTACGAACCCTGGAGCTTATTCAATCGTTTCGGCAAAGACCTGAACCGTTTAAGCCTGTTCGACCAACTACTGAACGACATTCCTGAGGCCGAAGGCAATGGCCTGAGAGCAAGTCAATGGCTGCCAGCCGTCGACATTAAGGAAGAAGACAATCGCTATTTAATTCATGCGGACCTGCCCGGCGTGGATCCGAAAGACATTGAAGTCACAGCGGACTTCCTTCAAAATCCTTCCCAGAGCCTCAATCGTGTAGTGTAGAGGACGTAAAATCTGCGGCAACCGGAGAAACGTACTTTTTAGCAAGGGATAATGTAGAGTAAAACAATTTAGCAGACCATTTGCCGAGGCCTTAACCAGACATTGACAAAGGACGCCTGTAATAGACCTTTCCATGACCCGATGGCCGTGGTGTAAGAGTAGCAACATAGGGATCAAAATACTTGAGATAAGGAAAGTTTTGTTACCCTTATGCTGTGCGATGGCTTTGGAAAATTTACGTTTCGTGTAAATACGAACAGCGTTGACTACTCCGGAGTTCAGCTTCCCACAATCTGCCGATAATTGTAGCCAGAATTTTGTTGAATCATAAGTGGAATCACATATTGGTTTTTATTTTGAATACCGACACATAATTGACTTGTAAGAGAGGATAGGCTGGGTAACCGAAATTGGCGCTTAGAATGGAGAGATCGGGATAAAACTTGATGTGAAGAATAAGCACAATTAGAGATACGTGATTGACATAATTGGAACGGACCCGCTCTCTTTGAGAGAGTTGGGAGGGGTTTCCAGTGCTTTGGCATGATCGGTGCTTCTGGACGTTCTAGGACGATGAAAAATGGTAGGCGTGTCAAGGACCTGAACAAATTGGCTTGATAACAGTCGTTCCCTCGATTCCACCCAAGAAAATTTCTTGCGGAAGATGCCGCTTGAAAAAATTCTTCTTAGCATACTTTCATTTGAAAAAACTTGTTTTTATTTAATTTCTGATCATTTTCAAGGTCATGGCGGTATCCCCTCCATGTGGAAATTTATTCCGGGAAATCCTCCCTCTCCCAATTGAAACTTTCTTCCACGGAAAATCGAATAAGTATATATCAAACCATCATACTCAAGATTGCTGAAATAAAATCTGCCGCCGGCGCAACCGATTTTAGCGGGTTGTTTATCGGCTTCAGCTTTTTCCTGATTGTGTCCGCCGCACTGCTGGTGGGATTGATGTTTCGTTTAGGCGTGGAGCAGCGTGCCGGGGAAATTGGTGTTCTATTTGCCGCCGGATATCGCGTACGGCAGGTGCTTTGGCAGTTTATGAAAGAAGGAATATTGATCTCCGGTATTGGCTGCTTACTGGGGCTGGCATGAACACACAAGCTCAGATGCAAGCCAACAACAAAAAACCAAAGCACAAACCATCAGGGTACTTAATCACTATCAACGACAAATATGGGTATCGCTGCTAACCGCTATCAAGGCCAATGACTTTGCAAAGCTCGGAAGCATTGTGCAGCGCAGAAATACCGTCGCACCACTGGCAAACTACCTGCTTTTATCACTGTATTTTTCATGGTTACTCACCCGCAAGCCAAAAACGAACCTCTTCGTCGAGAGGCGAAAGATCGCTGGCTGAGCGTTCAAGTCCTTCGATGAACCGAGCGCGGTCATCGGGATGGATCCAGCCGTGGTCGACGGCCTCCATTTCCATCAGCTTCTGCGGATCCAGTCCAAGAGAATCGTGGATGCCCGGGCTGACATAGTTGTAGCGGTACCTGCCATCGGGCGTCCGAATTCTCTGCATCGTATGGCCCGGAAAGGTGCCCAAAGTAAGGAGCGACATTAAAACTTGAAAGGAACAGAAATTAGTCCGTATATGAAAGGAGCTGTTCCCTCCTCAACGCCCCACTCTTTACGCTAAAGTATTTTACTGTTTTAAAAAGTAGAGTTGAGAGAAAGAGTCAAACTTTAGTTTTAAAGAGAGGGGCATTGAGTAGGGAACAGCCCCTTTCATGTACCGAGTAATTTCTGTTCGTTTTAAGTTTTAATGTCGTTCTTAAAATTAAAATTTTAGCCATTGTAAAGTGAATCTGAAGTAAATTTAGCACCAAATTCTAAAAGGAAATTCTCAACTAAGATAAGAATCGAACTTAAAATATAACTCCTTAAACAAACAGTCACATTTATTCCGCTCTTATTTTAAATGCTTTCTAAGTAGTTCATCGATTAATTTAATTTTCACTTACAAAAGGAAAACTAATGAAAGATAGAGGCCACTTTCTTCCCGGATTCGTCTCATGCGGCAGACACTCGACGAGTACGTAGACGACTGATTTCGAACGCGACGCGGCCCCTCAGGACGCGACCGACTACCCAAGAAGATCCCCGCCAGACGCCAGCGCGTTCTCGGCATCCCGCACCATCTCTTCCAGCACGATTGCAGCCGGCCGGACACGATCGATCAATCCGAGCCCCTGCCCCGCGAAGCCCGGAATCACGTCCGCGCGGGCATCCTTCATAGCCATCAGGGAACCCCAAGCCATTGACCGGTGCTACCTTTTGCACCATCGCGATGTATCCGTCGCGCATTCGGTTCGGCTCGCTGTCGTGACTTGAAGTGATTGGCTTGCCCAACAATGCGATTACCTTCGCGCGATCCATGCCGTCCACCAGTCGACCGCGGACCGCATGAACGAGCGCTGACTGAGCTCCCGTTCGCCGATATTCGTTCAGGGGGTCAAGAATGATAAACTTTGTTTTTAAACAATGGGTAAATTGCACACTTTAGAGATCATTCCGCGGGGGTTTGGGGGCGCAGAGTCTCGGAGGGCACGTTTGTTAGATTGTTTGACTATTTTGGACAAACTGGCTTATACAGAATTGTCGTCGATTTAGATGGGGGGTTTTCGCCCTCCGGGCACCAAAAAGGAAAAAAGTAGTCTTTGGCTTCCGTTCAACTTTGAGTATCCCCCCTTTGTCTCATTATAGCCCTTTAAAGAGAGATTGAACCACAATTTTCGTACAGCCTACTGTTTGAAATACGGTCAGTTAGCTGGGTACCCGGAACAATCCGTAGGCAATTTCTCTGAAAACACCTAGCCAATCGTCATCCGCTTTTCGGAGCGCCCATGCTTCAGATCCATCCAAAGTCATCACTGTAGCTTCCAATATTCTAATCTTGGTTTGTAGACTTATCTTCCTCGCGCAGTTGCGCCACCATGCTGTCCACGTCGAAGAACGTGCACGAGAAGATGTCGAGGTAGGCGCGGTTCTGCTCTTCGAAGATGTGCAGCGCGATGTGGCTCTCAGCGAGCATCGTGATCGCGCTGGTCACGGTTTGGCCCGAGCCGAACGCCGAACGCAGCACGTACGGCCGCATGATCGGGGTCATCTCGATCTGTTCGGGCAAGTGATCGAACAGTGCGAACATCCAGAATGTTGCGAACGGTTGCGGCGCGAAAGGAGTAAATCGACTGCGCGTCGTCTCCCACGGCTGTCAGTCCCCGCCCTTCCGGAGTCATGTTTTTCAGGATACCGGCCTGCAGAATATTGGTGTCCTGGTATTCGTCGACGAGGATTCGGTCAAAGCGATTACTGAGCAGTTCCTGACCGTCCCGGGAGGTTGCCAGGGCATTCCAGAACAGCAGCAGGTCATCAATATGGAATTTAATCTTTGAAAATCCTCATTGGTATTTCTGTTTCTTTTTTCCTTTTTAAACTTCTATCTAATTTTAGAATTTTTTCCCAGATTTTATTATTTTGTTTATATATCTTCTAAAAATCACAGTCCCCAGAGAACACGTTGTATAATGTGTTAATCTATATAAGCCTGTAGAATATCTAAACCTATTTAGGCGCTAAAAAAAAAAAAAAAAAAAAAAAAAAAAACGATTCTAGCGCCGCTCCCTACTATTGCTCGTGTGAAAGCGGTTTCTATGGGAAGAACTGTGAGCAGTATGAAATAGAATGCAACAACTACTGTTCATCAGGCTCTATTTGTAAGCCTGATCGACGTGGTCGATTAAGTAATACAATGAATCCTTTTTGTATTTGTCGGCTTGATCGTTTTGGTGCGCGATGCAATTTGCGTCGCGACGAATGTGATTCGAATCCATGACCCTATTCAGGGACGACCTTCTTTTCGCTTAGCTCCAGATGAATGCCCACAAAGAACTATCTTTGACAATCTTCACATGTCGAACTTGCCTTTTTATAAATCCTAGTAATCTACAATTTATGCTGAATTCCTCTCTATATCATTTCTTACAACCTTGTCACAGTTTAACAGGTTCTCAAAATATTCTGCCTATCTCTCTTTAGCACTTGCCTTATCATTACTTGAGATAGAGGCCATAATCTCCTAAGTGTCACGGTTAGGTTTTGCCATTAAATCTTAGTTACACTGAACTCTTTTGAAAGTACGGTCCCAATGTCATTAGTTTAGCCGACTGCTTGCTCTGCTATTGGATAATCTAGAAAAGAACGGTGAAAAAGAATGGTAGTAATTTTGCCGCGATTTTGATAAACTTTCGAGGTTATGTTGAAAATTTCAAAATTTTCAAATTTAGCATGACCGAAGCCGACGCGGTACGCGGGCGTTCCGGTGGCGGCGAGCGCGCCGAGCGTGCGCCCGTGGAAGGCACCGTGGGTGACGACGATCTTGAAGCGCGGCCCGGACGGACCCGGGTGGTGGTAGCCCCAGAGTCGCGCGAGTTTGATCAGCGCCTCGTTGGCCTCCGCGCCGCTGTTGCAGAACAGGGCCCGTTGAAACGTGCCGTCAGTGGCGCGACAGAGGAGTTCGGCCCGGGGCCTTCGGTGCGGAAACGGATCGGCATCCTCTCGGTCATTCTCGCGCTCTTCTGGCTCGGCGTTGCATCCGCGCAGACCGGTTTTCCCGCGCTGTCGGGCCTGGTGGTGGACACGGCCGATCTGCTCACGGCCGACGACGAGGCCCGGCTTGCGGCGCTGCTCGCACGGAACGAGGCCAACACGGGCGGCCGCGTCATCGTCGTGACGGTGCCGGATCTGGGCGATTCATTCACTGATGTATCCATTCACTCTGACAATATTCCCAGATCCGCGCTGATTGATTATCCCTGTTGAGCTATTGGGTCACTGTTTTTATATGTAAGCTTATTCTGTTAATCTTTGCTAGTATGTCTGACAAGTTTTGGGCTTGATTCTCTACTATTATTAGTTTCTTAATCCAAAATTATTAAATCTTACAGAAGCTTACATTCTTAAAAACCATCCAAGTTTTCCTCACAAAAATCCGTCACAAATTTAGATTAACTTAAATAAAATCTAATTTAACTTAAAACTAAACTAATTAAAATTAAAACCAATAAAATTAAAGCAAACATTTTACCTCATTATTATGGAAAAGTAATTTCTCTTTTCTCTCTTTGGTCTTATTAAAATGTTTAAGATTATTATATCTAAGGAAAGTCTGAATATCGAACTATTATTTTAATTTAATTTCCCTTTTTAGGAATTAACAATCATCTTGCATAAGTAAGAAGTAGGTTGAACCCTTCTTTCAGATCTTAGTTCATTTATAACACCAACTATGCATGGAGTTAAGGAGGGATGGGACAACCTCGCCATAACCAAATAGACCTGCCCCTCTAAAAAGCGTCTTTCAGCCTTTTCTATGATGTCAAACTTGGCTGTTTTCGTGTCTACTGATGCACAATTTTTCTGCTTAAAGCACCCCCGAAACCAAGTGGTATATAGCGATCGCAAATTCTGTCGGTCTGTCCCGATTTTGCTACTTTAGGCACTTTCAGGTAAGCCAGGACGATGAAATTTGGCAGACGTATTAGGAATCGGACCAGATTAAGTTAGAAATAGAACCGTTTTCCCGATTTGACCATCTGGGGGGAGGAGTGAGGGGCCGGTTAATTCGGAAAGAATAGAAAAAAGGAAGTATTTTTAACTTACGAACACAACAAAGTATGCTAGAAGCTGCAAAGATTCAAGCAGAAAAAAATACAAAGGAAATAACAGATTATTCAGAATTTAAATCAAATATAGAAAAAGGAGGATTTTTCAAATCCCCATGGTGCGGAAAAATCGAATGTGAAGAAAAGATAAAGGAAGAAACATCAGCAGACATAAGAGTAATTCCGTTTGAGAGTGAAGACTCAAGCAAAAAATGCATTTATTGTCAAGAGCATTAGCAAAGAGACAATTGTGTCTACAATAAGAAGGATGTTTATGTAATTTTTTTTAATATTTTAATTTCATCTCTCTTGTCCATTTCTTCTGCTGGAGAGGTTGAAATGGAATCCAAGACACATTACACTCACATACATTAGGCAATAATGATATCTTGATCCAAAAATATAATTAAAAGTTATTTTCAATTATAAAAACTGACCTAAAAAGATACTTTTATGACAGGAAAAAATGACAGATATTTTTGGACTACTAAAAGGAACCCCAGGAGAATCAGATTATGAAAATAAAGGAGTTATTGTTCAAGGAATTACTGGAGCATATGGATCATTACATGCAAAACAAATGATTGCATATGGAACCAATGTAGTCGCAGGAGTCACTCCAGGTAAAGGAGGACAAAAGTTTGAGGATAAAATTCCAGTGTATAATACTATGAAAGAAGCAGTGGATGCCAAAAAAAAATATTTCGTCCCAAACAGAACCAGAACAAGTGGTCCCAACCACAAACCTACTACTGTGTCAGGGGGAGGGCGCCCCCTGCATCCACCACTGTCCCACGTTCTATTTCAACAAAAATCCCCCTTCTTGCCCCAATAATATTGGGGCAAGCCCCAATAAGAGTTTCCACTGAAAGATTCAGAACGTTCATCCTTCACATAGTTGAAATTTTAAATTAGTAACCCGGAAATGGCAAGGGAAAAAAATAAGCCCAAAAAATCTCTAGTATTATTTTCTGATGACACAAAATTTTTAGCTTCTCAAGGTACTGAAGCTCGAATTTTAAGAATGCTTGGTAATGATTTTTGAAAAATAGGCTAGCAACTGTGGCCAAATAAGCTAAAAGTAAATCATCGTAATACTGGTTCTGTTGTCTTGGGTCTTTGGCCAGTTTGTTTCTCACCTGCTTAACAGAACGTTATTTGTTTGTTCATAGGTGAGAAAAGTGACGACCCATTGCATCCAGACTACGTTCCTTGTATCTTCTCCCACACTAAGTCTCCAGAAAAAAGAAATATTGCCCGAAGACTGCAGAGATATTCTTCCACTCAGGAGAGGAAAGAGAAAATAAGGAAAACCTTGGAAGGAGACGCAGCATCAGCATGCAAACAGCAGCAGACCAAAGAACTGGAGCCTAAGCCACTGAACTTTCCTCGACTAGGGTTTTCACATATACTCTTATCGATTCATAAGCCAATTCCCTTTTTATCTTCTTTTCAACTTCCTGCAACCTACTTTTTTCTTTCTCTAATCTCGCTCTAGTTTCTTCTATTGTTATAGATAAATTGGTCAACTCTAGTTCTTTATTTGAAAGTTTATTCCTAGCCTCCTCCAATTTACTCCTTTCAACTTTTAGAATTGCCTTATCTGACCCAGCTTGACTTTCGGAGGGGCGCAGGCCAACCTGCGGCGCTTCCTCTGCCCAGACGTGGCCCGAACCGGGCCGGGGAGACCCCATGCGCCTCGAATACGGCTTCGAACTCCAGGAATGCGAGGTCCCGCGCTTCGCCGTCGAGGCGGTCGAGGGCATCGGCAAGCTCTTCACCCTCGCGACCCTCGTGCTCAACGTGCTGGCGACGAAGGGCAAGGTGGAGATCGTGGTTATTAATACCTAAAGAGGTGGAAAATCTATACCCTTTATCCTATTTATGGACACATTCAATCAAACATTGAAAGCCGATACGACAATTGGTAAGATTAAAATTCACTAAATTTAAAAGTCAAGCTTGAAATAAACTGAATGATCGAAAACTAGAATTAAAGCTGACTTTGCATCCAGTTACGAAATTTTCCGTCTTAGAAAAGACGAATCCAAAAATAGATTTACAAAGCAGTTCATATTATCCACGTACAAATAAACTAAACATAACACTAGATGCCATTTTTATACTCTTTCTGTAGGCTATATAATAGGATAATTGCTTTGGTAAAATTCCAGTCCATTGACTTCTCGCTATCTTGGAAAGTTGTTGGGCTAGAGAATTGAAACTTTCAGTGATGTGTCTACAGGCTAAAGTATATCCTGGGAAGTGAGGTCTCTAACTAAACCCTTTCCCCATAGAAAACGTGGGCAATTCTACTCCTGATCGAGCAAGCCAGCATTCAATGCCTAATGATGTAACGTTTTCTTCCGATGATGAAAATAAAGCTCTGCTGGAAAAGAGCAGAAAAATTGATAAATCTACGTCTGATCAACAACAGCCAATGGTCCTGCTCGGATCACAACAACCAGTTTCAGATAATCCAAATAAACTGGAAAAGAATTTCCTTAACGTTTGTACTTTACCAATGAGTTTGAGTGATTCTTGGGTTGGGTTTTAATTTTGGGTTATGGGACCTAAAAAAAAAGTAAGGCTAGGGGCAGACTTATCTTGGGTGTTGAGAACTGGGGAATGGGACAAAGATATAGAAGAAGTGCGATCAGGAAAGTAGAACTGGTTTCCAGTTAACCAAAAGGTAAAACAATTATAATTTATTACAGGACAATTTTCACATGCAATAACTCTCAAACACAAGAAGGTGCTGGGTGGAGAACAGGACGGAATGTGGATCGGCGGTCTTCCCGACGAAGTCGTCGCCATCACCGTGGGGCAGGAATACGTCTCGGATGGAGAACTCGTGCAACCGGTCTTTGAGACGGCAGAGGTGAGTCAATGATAGACATGCTTGAAGGCGTCCTTCGGCGCCCCAAGACGGTATTCGTGATGATGCTGGCGCTGATCGTTGCCGGTGTCGCCACCTATACGACACCCGCCCCAGACAGAGGGGAACACGCATCATGTTTCGCAACACCCGCGAGGGGCTGGCGCTGGCCCTACCGGCCGCCATCTTCTCGACGCTGCTCTTTCTGGTCCCGGTGGCCATTCTGCTCTCCGAAGCCTTCCGGGGTACCTCGGGCGGATGGTCCCTGCAGGGGTACATCGACTTCTTTTCGACGCCGCTGAACCGCACGGTGTTCCTGCGCACGCTCAAGCCTGCCCGGGCTGAAGGAGCTGCGGTCAGCGGGTCTTTTGGAAAACCGGCCGCCGCCTGGCTCCATGCCCCAACTGGGGGATGGTGATGAAGACGCTGACGAGCAGACAAGTGAAGGTCAGAACGAGCTTTTTGAGGACTGATGAACCCTGGCGAGGGCGTGTTTCGGGCATCGAAACGCGGATTTTTTTCACCGTGCCCAGAATTTTTCATGTTTCGCTGCTAGGCTCCAAAATATACTGAAAAGTTGAAAAGAAATTGAACCTAAAGCTCCACTAGATTTTCTGACTTTTATAGTTTTGTATAGAGAAGATGTTTTTCCAGACCTGAGAATGGCAAAAAAAAATATCCAAAAACTCTTGACTATCTAAGTATCAATTGCTAGCTTTCAGCATTCATTCATCAAATTAAAATTAATTTGACATATCTACAATCAATGATGGGACATGATTGCCTAAACCCGTATTAGTTCAAAATGGATTCGTAATACCTTTTCCTTTTCCATTCCAAAATCAGTACAAGTGTGCTCAGCAAAGGTGTCATACTCCACAAATGTTCCTTCATCACATAAAAGTGAAATTCTCTCTCTGGCTGTCAGCTTTCCCTGCAAGGATAAAACTCAAAATAATATTTAGCAAGACACCTCAGTATAATGCCACGTGAGAAGGAGAACCTCCTAAATTCTATAGAATCCGGTGACCTTCGCGTCGACCTTGAACTGCGACAGCACGCTCGTGATCTGCTCGATCACCTTGTCGGTCGCCTCGGAGCGCATCACGGGAGGCGGCCCTTCGACCAGCAGACCCGGAGACGGCAGGACGTACGGGGTGACGGGAGCCTGAGGACCAGGATCCCCCGGGCCCGCGGTCCCGAATCCGTCCAGGCCGGGGAGCTCGGAGACCTCGCCGGTGTCGGACCACGGAAACCTGACGAACAGACAAAAAGACACACAGTCAGAGACAGACAGAAAGATACACATACCGACAAAGAAAAACAGAGACACAGACAGACAGAGATAAAGACAAATAGACAAAAAGACACAAAGACAAAGAAACACACATATAGAGACAGAGAGACACAAGGATATACCGACAGACAACAAAATGACACACAAAAAGACAGACAATACTACACACAGACAAACAGCTTACTATTTTAGTAACCTGTAATACCCCAACGGGTCGCGAGCAAATAAAAAATAACTTTAAAGATGCAGTTAGCTGCTGTTATTTACCGATTGATTTTTTCTTCGCTACGAATCGATTTTTAAAACGTATCCAGCCAAAGGTACTGTGTATTTTAGAAACTGAGCTTTGGCCAAACCTTATGGCACAAAGCAACAACACCGGTACAAAAGTACTTGTTCTAAATGCCCCCCCGGTCAGCCTGGAAGGTAACGACATCATCGACTTCACTACGGATCCTTCGATCATCGATTACATCGATCTGAACGTGGGCAGCGGCTTCGACGATGGATTCGACTTCGTGCCAGGAGGCGGCAGCAGCACCTGTGTCGCTCCCACGGCCCCGGCTGGTGTTCAGGTGTTCATCGGAATCGGCAAACAGAGCTTCACCGGACCCGTCGACGTAGAATCGCTGACAGGAAACCCGCGTCGAGGTCATCTCGAACAACCTCGCCAACATGTCGACAACAGGCTTCAATGCGCGGCGGGCCGAATTCGCCGACCTGCATTATCAGCAGGCGACTCGCCCCGGCACCGTGACGGCGGCCGACGGCACCGTGATCCCCGCCGGCGTGCAACTGGGTCTGGGCGTCCGACGCAGCGCGGTCAGCATCAATCTGCAACAGGGATCGCTGAGCCAGACCGGAGGACAAATTAAAAGTAAATTACTTTTAATTAAAGTGATTGAATATTCGTTTTTATCACCTTTATAATCGTAAATAAAATTGATTGATTGATTGATTTTTAGATTTTCGATCCGTTTATCAATTCGATTAAGATTAAAATAATAAACCGATTTATTGTTGAGTATTGAACGTAAAAATTTTCAATTATTACATCAAATAATTTTATTTACTTTATTTCGCGTGATTAAACAAAACATTACCACCCAATGAAGCGTTTTACGAGTCGTTTCACAATCGTCAATGCACTACTGCCGACTATGACTTTGCCAAGAAAGCTTGAGACAAGGGTGGGTCGAAAAATGGGTAGGACCATTGTAAAACGTACCTGACAAGTGTTATATTGACGTTATTGGATATTTCTGTAAAAACACGGACAAACTTTACAATAAATTTGGGTTGGAAAATGGGAAATGGTATCCACAATGTGAAGGAAGATCTGTTTTTTTTAGGAAGAATTAACGACAGTACTAAAAGGATTACAAAATAATAAGGCTCCAGGTGCTAATAGTGTGTTAAGTGAGTTTCTAAACAATGGTGGCTCTGAGGTTAGAAATAAATTACGGAAGTTTATGAATATGATTTTTGAAAAATGGGAAGTACCGAACGATCATAGGAAAACCTTAATTAGATCACTGTAGGAGAAAGGTGATCGAAATTTAACGGTAATAAGCTCTAGTGAATGTCGGGCACGTATCTGATATTTTCAGAATAGATTCAACGTTCATCAAGTAATATATCTATTAACATTTAAAACGTCCCTCAAATTCATTAACGGCTTATCAAATAGATATTTTCTTTGGAACAAAAGGTTACGTATTCTTTCTGTAACAGATAGAAATAATCAGTTGGGCGTATTGTGAAAGTGTAAATTGCTTTTACCCAGGGGAAGGGCATTTTCCGACAGATGTTTTCCGTGTGGCGGGGGTATTTTCTGGAGGATAAACGTCTAGCCCCAGTTACCAAATTCCAGTGACTGGACAATCGCCCATCATCACTCTGTTAATATCAACTAATCAAGAGTTTAGTATATTTAAGTATCTTTTTTAAGTTTGAGACTAATGCATAAATTTTCAATCTGCAAGAGGGTCATTTTATAGGCAAAATAAGCCGCAGATTTGTTACCGATCATGGAGCCCATGGGATTAAGCCTGGACTACGTCGTCGGCGAAGGTCCGGTGTTTGCCAATCCCATCCGTGACGCCCGTGACGTGGAAGCGCTAGTAGTCGCTCCGGCAGAAGAAGCGACGCCCTACATTGCTGATACGGTAAAAAACATCATTTCGGGTCTGCCATCAGACATCGCCCTGATCGGGTTTGCCGGGGCGCCATTTACACTCAGCTTAATTTCTCATAGCTGCGTAGTAAAAAGGGTGGTTAAATTTGATTGGTCACGTTTGTGATGTATTGAGCGGATGTTAGAAAGCAAAACCAATTAAACTTGCCTATTTAAAACCAGTATGGTTTTCCTGTGTTACTGCGAGATGAACAAAAGATTAAATTTTATCTACTTATTTTTACTGTGTGAAACTTTAAGCAATAAAAAGACCAAAAAGGTTATGAGTCATGCAATTTGGCTCGTCACGGAAAATAGTTATTGTTTTATCAACTACATAAGTATCCTTGCATAAAACTACTATCCTTACCGCTTCCTCTAAACATTCCACGTTACTTAAATCATTGAGGAGCGTACTTAATGCTTTATCAAACCTTTTTGCCTTTGCATAATATTTCCCTGCTTCTAACCTGTTACCGTTCAATTCAAAATTAATTGCTAATTCCAGAAAATCCTCTGTCGACTAAAACCTACAGCATTACTTGGACGGCAAAGTCTTGCGTTTTGTGGACATGATGAAGGGGAGTCTAGTGCCATACAAGGAAATTTTGTAGTTACAGTACATCTTATAACGGAAATCAACCCGGACTTGATGAAAAACTCTAGTAAGGCCTATGGTCATAACATGTCACACTAGTACAAAAACGACTACATTGATGTCATTGGAAATGAAATCAAAAGCTCTATCACGAGCGCTTCATGGACTCACGACTTATCCTAACCCAGTTCGGGATTGAAGTACTGCACTGTTCAGAGGACTTTGCTCGACACAATTCGATTGATCGGTGGTGGGGAGGAACAAGGCTTACATCCGATAACCTGTGGCGGTGGGACGAGGCTACAGAGGCTCTGGTGGCCCCTAACTCAGGAGCGCTTGCACAACCGAATGTTGGCTACTTGATCGGGCCGAGTAATCGAAGAGTTCGTTACCACGATTTGTTTGATAAGGAAAGTATAAGAGCCTAACTATCGATAACATTAAATAAAGAATTACCTTTTTATGGTGATCCTAAATATGTATTTGTTTATTAGTAACTAGAGCAGCTATGAGTACACAAGAAAATTCGCATAATTATAGAAAGCACAAGGAAAGCACCTGAATAAGGGGCAATTTCGGTAAAAATATGCCGTCAAATTTTGCTTGCATTGAACTTTATTGTTAAAAACGTCGGAAATCTTTCGACATGCCCTGTGTCTAAAAATACCGCACACCCTCCTCTTTCCTCCTCACCCTCAAAATAAGAAATTTTCCTATGCAGATAGAATTCAGTAACAAACTATTTTTCTAAAACTCTCTTTTCTTTTTGAAATTAATTCTAAGAAAATTTCGTCCACAAAACAAGTTTTAAAAGAGAAATAAAGATCTACATATAACCAAACAGTTAAACAAGACAAACTAAGACAAATTGGATATCCATACCGAAAAGAACAAGATCCTTACAAATGGCTCCAATTCGCTAATGACACTGCGATAGTATCAACAACTCCATCTGATAATCAGTTGTTACTAAATATATACTACAAATGGTCAGTTTGGGCAGATTTAAAGTTTAGAGTTGAAAAGTGTCAAGCATTTGCGATGAAAAATTTGGAACTTTGGTAAAGCAAGGCGTCCTCAAGCACTGAAAGGTGCTGGGAGACTACGGTCCAAATCTTGTCTACCGAGATGTTGTCGTAGTCGTGCCGGAGTATGTTGCCGATTCCCTTGATTGCGCTCCAGTCGACATGTACGGCAATGGAGGACAGTTCAAAGTCCGGTGTAAGTCTCCGCTCGAATTTCTCCAGCTTGCGCACGGCTTCGCTAATATTGAGCAAAGCACGCTCCACTGCATATTGAGACAATGACGCAACAGAAAAAAAAACGAGCTTCCCAGAAGATGATATATTCCTTACAGGAAATGAGTAAGGCCATGCCTGGGGTCAGAAAGGTGAGATGACAACACACGTCTCAAAAAATAAAATTAAACAGTCTCAGCTTTAAGGGGTAACGGTCTATCCCACTCCAAGTTAATTTTGTAACAACTGAAGAGCCAGCAGTAGCACTCTTAATAGCTGTGGAGCCATCGTAAGCACCCCCACCGGAAAATTTCTCTCCCGAGAATATCTTTATACTTCCCAATAGCCAATACTATATGTAAGCAATAGCAAGGTTCATAACTTGCAGCCCTTCCCCGGTGGCTTTGGGGGGTCAAGTTATCCTCAAAGACATAGTTAATAGATCTGTCGACCGTGCCGAAGAAAATGACCATCTCGAAATTTTGATCAAGTAATTTTGGATAAAGAAGGGAGGTGGAATGCCGTTATTAACTTAGACGTAAATCCGAATTCTAAATAGCTCTCGTAATATTTTCTTTCTCTCTCTAACGCTTATATCTAGAAAATAGGATTCTTAAATTATTTAGTACTAAAATATTTTGAACTGACATTATTTAGAGACCTTTGACACCAAATCATAAAATAAAACAAATGACTAACAAAGAACAAATTCAGAAAACTATTCATATAGAAACGACAAGATTAAGCAATCATATGTCACAAATGAAATCCTACCTTTTTTCACCTGTTGTTGCTGCTTTCAATTCTCTTTTGCAGCCACTACGCCTGCGCCACAGATCAATTGCGTGATTTAGGCATAACCTTGTGTGATTTAGTCATGAACTTTATGCAATGTACTTCTTTTCCGATCCAATCAGACATACGTCTATTTCCTGCTGATTATTCCGCCTATTGATGGATGATTTTATCACACCCCGGGGTAAAGGGACTCTTTTGTTTTTGCTAGGCGCTAAATTTTTATTTTTCTCCCTGTCGTACGATAGGCTATTTTGCTAGTCGAACTATGATTAGACTACAAAAAGACCCTTTTACCATAATTCTAAGGCAAAACGTACGTTTTAATTTCATTTGTTTAAGCCTGTAACAATTAACACATCAAAAGAATTGGCTTTTAATGCTAATTATAAATATTTAGAACTCATTAAAGGGACACTAGAACTTTTAATTTTCGTCAGAATGAGCCCTCTTGCGACATTCTAGGACCACGGGTCGATACGATCACCCCTGAGAAAAAAAACAAAAAACAAATAAACACGCATCCATGATCTGTCTTGTGGCAAAAAGTACAAAATTCCACATTTTTCTAGATAGAAGCTTGAAACTTCTACCGTAGGGTTCTTTGATTTGCTGAATCTGGTGGTGTGATTTTCGTTGCAATAAAACAGTACCAAAAGCAAATATCTTAGGTGGCCTGCAGAAAAGGACTAATTTATAAACCTCTCAATTTTCTTTTGCCGGTGATGAAATCAATAGATTTTACCAAACAACTTTAATTTTCTTTAAAATCAAGAAAAGTAAGTTTTCAGTAAAGCACTAGTTTTTCAGAACTCTAAAAGTGGAGGGAAATATCACCAGCGAGTTTACTCGAAACAATTTTTCAAAAGTTAATTCGTAAGTTACATATATTTATTATTAATAAAAATGTTCGTAAAAAACAAGAAGTTCTAGCTGCATTTTTAAGTAACCGAAAACTGGAGGGTAACTAAGCCTCCTCCCCCAACCCTTTTTTATCAAAATCGTCCGATCAAGACTATGAGAAAGCCATTTAGCCAAAAACGTTAAGAAATTAAATAAAAAAAAAGTTGTTCAACTGAAAGTAAGGAGCGACATTATCATCGCCTGGTCATGCTGATCCAAGTCCATATGACTCAAACCGATATTGAAACGGATCACCTGAGCGAGTGTCTCATCCGCCTCTCTCGCTAACACGAGGCCCTCTGTGAAATATTCCAGCGCCTCGATGTGCAGACCCTGGGCTCGCAATGAGAGCCCTAGATTGTTCATCGCGATCGCGCGACGCTCTGTCCACCTGGTATTGTCGTAGGCCGCTAGCGACCGCAACATAGCGCCCGGGTTTGAGAGACAAAGTGTGCTGTTCAAACGGACCAATGTTTCCGATTCGCAGCAAAGTCACATCAGTGAGATTGTCTGAAGTTAAACTCACCTCAATTGGAATTTGAGAATCAATCAGTAGTTGTTCTAACTCATCGAGTTGGGATTCTAATCGTGGACCGGGGTCAGGAAGATCACGCGCCACGAAGTAGTAACCTCGCGTTTCTTCAAACACATCATACGGAACAATTACTGTTCCTTTTAAGTTTTAATGTTGCTACTAAAAAAACTATTTTTCTCAATTTAATCGAAATAGAGTTATACCATAATTTGAAAATAAGTTCTCAAAACATCAGGAGCAAAGATTGGCTTACAGTACATTTCTAAAGAAAAGACTTGTTCAAGTTTGGTTTAGTGGTTATTGGCCAAGCCACCAATTTCCGAAAAGCCAGATTGGGCAAGGGCAGACCATCCAAACAAAAAACAGTTAGCTAATAATTTTCCCAATAATAGTGTCATAGCCATCCAACTAAAAACTGTTAGCTAATATTGTTAGAGAACAAATCAATTGCTTGTTTGAGAAGATTGTTGGAGTATTTATTTTTGTTAGTTATCAATTTTGTGTCCACCCTTCAAACAAATGCCTGTTAGCTAACATTTTTAGTTAATAGTTGGACATCATAAAAAAAAAAACCTCATTCGTCAATAGTCATAATGGGGGTATTATGTTGGCAGATTGACTTTGGCGTTTAATACACTTTGACAAACTTGACATGTTACTTTGTACATATTTATCTACCTTGAAGTATGACATTGGACTTGGGTGGGCTGCATTAAGCAAAATAAGCAACATCATGAGTAATAAAAATGTGCCTATGAAGCTCAAGAGGAAAGCATTCAATGAATGTATTCTACCAGTGCTAACCTCCTTGCCTTGCACGCCGCCGGTCACGTCGCAGCAGTGGTCAAGATCGCCGGCCACAAACTGGGTATTGCTCGCATCGAACTCGACGCTGATCCCCGCACCGTCGAAGACCGTCTCCACGAGGCATTCGACTGGTCGATGGTCCGGCTCGACGGCCTGGCCGACGCATTCCTTGTCAGCCCGTGGATCGACATGACCTGCGAGTACAGGATCTTCGTCGTGGACGGCCGAAGAAGAGCCAGACGCAGCCTAGGACTTTCAGTCAGCGAGTGTCGGTCGCATCACAGCGAACGGATCAATCCTCAAAAACAATCAAAGCCCCGTTGAAAACAGCGGGGCTTTTTTAATGCGCGAGTTTGATTTTATCCTTGGTTAAGTACGCTCCGTCCTCTGAAGGCAAACATGACATTCATCCCCGGGGCTACGTCAATTCTCGCTGCGCTCAATTGACTCACCCCCTGCATCGTGGCGCTGCCGTGGCTGCCGCGCAGTGATATTGTGATCTCCACGTCGCCGCAATTTTTTAACGGCCTCGCCGGTTTTTTTGTGTCCCGTTTCAAACGCGCACCGTGGGTGCTGGAGATCCGTGACCTGTGGCCTGAATCGATCCTCGCGGTGGGCGCGATCAACAACGCCCTGGTTATTCGCATTCTGCGCTGGCTCGAGGCGGTTGCTTACCGCCGCTGCCTTTCTTCGCCTCCACGTACAGCTCCGCAATCCGTCCTGCTGACAGTTCGAACAGCGTCGGAAAGAACCCAGATCCCGCATAGCCTCGTACATACTCGGTCGGCTCTTCCATCACCGGATCCACGTCCACATCTTCAGACGGGCGGACCGAGTCCAGATCGACCGGAATGCACAAGCCATCGACTCGCAATCCCTCCACGATGGGCTTGGCGTTGTGCCAGACAAAGAAACAGATATTTGATTTATAGTAATCATTGAAAAACAAAAGGTTGACAATCTAAATAATAATCTTATCACTCAAAATGGAAGGCAAAAATAACTTGGCTTGTACAGATTCACTTTCAATAAAGAGCCAAAATGAAATAACTGCAAACAGAATTAGTAAATTTCGTAACAATGCATTTATTCCCTTCTTAGATTGGCGAGTCGCTCTTCCAATGTTGCATCAATACTTGCTGTGATTCTAGCTAGTCTATCTACTATCTCAAGTATTTAGTTTGCGGCCAAGAATAGTACAACTCGAAAAGGATGATGTTTGACAATGAATACAAAAATACAATTAGCTCTTGAATATTTAGTATTTAATTTTAAGAAATCAGACTCTCTTTTATAAAACTTCTTCATAAAGGACACATAATAGAGAAAGGGGCTTTGGAAGGTTTTCTATGTCAATTTTTGTATATGAAAATATGTAAATTTTTCAAGGTATTAGCACGCGATGACGACACATTGGAATGTCTCCGCCCCTCCCCACCTTACAACAACCCTTCTCTCTCTTAGCTGCACCCCTTACTGGATATCTTGGTTTTAACCGGTACAAGAGAGCATTCATTAAACAGAAACCGTACAGTTTATTGTATTCTTTTTAGTTGTTTTGGTAACAAACGTACGTTCATAAAGTCACTTTAGAACATTGCACCCCGAGCGACTCCTCTACCCGATTCGGCGAGTGGGAAAACGCGGCGAAGGGAAGTGGAAGCGAATCAGTTGGGACGAAGCCTACAACGAAATCGCTCAGCGGCTGAAAGCCGTTCGAGAGAGTGGCAAGCCCGACGAGTTCGCCTTTCACCAAGGGCGCAATCGTAGCAAAGACGCCGTCGCCGGGTTCCTTCGCGCGTTCGGTACGAACACGCAACTCAACCACCACTCCGACAGCCCGCTGCCAAAGGCGTCCGGCGCAAGCTTGCAGCCGGGCCGCCGGCCGGCGTTGATGAAGCGCGGGGCCATGGCGAAATTGCCAATTGCGGCCGTCTCGGTGATCTCGAAGCATAGCTGATCGCCGCGAGCGCCGGTTTCGTCAAAACACGCCAGCACGAAGTCCAGGAACGAATCATCACCGAGTGATGTGCCAGACAGATTCACGGCACAAAGCAGAAAAATTTTACTAAATGATTATGTCGTCTAAAGGGCTACGCAAATGTATCGTTTTATTCCAGTGTTTTCACAGAATAGCCAGCGTATTCTTGATAAATAGTTTTAAATTTCTAAATCACGGACATACAACAAAGACAATTTGCTTGCCATGACATCAAGTAGTTTATTCAATGACCTACTAAGCACCTTCACAAATCTTCTACTGAAAATATACGAACATACTAAAAAAGTCTGACGCTGCGAATGCATTTCAGATCTGACTCAGAAATGTCTCTTGATTTGCTTGGCCTGAATGACGCTGAATTGAAGAGCTTTACAAACACACTTCAGCGACCTCACGGATTGGTGCTGATTTCCGGTCCCACCGGATGCGGTAAGTCCACCACGCTTTACGCTGCTTTGAAACAGGTGATTGGCGAGAGGGGCGGAAACGTCATTACCATTGAGGACCCCATTGACGTGGTTCAGGGACTGAATTTTTTGTGGCAGTACAAATTGGCACAAACATGCAATTTGGATTTTTATTAGAAGTTGATTAACGTAGAACACTATTTTCGACTATTTAATTACAAAATAAAGTAATTTACAGATCATTGGCCGAATGGATTGGCCATAAGCCTGTGCAGTTTGACATGAGAGTATGTTCGCCTCGGATTGAAAATATCATAGTTTGGCCTATTAAACGAACTACGCACGCTCCTCCTCCAACCTAATCTATTTAAAGCCTCCCTCTTTACACCCTCCCAGTACAGTTAGAAAACAAAAGACAGCAAGAATCATATAGAATAACAAACGAAAATGATCCACAAAGAGAAGTACAGTTAGAAGATAAATCAAAATTACAATGGAATGAAGAAACGCGTGGTTTTAGCGCAGCCAAAAAAGTAAGTAAATTAATGCTGAGATTGTCAATCACCAAAGGAATGGGAGCAAATTTGTCCTTTTTCTTATTTTTTTCCAACGAAAATACTAAAAAAAAGGTATTTTCTATTAAAGGCCCCATGAAATTTGTTTTTCAAAATCTTGAGGGGAGGGGCAAAAATTTAGGAGGGGACACAGCCCCCCCCTAAATTCCACCCCAACTGACGCGGTTGCCCTAATGATACAAAAACTATGATCTTTCTTGGCAAAGTATCTGAAGAATGGAAAAATGAAATGATTCATTATTTCTGTATATTCATTACCAAAGTGGATAGCAGCAAGATATTATTGTTAAGGTCCAAATATTCAGCATCTTTTCATATCGACAGTGGGATCGATACTTGCTGTCAAATAAGCTGCTGATTGATGATCCTCGTCTGCAAGTCTGAGTGATAATTCCATGCATTATTAGTAACTATTGAATGAATGAATGACTTGTAACGAAGTTTTTCCAAAAGTGACACATGACTTTGCCCGATTTTTTTGAGAATACGCACTGTCCCCAAAAGGAAATTGGGCTAACTAATATGTCCCAAAAATTAACGATAGTAATAACATGAATGAATACAAAAAATAAATTGTTAAATTCTGGAGTGATACTGGAGAACCCAAATTTCTTTTGGTAAAATCCAGGAAATCACTGAAAAATTCGGGGATAGTCCCGATGGCTCTGACTATTATAATCCTGGTCTCTCCGCTTTAAGTATTTTCTAAGATTTCCGGTCCCCCCAACTGCCCCCCCCCCAATGACGCTGGATCCGGTTGAGATTTAAATTAAGAGATCTGAGTTACGAGGTCCTTTTAAATATGAAGTTTCATGAAGATCCGACCACTCCTTGGTAAGTTAAAAATGCGTCATTTTTTCTAATTTTTCAAAATTAACCCCCCCCCCCAATAGGGCGGATCCGTTCCGTATTCTCTCATTTGCTAGATTGAAGAATAATACTATTTTGAAGCATTTAGTTGTAGCCTATGTGATTTTCGGCCATTAATCAAGTGTGGATGCAAGATATGATGCTGAAGAGCTTATTAATTTATTTAAACGTATTTGTGCGTATATCAGTTATATTTTTTACTCTTTCTCTCAACTCTACTTTTTAAAACAGTACAAAACTTTAGAGTTTAGAGTCAAACTTTAGCTGCAGAAAAGACTGATCGATGCGCCTGGCGCGGCTGGTAATGAAGTACACCCAGGAAATCGGGACTGCGAGAATCATTGCAGCAACACTCGACACGGCCAGGCGAATCGCCGCCGCACCGGTCAGCAGGTTTCGTTCGACGCTCGTATAAACGGGTTCGAACGAATCGATATTTGCGCCAGGAAGATCATCGAGCCCACCAATGGGAAGGTATTCGGCTATCGCCGGAAAGGCTGCTGCCGTAGGTTTGCGCCTCTTGCCAGAAGATCAGCTTTTTGAGCGTTTGGCTTTTCTGCCGAAGAATGGCGTGCAGGCCAGCTTCATCAATGGCGTAGTGGGGTTCTTCATTCTGGGAATCCCAGACGAGTTTCAGGTCATCGAAGTTCATGGTAAGCATCTTGGTTTTGCTTGGAGGTCAGGTGTTTTTTGATTCGATTGATTTTGACGCCGACGTGGTTCATTAATTTTCAAACCCGTGCGCGTACCCTGAACTCGTTAAGTTTGGAAAAATTTATTCAATTTACTAATATTTTTATCTATTATGTTTATATCATTTTAGGGTTTTACCCATTTGGTTTCGTGTCTTGCGCCTTCATCCTACTCTAAAGGTCTAGTGTTCTCACTATTTATTTTGCTCTATCTCACACACTGCTGAGCTAAATCCACCACAGTTTCTTGGCTAACGGGGCTCTTTATGCTAAAGTATTTTTAGAGCCCCTCATATGTGTAATAATGTCTGTTCGTTTTAAGTTTTAATGCTACTCCTTACTTTCAATTGAAAAACCTTTTTCCTGTTTATTTTTTCATTGTTTTTTTTAGTAATGCTAGAAAATCCTGCGCCCTTTTCCTTGAATTTCTCTTCCCCCACGACATATTTCTCCAAGAAAAGATCCTCCCACATAGCCCCCCCCCCCCAACCTTTCTTTTATTATACCCCTAGAAAGCTGGACTGAACAACACTTTTCGTGCAGCCTGCTGTTTGAAATACGATCAGTCAGCCCGGTACCCAAAACAATCCGTAGGCAATTTCTCTGGAAAACATCATCCGCTTTTAAATCTTCATCCGCTTTTCGGAGCACCCATGCTTCAGAGCCATAATTAACTACTTTCATTACTGTACCTTCCATTGTTCTAATCTTGGTTTGTATGGATATTAGTTTTTTTTTTAAATAAATTTGGCTATTATTCAGCTGCCCCTTGGATTTTATTGCAGGTAAACCACCTCAATTCATAATTAATTTCATTAAAGAGCGATAAAATAAGGCTGGTACATGCCTTAAAATAGCTTCCAAGGACAAGTCCGTAGACCCGTCTCATTTTCCAAACCTAATCCCCTTTTTTAAGATAGCAAAAGTAGAATTTTCGGAGAATTAGGGATTAGAGGGGTTTATGCACATGCATAGGCAACTTTTCACCCTGCCCCATGGCAGGTTTAGGCAGAAAGTTTTTGCTAAGCTTTCTGAAATGAAAAGCTTGTTGAGGGTGGAGTCCTTTTTGGTCTTCACCCCAACAGAGTTAGTGGTATCCCGGACAGGAGACGGTTGGTTGAGCTAGGGGTTCAGCTGTGTGCCATTACTAAAAATTTTACGAATGGCCTTTCGTACCATTCGCACGAGACCTTAAAAGACATTGAACTGTTTGTGACCGTCCACCTAAGGCTGCTGAATGGAGTGGACTTCTGTCACTATTTCCTTTAATATTAACGTCAGTGCCATACTTTAAAAGACATTCAACAATGTTTAAGTATCCTTCTGAAGCAGCTAAGTGAATTGTACCTGTACCACTGTCATTTTTTATATTAACATCAGCACCAAACTTCAAAAGACATTCAACGGCGCAGGATTTTCTAGCATTACTAGAAGAAAACAATGAAAAATAAACATGAAAGCGTCTTTTCAAATGAAAGGAAGGAGTAGCATTGAAACTTAAAACGAACAGAGATTATTATGCATATGAAGGGTTCTAAAAATACTTTAGCATAAAGAGGGAGGTATTTAGGAGGAGATAAATAACTCGCTCTTTATGCTAAAGTGTTTTTAGTAATTTCAACTATTTATTCTACTACAAAAACTTGTTGTTCTTATTTAATTGCGTACTAGGAATGAATATCATTATATGCTAAAGATTCAGTTCATATTCATTAGATTCTCTTTTAATTATCTTTGTTATTAGAGTGAATATTTTTTTTTGAATGTTTTGAAAAAATAAAGCATGTTTATTGGAACTTCCTGTAACACTAAGCTCCTGAAATATATTTCAACGCTTAGCCCCCTCCTCCTCATAAAATAAATAGTGGTATACTAGAGCATGAAAAAGGTGAAATAGGTTTTTACCTAAGTCTGAGAGAGATGAATCGAATTCTTTTTAGAGTTAGAGACAAATTAAGCGGTAACGTATCAATATTTAGTCCCACATAGACCCTACTACCAGCTCAGAAGCGGTATATTAGAGTCTGAAATAAGTGAATTAGGTTTTTACGGAGGTTTGAGAGAGATGAGTTGGATTCTTTTTATAGTTAGACACCAAATATTTTTTTGTGATAGTTTTTTTTATAAGAAATGTTAAACCAAGGAATTCTAAAGATGTTTCTACAAGAATTAAGAAGATTTCTACCAATGAGCCTTCAATCAATTTTTTCACGAAACACTTGAACAAACTTTTAAAATGAAAGAACTTCCAATTACTTTTTTTAACCTTTGATTATCCAGCAAAGTTAATTTAAACTTTTTTCAATGAAAGGAAATCAAAGTATAAGCCTCAGCGGCTTTCTTCATATTTTCTCGATCAGGAGGAGAATCTGGCCGCTTTCTTTTGTACACCCGAGGCATTCTGAATAATAAAAAAAAAAAAAATTAGAAAATGGTAAAAATAAAAATTATAAAAGGTATATGATAAGAAAAACCATTGAATAGGGCAAAATAGTTGGTGGGGTTGCTTCGGACAATGTCCGAATGCACCCCACTGTGGTTGTCCGAACCGAGTAATACATAATTTGCACATCAATGACGACCGAAATAACACAAAACAGAATTTTGTAAAAAAAAAACTTTTCTTCATCTAGGAAGAACTATTCGTTTGTAAAATTAGTTGGATAATATTTTGATTCAAAATAAAAATCATGAAATTATAGGCGATTCTAGAAAATATTTTGGCACATCAACCTTTAGCTAATCAGTTGAAAATTCCTGAAAAAAAATTTATCATACGAACTCAAACTTTTAATTAAAAGCTCGTGTTTTGCTAATTCTCGACCTGTATTTCTTCTTTTCTTTAATTTGATGCCCACTACTACTAAAAACTGCATAACTGAAAGCGAAAGTATTTTTCATTAAAAATTAAATTTATAGCTAATCACATGTCATTGTATGACGAAATACTTTAATGATTTAGTTGGTTTACGATCCTCTCAAGAGAGTTTACCCTGTTTCGTCGTATGCCACTTTCTATAGATCACTTTTGTGGACTTTTTCTTAAGAAGCACAGGAAAAGCATTGGGAGAACAGAATTGAACAGGGAGGAAAATTTTATGGACTTAGATTATGCTTATGATTTAAGAATTCTAGATGAAAGTATGAACAAAATTCAATGATCTTCAAAAAATATCCAGAATCAGGAAAATCTTTAGCATTGTCTGATCCCTAAGTTAAATATTCTACATAAAAATTGAAGTGTAGATTTTACTATTCCACTGCGAAGGAGATCCAAATGGTATCTTTCAATATACGATAAACAGAAATAGTCTTCAATAATTATGGTTATATAAATTTAAAATATATTTTAAAATATAGTATTTTGCACAGTATTAGAGATAGATATATATTTAACAATGATTTCGAGATTACACTCGTTTGACTTGATTACGGGGAAGAGATAAGCTAACAAAAAATTTCGAGAATCGCACCTCAACTGCACCTTTGTTGGTTGTTGTCGGGGAACCCGCTCTGGTTGTAGCTCCATGGTGAAGAAGTCGACGGCAAGAGCCTCCAAGCGCTGCTGACAAAGAATAATCCGACTTGGAAGGTCCCCGAACGCCGCGTCACCAAATTTCTCAAGCGGCACAGGATGAAGCTCTCTGATCGTCCCCATGCGGCCGACGATGACAATACCAATGGCAAAGCTAACCGCCAGAACGAGCGCGCCAGCGGCCCAAAGGGGAGCGAGCATGAAACCGATTGCCGCGCCGGCGAGGGCGGCCGCGCCTGCAATCGAAGCCGACCAGACCGGTGCTGCTGGTGTCGTCAGCTTATCGCGCAGGACCGCTTCCGCTGCCAAGGCATGCAGGAACACGCCGGGGATATTGTTCGCGCCCGGCACGGAAACAGGGAGGTGTTGCAGGCCGCACTTCGACAAGGATGGCAAATAAATGGGACGTGCTGAGTAATTATGCTGCCAATTAGTAAAGTCTAAATCGCCAAATTCAGCACATTTAGTAGGGAATTTATATCAATTTTCTTAGAGGGGGGGGGGATGGATTCCCTTGTCATTAAATTTAATAATTAAGCCAGATTGCAATGTTTTTATAGCAGCCAAATCAATCATTTCCAAGCACATGCCCATGTAAAAAATGGGAAGAAGGTCTCCAAGAAAAAGGCATAGAGCAAGGAATAGCATAAATAACATTGAATTGCAAAGGAAAACGTTGCGCAGCGGAATCTGCGGTTAGTAAACAAAGCAAAATTATAATAGAATGAAGGAACATGTTAGTTAGCCTCTTTGAGTCTATGATTGATAAACAGGAATGAGGAAATAAAATTTAGTATCTAAGACATGTGCAAAAATACAAAGATGACAAATGACTCTGAACAGGAACGTCACCGGTGCGCTGAGGTCCGTGCCGCGAAACGAGTCCGACGCGATCACGTTCCCGTCGAGATCGTAGACAGAGAGTTCCGCCCTTAGCGGTTCACCTGTCAGGTCGAAGACCTGCAGCACGAGTTCGGGCTTCTGGGGGGCAACGATGTAGTTGCCCGCGACTGTCGTGCGGAGTTCCAGACGCGGCATCTGGTACACGGCCACCGTGTCGAAGCTGACCGACCCGGATCTTTCTATGGAGGAGCTTTTCTTGGGGGAAGAGGCTTTCAATGAAAGGGGCGCAGGATTTTCTAGAATTATTTAAAAAAATAATGAAAAATAAAGATGTAAAGTTTTTTTTACTGAAAGTGAGGAGTAGCATTAAAACTTAAAAGGAGCAGAAATTATTACGTATATGAGGGGTATAAATTCCTTGTAATACCTCGCTCTTTACGCTAAAGTATTTTTAGTAATTTCACCCATTTCATATACGGAGTAATTTCTGTTCGTTTTAAGTTTTAATGTCGCTCCTTACTTTCAACTAAAACATTTTTTTTTATTTAATACTCAGAAAGGGTTAGTGAATGACGTTGTAGTATATGATTTAAAATCTGTGTTGTATTTTAACAGGCGTATTTAGGTCAGTCCACTTTATTTTTCTTGAATTTATTATCAAAAGTGATGTTTTTCCGTTGAGGTGAGGCCTCAAATTTTAGCGTAAAGAGTGGGGCGTTGAGCAAGGGACAGCCCCTTTCATATACGGAATAATTTCTGTTCGTTTTAAGTTTTAATGTTGCTTCTTACTTTCAGCTAAAAAACTTATTTTTTTTTAATTTCTGAACTTCTTTGAATTAAAGCAGGTTTTGAATTTGACTCGCCGTGCAAGATAATTAAAACAAAATTTGCATATTAGTTTTACTATTTTTAAACTAATACCTGGTTCTGAGGCATTGGTGATACGACTCCTCACAACCTATAAGTGCACAGTGTGGTTCGATTTATTTCAATAGAGTTTCAATATTTACCAAAATGTTCGCCTAAATACCCTTCGGTTTAGTAGCAGTAGTGGTAGCAACATTAGTCATAGTAATAGAGCAGGAGTATAATTAATAGTAGCAGTCTTAGCTTTAGTAGCAGTAGTAGCAGCAATAATAATAATAGTAGGGGGGATTAAGTCGTCCCAAAAGACATAATTGTTAGGTTTTTCAACTATGCTGAACAAAATAGCTATCTCCAAATTTTGATCCAGTGACTTTTGGAAAAAATGAGCGTGGGAGGGAGCCTAAATGCCCTGCAATTCTTTACTCTTAAAACGGGCACTATAACTTTTAATTTCCGTTAGAATGAGCCCTCTTGCGACATTCTATGACCTATGGGTCGATACGATCACCCTAACGCTCACAAAGCCTTGGATAACCAATTAGATCATTCAACTGTGTTAAGACGACCGTGCTGTCTCTAATAGGAAAGACCAAGAAAGCAGAGTCACTTATAAGCATCTCAAGTGACTAACAGAAAATAAGATCAAACGCGCTCTATCCACTTATATTCATAGCAAATATAACAAATGCGAGCTCGACTACCGGAATGAAATACCCATGCTATGTATTTAAGAATACGAGATGGAATCGCGGTCGTATATAGTTTAGAGGGGACTCATTGGATTGGTAATCTGAATTTCTGGTACCCTTTTGAAGAGGTAAAGCGACCTAAGGGCAGATATCCCCCACCAACACGTCGTGCTTTCCGGGAATACATCGAACAGAAAAAAATTTTGACAGATATTTTATTGAAGATAGTCCAAAGGTTAGGAGAGTGGGTGGAGGGTGATGTATGGCTTCTGATTGGAATAAGGGTAGACTCCAAATTTTGCAGCAATAACTTTTTTGGAAGGTATATGTAATACCATTTCTTCCCTCAGTCCCAAACGCAGAAAAAAAAAACTCACCTGAAATCACAAACATAAACAGCTTGTAAAAGCATTTTCGGACATGCGAGAAGCTTTTCTTTGTTTGCTGGTCTTAATTTTTCTCTATGTTACTTTAAAAAAATATTTTGGTAACGTGGCCAAGTAAAGATGGGACTCCGGAAGCTCCTGAATTAAATAATTTTGAATTAAATAAATAAAAAATTTAGTTGTATTCAGACTTCAAGAAGATCTAAACTGTACTACAAATAAGAGTCAAAATGAGGTTGATTTGAAGCTCCTGAATTAAATAATTTTGAATTAAATAAATAAAAAATTTAGTTGTATTCAGACTTCAAGAAGATCTATACTGTACTACAAAGAAGAGTCAAAATGAGGTTGACTGGGACCAAAATAATTTCAATGATTTAAAGAGCATGAAAATTGGAACTTGGAATGTTATGACGTTAAAAAATGACTATCGCATAGACATTTTGACTGACGATTTTATACGATTCAAACTGGATTTATTAAGAGTTTCAGAAATTCATATCCCAAGGGAGGAAGCATGAAATTAGGTGATATAAAATTGGTTTACTCAGGCAGGAAGGATGGGATACATAGACAGGGAGAGAGATAGTGCTTTCACACCAGCTCACTGGTGGCTATATTCCCACTTCATCACATTACCACTTGGATGGGGAGCAGCAGCAATCTATGATAGAAAAATCCCAGTTCTTAGAGGCCCAAATAATTCAATGAACACTGGATTGAAGATGACCATTCTTGGTTACCTTGCAACCATGTTTACAATTGGTGTCAATGAGATGTGGCATTTCTGGTTTGTAGAAGAAATCTTTGGTTCTGAAATTTGGATCTCTTTTTGTGCATTAATTGTTTTCAAATCCCTCTTTTTTAAATTTTGGTTAGTGTTAGACCGAATCGCTCCTTATTTACAGTTCGTTTTTACAAGTCAGTATGTTAAATAAGTGAGAGATAAACACTAAAAACAAGAAGAACAATAGGGAACTTCTCAGATAGTGGGAAACAAATTAGAATGAATATTTCGGCCTTATGTTCAAGGGGCGTCACTGTTGCTTGATGCCACAAAATGGCAGAACTCATTACTTTGCCGAGGCGCGATATGTTTTATCACTCGAAAAAGGCTCTGGAACTTTTAATTTCCGTTCGAATGAACCATCTTTCTATTTTATTCGGCTATTGATTCGACGCGATCATCCCATTTGAAAAAAAAAATAAAAAAATAAACACGCGTCTATGATGTTTCCTCTTGGAAGGAAATGCAAATTTCTGTTGATGCGTGTTGCTCTCGATTTTGGCTAAATCGAGGACCTGGTTGATAAGGTCCAGCAGGTGCGATCCGCTTGGCAGAATATGCTGTACCGCGGCCTGTTGGCTTTGTGCGAGCGGATAGCTCGAATCCTCATTGAGTACCTGCGCAAAACCGCGGATCGCGTTGAGCGGGGTGCGCAATTCGTGGCTCATGCTCGACAGGAACTCGGATTTTGCCTGACTGGCAGCGCGAAGGTCATTTGTGTAAATACTTAAACCCGACAAACTTTCCAAAAAGTCTTATTGCCAATAAACATTATTAAATCGAATAAAGAAATATAGTTAACTGTCAAAAGATACTTTTAAATCATTTTTGGAAAATACTAGCACACCAAGTGGTGATGATGATTCGTTATTAAAAAGTAGCAAGCGAAGGCGTCTTCATATCATTGTATCACCTGTTAGTATGCAAAAGGATAGTGGAAAGTCACCTGCAGTGAGTGAATGACAACTGTCATCAACGAAAAATCAATGTTGTCATGGGGAAAGAAGAAAAAAAGAAAACAACATATCTCACATCACACTCAATTTCTTCTTCTTTCTTTTTTTTTTTTATTTGAAATGAATCCGTTGAAGAGTATAGAGATTGTCCAAGGATTGCTTATTTGTTGCCATTGTTGCTGTCGTGCTGTTCTTTTTTGATATATTCAAATAATATTTCTACCTGACATTTAACAAAAAAAAAAAACCAACAAGCATCCTTTAAGCTTTCGTTAAATATAAGAAGATGCACAAATAAATATGAAAAATTGTTATTAATTATCTGTCCCATTGCTCAGGGGTGCCAATTTGCAAAAACATGGTTTCGGGGTAGGGGGAAAGAAATTTCTCCTCAATTTGTTTTAATAAAAATCAAAAAGTATGTATTCTTCAAAACCTAAGCGACAATCACCTCACCAGCATAGGATGAATCAAACGCACCGGCCTTCCCATCCAGTTTGGTTTGAGCGGATACGACTCCGCGCATCACACTGAGCATTTCTCGCTTGCTCGCGATTCCAAAAAGATTGCTTAACCCGAAGACAGATTGGCCCGTGAAGACCTTGGGGTGCTGGTCCAACTTGAAATGATCGATTCGCTTTTTGTCAATTTTCAATAAAGCGAGGTCTGTGGGGTTATTCTTAAAGAATTTGAGAAAGATTCAAGCTTTAGTGTAAGGAGCGATGCATTGACAAGGGGGCAAACCCCCTCATATATGTAATAAAAACATACAAATAAAGAAGTTCGTTACGTAAGGTAATTCGTAAGTTACGTATATTTATTACTAATAAAAAGTTTCGTAAAAAAAAGTTAATAGTTGAATTATAAAAAACAGGCGAACCTCTTTTTTTTATTAAAATCCCTTTCTCCAGGAGCTGTGGGGTCACTGGTTATCCGCAGAAGAACAGTTATTGAACTATTCGATTATGCGAAATGAAATGTCCTAATAGTGTGATTGGATGTCTTTGGGGAAAAATAAATGTAAAAGGGGGGCTGGATGCCTTCCAATCTCTTTGGTCACTAAAACGGCATTAGCACTTTTTTTTTGTTCTAATGAGCCCTCGTCTGGTCTTCTAGAATCATTGGTTCGATATCGGGGGCACCTTTACGGATTTCGTTCTGCACGGGCCAAATGGCACGCGCACCTTGAAGGTGCCGACATCGCAGCCCGATCCGGCGGAGGCGGTCCTGGCCGGGTTCCAGCGGCTTCTCACTGAATCCGGTTACGCGGCGGATGCCGTCGAAAGCGTGCTGCACGGAACGACGGTCGCGACCAACGCCATCATCGAACGCAAGGGCGCGAAGACGGCCCTGATCACATCGAGGTGATCCGCACGCTCTGGACCCAGGAGAAGCCCGCCTTCGACGGCCGCTTCACGCGCTTCTCGGGGATCCAGTCGCGACCGCTGCCGGTCCAGAAGCCCCACCCGCCGATCATCGTCGGCGGCATGTCGCCGCCGGCCCTGCGCCGCGCGGTCCCCCAGGGCGACGGCTGGTACGGCTTCTTCCAGGACCTCGAGGCGACGGAGAAGGCGCTCGCGGGCCTCAGTCCCACGCTCCTGCAATATTTCTTCCGTGTCCGGTGTTAATTGCCTCAACTAAGCAACATCAGTCCCAGGCTCCTGCAATATTTATCCCCAGTACGGTGTTAATTGCCATCACTAAGCTACAGTTGTCCCAGGCTCCTGCACTACTTATACCTGGCCCAGTATCAATTGCCATGACTCAGCAACATCAGTCCCATGTTTCCGCACTACTTATACCGGGCCCAGCATCAGTAGAGAGCCAATTAGGGAAAGGCAGTACCTTCACGGTTATTTTGCCGGTAAATCCCATGCTTAAATCCGATCCATCCTAACACACAGCCCTGGTTGTTTCAACTATGAAAATTAAAGATCACCCGGTTTTTCGGCTTATTCTCTTGTTAGGGCTGCTCCATTTATTTTTTATCAGCATTTCGCTAATGAGCGCCTCGTTCAAGTTTTTTGGTAAGGGGTTTGCCGAATACGTTATTTTCAATTGAGAATTTTTTCTTCTTGTTGGTGACTCATCTTTACCAACAAACGCTTGTACCAACCAGTATCCAATACAGATGTCTTGAACACAAAATTCATCTTTGTATCATTTACAGAGAAAAGTTTATTCTGGGTTTTGTGAAGTTGGCAACGTGACTTGCACAGGTGACTTACACTCGCGTTTTTAGTGCTGTGAAAAAACATTTAAATGTTTGATTTAATAGAAAAAATGAAGTATTTTTAACTTACGAACGGGTGATGGGATCTTCATGAAATTTAAAGTTTGGAAAGATATTGTGTTTCAAAGCTCTTATTTTAAATCCCGACTGGATCTGGTGACATTGGGGGGGAATTTAGGGGGGACCTAAAATCTTGGAAAACGCTTAGTGGAGGGATAGGGATGAAATTTGGTGGGAAAAATAAGCACAAGTCCTAGATACGTGATTGATGAGAATAACCCTGTATTTTTTCAAACACGCCAGATTTGACTGAACAATAATCACCAGAAGTTCAACTCTACGTGCACTGCATTAATCCTGTAATATGATCTGTCTTATCAAATCAGGAGTTTTTTGACTGCATTTAATTGTTTTGATAGTCTTTTCCTTTCAAGCCGTTGCGTTGGAAATTGGTTCAGTTTATTTTTTGGACTTCGTTGGGTGTCCAAAAAGAGGGAAGTAAATTAAGTCAAGATATGCCTTCTACTTCAAATGTGAGCACTTTCGAATTTTTGTTTCATGTTTACTGGATTTCACAATAGAATAATGAATATACGAATATATTCAACAATATTCGTCCAGAGCTTGAATAATAATGAGTAAACTAAGTCAAGATGTGCCTTGTATTTCAAATGTGAGCACTTTCAAATTTTTGTTTCATGTTTACTGGATTTCACAATAGAATAATAACAATTCAAAACCCTTAAAAAAGAAAACCTAAAGTTTGACGCTTAATAGAAATCGTTGTTAAAAAATGGACTTGCTTTAATAATCAAATATATTTGAAAAAAATCACAGTATGAAAAGACGCTAAATTGCAAAAAGAGCAAAAACTGGTAATTGAAAAAATGTTTGCGTATATTTTAACAAGGGATAACAAATATTCAAAAATTTTAAAAAGAAAACCAAAAGTTTGAGGCATAAATTTTCCTTGTGGACATCGTGGGTTGTAGTTGAAACGCTGGAGGTGTATATCCTAGGAAGGATAGATCTAGTGTTAGAGGGAGGTTAAGAGGGAAGGGAGGAAGGGGAGAGCTGTAGGAGGAACTGGATATATATGCTGAGACCGTCTGATCCGCGAGGAAGGGGTCCAGTAGCGTGATTTCAGACGAGGGGGTATATTGTCCCCTCGCCTCATGTTTTTTGCTTTTCACATAGGCAAGTCGTTTTGGGATCAAATCTATTTATGTTCTAGCCTTCTTCTGAGCCAAGTACCCATGTAAGTTTAAGATTGTTCACTAGCGTCATCTAGCTTCTACTTTTATATAAACTAAATAGTCTGAGTCTAGTCTGAGATTCCCAAGCGGAAACTAATACATTAAACACAACTGGGCCACTTGAATATAATTTTGGATCTTATAAGGGATGCGAAGCATAAAAGTCATAGAATCTTACTCTAAAGTGTTTTACTGTTTAATAAAGTAGAATTGAGACAAAGAGTCAAACTTCATCTTAAAGAGCGGGGCGTTGAGAAGGGAACAGACCCTTAAGGGAACCATACACGGAGTAATTTCTGTTCGTTTTAAGTCTTAATGTCGCTCCTTACTTTCAGTTAAAAAAATGTTTTTTATTTAATCTTCATTTCAAAATCCATGTTTAGACACACATCATGTGGGAGCTGACGACATTTCTCTTTCGTGGCGTGGCAATGTGATTTCCAGTTCTTGGCATATGCACGTGACTTTCAAAAAAAGCTGACAATATTTCTCTTCCACCTTAGTTGAGTTGGCGAACGAATGGGATGAAAATAGAAACCCGATAGTAACAGTCTATGGGCTTTTCTGTCGGGATATCATGTGGGATGTTGACATTACTCTTTCGTGGCATGGCAATGGAGGCGGGCATTGATCCCTTGTGGTTCGGCATCTTCCTGGTGATCGTGGTGGAGATGTCGCAGATCACGCCGCCGGTCGGCTTCAACCTGTTTGTGCTGCAGTCGCTGACCGGGCGGGACATTCTGACCGTGGCCAAGGCGGCGCTGCCGTTCTTCTTCCTGATGGTGGTGGCGCTGGTGCTGATCGTGCTGTTCCCGTCCATCGTGACCTTCCTGCCGGAGCAGATGCATGGGCAAGACAAGGGTTTTCATACTGTATTGGTAACTAAGATTCTAAGCTGTGCACTAAAGAAACAAAATTTATAAAGGTAGATCGAAGCTGCAGCGGGTCGTGGGCGGGTATTACTAGTTTGGACAAGTCCATGTATGCGTAGATTTAACCTAAAATTTAAAAAAAACAAGTTTTTTAAATAAAAGTAAGGAGCAGCATTAAAACTTAAAACGAACATAATTTACTCATTTAAAAATGTTTGCAAAAAAAAGTTTTTAAAGAAGATAGGTCTACTTGTCCTCTTTGTAAAGAGGACAAGTAGTCTGAGAGGACTTGTCTGACAGACAGACAAACCGACAGACCGACAAAATTTGCGATCGCTATATGTCACTTGGCTAATACCAAGTGCCATAAAAATAAAACCAGAAATATACCGCATCTTTTGTGAAAAAGCCAACTTGTTGCTCTCATGGGTGCCGGAACCTAAAAATAACTAAACAAGCCCAGTCAGTGGTTTCATGACATTTACTATCATTGTCTGTACTTGGATCAGTCGGTGGAATAAGTTGAACAGGGAATATGTTACTGATAGGCATATGTTCTGAGTTTTCAAAAGTGGATATAAGTGAGGATCCGGAGTTTTGTTTTACATTCGAAGAGCACATGGAAAAGTCCAGAGAAGATGTACTGCCAGAGTTGTGGATATTTTGTGCAGTCTTGTGCACAATAACAAGTCTTGTTTTATTTTTTATTTAAAACAGTTTGCAGTGCGTAACTGCAAACTAATGCTATATATTGTAATACTAACACTAATATATCTCTTATTTATTGCCAAATTCCTGTTTAAATAATTTTTTTTATCTCAAATGCCTCTTTAAAAGATTGCGACATGCCATTTACAGTAGATATTAAAGTTGCCTCTTCAAAAAGAACAGAAGAATAAGAACAAGAACAACTTCTATGTCGGAAATTATGGTGAGGTAAGCTAATTTAAAAGGAGGCTGGCGTTATGAAATGTGGATATGTATAAAACACCAATTCCTCAAAAAGAATAGGAAGGTAGCTCACCTTAAGCAGTGGTAATACATGACAATATAATGTTTTAAGCAAAAGTATCAGTCAGTCCCATGGAGAGTGACATCAATTTACGTAAATTAGGAGAGCTGATATCCCCAAATGCTTACTGGATCTTTAAACAATGCTGAAGAAAATGGATGTTTCAAAATTTTGATTGGATGCTTGTTTTGGGACATGACGGACGTGGGGGTAAGGCTGGTTGCCCTCCAATCACATTTGACTCTTAGAAAGGCACGAAAATTTGAAATTTCCAATCGAATAAGCCCCGTTCTAAGTATATACAACCATCCATTCCATAAAAACCTTATATGCCCAGCCAAATGTCTGGTTTAAAATTGCACCAACATAAAATGAAAGTGCACCAAAAACTACATTTTTCTAGTAGAACTGCGCCGAATCAACGATTTCTTCGAAAAACATTTAGTGCAATTCGCCGATTTGAAAAAAAATCAATGCGAAAGTGCCTCAAAAAGCACCCAAATGGCGCAAATGTGCCCCATCTGGCAACTCTGGCTATATATCTGACTAAACCTAAATTTCTTGCTGCCACACAAGGTTCTAATGCAAGTAAACAAGAGCCATACGCATGTAGGAAATGTGGAAACCCAAAGAAGGGGAATTGACAATGACCAGGAAGTTAAAGATTTGAAGATCAAATCTTTTGAGACTTGAAATTTATTGTTATCTAAGCAACATAGTCACTAGAAATTGTAGCCAGATCTTAGCATTTGATACACAGTGGAACCTCCATGTAACAGGCACTTATGGGACCATTTTTGTATATTACTATTTAATAAATATTACTTTTAACCATATTTTCGCTATAGTATTCATTCTTGAAGGATTCAGATATAACCGTCAAACTTCAAATAAAAACAATTTTACAGTGCGATCCTTATATTCAGGTTCTCCTATCCCCAAGAGATTCACCCCCCCCCAATGGTCCGTGCTGATCAATTGAATTGTGTACAATGTTAGCATTACTGTATAAACAAACAGTGAAGAGTCACCTCACAGTCATCCCATAGGTCCGTCATTTTTTATTTCCGATGCATTATGATATACTACAGTGAAAAATATATATGGTGATCAAAATGTCAGGGGGGGGGGATACGCTAGTAAATTCTCTAAGGAGGCGGTGTCCGCCCCCCCCCTCACCTTCGTGACTGAATGTACGATTTGTGCTGCTAAGGAATTCAAGATTTGAACAAGATTTATTAGAGGACCGTTTCCTTTCTTTCAGCACTTTTCTTCAGCCCATTAGATGTCTAAAGGCTATGTAGCTTTTCAACCCATATGAAAATTATTACCCGTGTCCAACTATCCAAGGCACTATAGTACAACTATTGTATTATAAAGTTTGATGCAAAATTTTGACAGTACTTAGCATAAATCTTGATTTTCATGGAGAAAATCAAAAGAATTTAAAAAAATCCTTTTCTTAACCAATGAAAAAATAATTTGCTTTTTTTGCCAGACGGATCCCGGATGCGTGTTTGTTTTTTTTTCCCCAGGGGTGATTGTATTGAAATAATGGTCCTAAAAGATCCGGCGAGGGTGCAATCGAACAGAAATTAAAATTCCTAGTGCGCTTTTTAAGTGACAAAATAGATTGGAGGGCAACCGGGCCCCTCACACGCCCATTTCCCCTCAAAGTTATCTGATCAAAATTTTGGAAAGCCAATTTGCCGCGCCTTGAAGGACGCCACATGCTGCACCGATTTCTCAACTCCCGCCCGGCCTGCTGGATCCGGAACCTTCTGCTTTGCGGGGTGTTGGCATTTGCGGGCATGGCAGGGTCAGCGTGGGCTGAGGCCCTGAAGCCTTACAAGGATGGGCTGTTCAGATACAAGAAGGTGTCCGAAACTCTCTATGATGGCGGTTTTATCGTCGTTGAATATTCCAAACAGCGAGACCATCGTCTCGTCGTTCCGCCGGAACAACTCGGGCATCATCGGTGCGGCGTCTCTGGCCGGCGACTGATCCCGTCCCTCCAGACACAGTGAAGGCTCCGACGACGCGGTCGTCGGAGCCTTCATCCGTCCCGCGCGGACTCAGGCGCTGGATGTCAGGCCGTGGAGCATCTTCTGGATCTGCTGCTGCACCTGCGCATCCTCGACATCGAACATCGCGTAGCTGATGCCGGCTTATGGGAATAAATGATGTAAATCCATTATCCCCCCTCCCCCCAAATAAAATTGTCAATAAACAAAAAATAATGGCTAGAGTGGCGCCTCTGGTCACGACCCACACACTTTGGGAAACGTTGTAATAGGCTCTTATTTGCAGCAACCATTGGTCGTATTCCTGTTGCTACAGCCTACATTTTACTGTTGCCTACATTTTACAGTCGTACTCCTGTTGCCTACATTTTATTAGAATAGCACCAAAAGCTGTTTTTAGTGACACTAGCCTGCTTGGAATGCGTACATTCCATGGTGCACAATGCCGTTAGAACGGCACCAAAAGCTGTTTTTAGTGACACTTGCATGCTTGGAATGCGTACATTCCATGGTGCACTATGCGTCTAGAATAGCACCAAAAGCTGTTGTTAGTGACACTTGCATGCTTGGAATGCGTACATTCCATGGTGCACAATGCGTTCTTTGGGATAGTTGGGGGGGGGGTAATTCTGAAAAATTAGAAAAATTGAGGTATATTTTACTTACGAACAGGTTATCGTATCTCAATGAAATTCGATATTTAGAAGGATATCGTGTCTCAGAGCTCTTATTTTAAATCTCGACCAAATCTGGTGACATTGGGGGGGGAGATGGGAGGGGGAAACCTAAAACTTGGAAAACACTTAGGGGAACAATCTGAGAAATCATCCTAGTATCACTAAAATGGATAGAACAAAGTTATAAAAGTAAATCATGGGAAGATTCAACAAAATATATAATATCCGATAATGCAGCTGAAGAGAAATTTAAATTTACTCTTCGTTCAACATTATTAAATGCTAAAACTAAATCACTCTTTGAAGGTTATTCATTTTATACTACTGCAGGTGTTAAACCTCCAAAAGCTGAATTAAAACAAATTATTGAAAGTGCACATGGTAAGGTTTGTTTCTGGACTTTTAATGAAATGGGGCTTTAATTCTAATTAGCATAAGTAAATATGGTGTCTTAAGATTTTTAGGGGAGTAATATAACAAAACAGGAGTGTTTATTAAAAATTCTACAGGATATGCATGCAAAAAGATAAGTTTATGTACTTTGTCCTTACTGTCATACTCAGAATTTCTTAAGAGCTGATGATGACAAGATAATATTGTCGAAATATTCTATTTAATTTTCAATTGTTTGCCAAATAATGCCGGTAAATCAGGTTTACCTGATTTAGGGAGGGAGATTCATAAAAACTCCCTCCCGTCACGGGTGACTCCTTGGAAAGTTCTTCCCACGTAATAAAAGCCTCCTTCCCCACAAAATTCCCTTCAAACAATTCCATCATCACTGAAAAATATAATACGTAAACAATGGGTAATTTTTTTAATTATAGCCCTTTCCTCAGGTCATATACCTTCACCACAATCGTAATTGCTTGACATTTCATGTGCACCACCACAGGAAAGTGAAGATGAGGCAGGTTGACGTGTGGGGCGAGCCCAATTAGTATGCCTTCCCAAAACTTAGATTTAGACGGTTGTGTCAGGGATCTCGACCTCAATTCGGAATTTTTAAACAATCTGTTAAACTAAGTGCCATCTAGAAAGGTCAACAGGGTGCTAAAGAATAGGTGCCCTATTGATTCTTATAATTTTGCTAGAGCTAATGCCATATGAGCACTTGGTTCTTCCGACATCGTCACAAGTGCCATATGATCTCTTAGCTCTTGTTTTATTCCTTTTTTCTCAGAAGATTTTCGGCTTAGTCTCATGGTTTTTACCACTTCATGGTGTGAAAACTGCTGCTAGAAATAGATGGGTTGCAACTTCTGCCGTATTGTCTTCTAGTATATTTAAATGTGCTTTTTCGTAATTCTTTTAAATAGCTTATTTGTGGAATATTGATACCGCCCTCACCCTGATAAGGTTCAACTAATATTGCTACTATATTTTTATTGCGTATTGCTATTTGTTCAATTGCTTCAAGATCATTGAAAGGCACACGGGCAAATCCAGTAAGAAGCGGCTCAAAACCAGCCTGAACTTTACGGTTACCGCTGGCAGTTAAAGTAGCCATAGTACGTCCGTGAAATGATATGAAATTGCAGCACAAGTCCTTAGGATTTTCTTTTTGCTGCAATAATTTATTAGTGTTGTCATTTTATTTACATTTATTTTGTGGATAAAAATAAAACCTACCTACCTACCGATCTACCTACCTATGCAGGTTGTAAGAAGGGTGCAACAGCAACATCTTGAGAACGCTTTGGTGTGTGAAGTTCAAACTTACAGGGCTTGCTGTGATGGATTTTGAAATAACCAACCTCCCTCTTTTGGAAAATTTTGATTGGGAATTAGATTTTCTTGTGTTCTGAAATCCCAATCAAGAAAAAATCATCTGATTCGCTCCCATGCCCCTCAGAGTCTGAAATGTGTAAACATCGTAAACACCGTTATTTATTGGAACGTAATTTGATTTGACTTACTTGACTTAAATCTCCTGCCGGGCACTGCTCGGCGTAGAGAGTGACGTCTGCCTCCTCCATCCACTTATATTTCTTAATTAAGGTCATCTTGACATCACTAGAATATTTCAACTTCCAAGATAGTTCCTATGATACTCAAAGTAAACCCTCAAATGATTTCTTTGTAAATTTTGCATTCAGTGTTTTCAGCTATTGCTAGTTTTTTGTGTCAACATAATAAAGCAAAATCAAAATAATACAAGTTGGAGACGTGAATATTTGCTAGAATTTGAACTGCGCTCCCACTTGGTGATTTTCTGAAACACGAGAAAGGACAATTGAGAGCAAAGACTGGCCATGGGGGCAAGAAAGAATTTTTTACTAATTTAAAGTTAATTTTTTTTTTTCGTTTGAAAAACAAAGCCTGGACAGGTTCTTTTAATGCACGAAACATAGGTATGTTTGCCCTCTCCCCCCTTATCGGTCAGGAATATGGGCAGGGAGTTTGTTTCCGTAATGGAAGGCCTCACCAATTAGACACAGGGCATTTTATGGCTGTAAAGACATAACTGTGAACACCCGTTGCCTTTCATGAAGTACTTTAAAGTTTAACAATAAGGCAATACAATTGACTTAATAATTGACCAGAGCTGATGGGTCAAACTCGTATGAATTACCTTTACAAGAAAACTTCAGCCATTTTATGGCTGTAAAGACATAACTGTGAACACCCGTTGCCTTTCATGAAGTACTTTAAAGTTTAACAATAAGGCAATGGCGATGGTCCCCAACGCCAGACCACCGGGAAGCCGCTGTGTCCACAGATGGATCGCCTCGAAGAGACGCTCGGCGGTGCCGGATTTCTCCAGCATCGCGCCCATGAACACGAAGAGCGGCACCGCCGCCAGGATCGAGGCGCCGGTGATGTCGTCGACCTTGTGCATGAACACCAGGACCGCGTTCTCGCCGAATCTGAGCACGCCGAAGAAGAACGCCGTCGACACATTAGACCCCCCCCCCAAAAAAAAAAAAATATCAAACCCTAGAATCAAAAATAATATACCACGCCGAGCCGTTTTCCAGTCCAGCAATAAATGTAAGACTTATTTTGTTTCTTTTAAAAACTTCTA
This sequence comes from Alatinidae sp. Z8VKAUB7J3, assembly GCA_010016025.2. Taxonomy (NCBI): domain Eukaryota; kingdom Metazoa; phylum Cnidaria; class Cubozoa; order Carybdeida; family Alatinidae; species Alatinidae sp. Z8VKAUB7J3. The sequence continues at coordinate 251,040,337 of JAAAKM020721499.1, read as the reverse complement.
AATCTGTGATTGTGTTAATTCTTATAGATGGCGTTGATTTTTTTTTAATTTTTTTGAAGAAAAATTTCGATTTACCTGTATTTTTCTGTTTCTTATTTATCTTCCCCCAGCACCAGACCAGGATATCCCTGTACTACAACCTGCTGATGTTGAGGTGAAAATACATAAACTAAAGAGAACTTCAATATACCCCCTTGATATTCCAATTGATTTAGTAAAAGCATTTCCTGATAAGTTATCAAAAACTTTATCAATTATTGTTAAAACAATAACTGGAAAGGGTTTATTTCCTAAGTGCTGGAAAAAAGGACACATTATACCCATACAGAGGGGGAGGCTTGGTTGCCTTCCAATTTTTGGTTACTTAAAAATGCAACTTGGTTTTTTTTTACGAACGTTTTTGTTAGTAATAAACATACGTACATTACGAATTAACTTACGTAACGAACTTCTATATTTGTGTATTTTTATTACGTATATGAGGGGGTTCGCCCCCTCGTCAATACCTCGCTCTTTACACTAAAACTTAAATTGTGTCCCAAATCTTTAAGAATTACCCCGTGGAGTAATCAATACTATTTAATTGATTTTTAAAAGAAAGTCCAGTTTGCTATCTTTAGATTGAATCTAAAAACTAAATACAGAAATAAAATTTGCTTTCAGAAATTTGCTTTCAGCAAAAGTAATATCCGCTTGTTCTCTTTTACGATTCTGTCAAACAGTTCGTGGTAACGAACTGTAGTAAGGAGCGACCTGGCTCAATAGTAACCAAAACTCTAAAAAATGGAACTGAGAGCGAAATCGTCCTACTGCTCAAAAACTCTACCCAATACCCGACACGATTTTAGATTTCGAACGCTTCTTTTCAAACACTCTATAGCCCAATTGATAAAAACGTATCATTGTAATTTTTCTTCGGCTGTTGATGACAGTAAAATCAAATTAGCAGGATACGATAATTTTGCTCAGAGGATAATTTCGCTTCAGGAAAAGTACTGCCGTTTTGATTAGGATAAAAGATGGTGCCGGCTGACGCCAGCCTGACCGCGCTAGCCGAAGGCCGGGCCCCGCACGCCTCTGCCAACAATGGCCACTTGACAAGACCCACGCCCTGCCGGTCCATAGATGGTGAGGCAGAGGTTGTAAATGTCAACAATTACACATCCTTGCGCGCCGAACCTACGGTAGAGGCTGAAAAGATCGACGAGCTTCCCCTGGGCGCGACCTTTGCGATCGGCGACAGCTTTAACCCAGATTCATCAACGTAGACAAGATTGTCAGAACCGTGTTGCTTCACAATTGAACGTAAAGATTGAAGGTAATCAATGCGATCAGAGTGGTTTCGCTCCTTGTATCTTAGACTTTTTTTTATGGCTAATCTTCATCTGCTGACAGGGATATATCTTTAATCGGCTATACCAGATGGAATTCGTCCAAACGTTGAGTTCTTTGGCGCGTTCTCGTAAGAGCTTGTCAGTAATCATCCAGGCCAAACGTCGACGGCAACGGGCGGGCAGCCCTCCTCGCAATCAGCGAACACCGCGACTACGGCCTCCACGGCATCCGCTGGTGGCGCGGTGGCGTCGGGCGGCAACCCGGCGGCCTCGGCGGCAGGCACGGCCGCCGCCGGTAACATTGTCGAGCGGTTCACCCAGATCCAGCGCGTCGACCTTCGCATTATCTCGGTTCAACATCCCGGCGCCACCCTTTTGACCAATTTAATAGTTTCTTTTAATAGTTTTAATAGGTTTCTTACTATCTTCTTTACCTTCTTTATAAAAATAATGTTTTGTTTTTGTTTGTGCTATTTTACGTAAGATCTCCGATAAAATACTACGACTATGACGTCATTTGAAATCTTTCTACGAAAAGTTTTATTTTGTCAAAATTAGTCTTTACTTTAAATTTACTGTTTTTTTAACAACAAAAGTGAGGAGGACGTGTTCTCGATCTCGGGCCGTGGTACGGTTGTGACCGGCCGGGTCGAGCGTGGCGTGATCAATGTGGGCGACGAGATCGAAATCGTCGGCATCCGCGACACCAAGAAAACCACCTGCACCGGTGTTGAAATGTTCCGCAAGCTGCTGGACCGCGGCGAAGCCGGCGACAACATCGGCGCCCTGCTGCGCGGCATCGACCGTGACGGCGTTGAGCGCGGCCAGGTTTAAGCTTGATAACGGGTGAGAGAAGTAAGACCTACATTTTTGTGTCATATACAATTTGAAGAGTTTCCTCCTTTTTGTGGTTCCTTGGCTTTAACTTCAATTTAATGTTCCAATTTTACTCCTTTTTCTCAATCCCCCCCCCCGCCCCCTCATTTACAGCATTTATTGTACAGTAAGAGTACCGATGCCTCTTCTTTTTAACTGTAATTTCTGTCTCCCATCTTTACATCATTATTTGGCTTTCCTTATCATGAGACTAAGCCGGCTTGAAGACTCTTAGATCAGGTTGAATACGGTTTGGTGTGTAAAGTTGAAGCCTACAATTTGTATTGTTTGGGCTTATTTCCCATTTTCAAGAAACGCCATGAAAGCTATTAAAACTTGATGAATAATCAATTTAATTGCCTTTTTTTTCTTTTTGCACGTTTTTCAGTTTTTATGCTCCTGGAACTTTTCACGCTTGCATTCTTGGAATGCGTTCATTCCGTGGTGCACAATGCGTTTTTAATAGCACCAAAAGTAGTTTTTAATGACACTTGCAGACTTGGTATGCGTACATTCCATGGTGCACAATGCGTTTAGAATAACACCAAAAGCTGTTCTTAGTGACGCTTGCATTCTTGGAATGCGTTCATTCCGTGGTGCACAATGCGTTTTTAATAGCACCAAAAGTAGTTTTTAATGATTCAAGTAATCACTACCATTCCGCAGCAATCGGTCTCAATCGAATACGATGATTGAAAAAAAGAGACCTAAATGACTCCAATCAGCTGGTAAATTCCTGCAATCCTTCCTATAGTGTTTCTTGAATGACCACTCGCTTTATTGATTTTCGAAAGGATAAACGTGCCGCGGAATAGTCCATGTGATAGATGTTTGCATCGTCATTCTAGTCGTATCCCTATCATTCCCCGAGATAAAACACTCACTACTGCTAACCAAACAAACCCGCCAGTTAGGGATAACAAGCACGCCAATAATCCCAAGAATAGAATCGAGTGATCGGGTGTCGCGAATCGTGGGTGAACATGGGCGAACCAACTTGGAATTTCTTTTTCTTCTGCCATGGCAAATGACAAACGAGATGTGCTAATCATATTCGCCAATACATTTGCCGCTATAGAAAATATCGCCGCAAAGGCTGGGTACCCAGAATAATCCGCAGGCAATTTCTCTGGAAAACATCTAGTAAATTTTCATCTGGTTTTCGGAGCGCCCATGCTTCAGAGCCTTATTATATAGAAAGAGTTTGACTCTTTCTCTTAACTCTATCTTTAAAACAGTAAGAAACGTTAGCGTAAAGAGCGGGGAGTTGAGGAGGAAAAGCCCCTTTCATATACGGAGTAATTTCTGTTCGTTTTAACTTTTAATGATGAATAATTTGCACTTTTGGGCTTATTGATCTTTTGTAATAGCTATTCATACTAAAAGTATTGAGAGAAAAAGTGTAATGACAGAGGAGAAAATGATGGAGCCCCCCCCCCCTGTATAACAATTTTATTCAAGTGCGTTTTAAGGTTTTACATTGCTTTTTAATTTCATTTGAAAATATTTGAATAGTTTTCGTCCCTTTTTGAACATATAAAATGACAGAAACCAGCAATTGTTGCAGTTAAAAAGCTCGTAGTTGGATTTCAGGTCGGAGTCAACGGTCTGCCGCAAGGGGAGCTTGGGGTTGTTAATTTGGGAAAATTAGAAAAATTTAGGTATTTTTCACTTAAGGACGGGTGACTGGATTTCAATAGAATTTGATATTTGGAAGGAACTCGTGCGTCAGAGCTCTTATTTTAGACCCGACCAGATGTGTTGACATTAGGGGGACTTGGAGGGAATAAGTTACTATTATTGTGTTACAAACAAGAGTAAGGACACATCTAGTTATCTTGAAGACCCCATACAGAAGTCCTAATGACCATCTACTGTGTAGTCCATTAGTCTTAGACCCAATTTTGTAGGCATTTTGTCTTGATAGTAAACAAATGCCTTGCTGTAAAAAAAATAGAATAAAAAAACGTCCAATGTAAGTTGTGTGGCAACATAATGCCGCGTTAAAGAAAAAATAAAATATCTCCAATAATTCCCCCCCACCCCTTGGTAAGAAATTCCCCGGACAAATCGCCTCAAACATGCTCTCAAAAATTTGTTAGCCATAAATAAAGTAAGAATTTTGGCTTATTTTCCCCCTGAAAGTTTCACTTGGAAACTAACCCCGAAAACTTTCCTCCTTGTGGAAGACTCTCCACTTTGAAGATCCTCCCCCTCAAATAATTTATCCCAAAAAAACTCCAATAGTAAAATACTAAATACTTGAATTTATAATACAAAAAAAAAATTATAAACTACAATTTATAATACAAAAAAGATTCTTATTTCTTTTAAAAAAATCTCCCTTATTGGTTCGTCAAGGAGACGGGCCCTCCCGGAGCACTCTAAGAGGGATTATTTTTACAGGCAATTCTCCGAGTGTATGTCTCAACCCTTTTAGGGTGGCTCCCAGTATGTCGGCAATACACACAGCTGAAACGCCGTTTCTGCGTATCTAAATCCGATCATAAAATCGAGGAAATTCAGAATATACACAATGAAGCAATCCACAAGGTGTCCATGTAGTAAATGTAATCAAATAATATTTATTGATCAAGTTGCACCATTCTGTACAATTTTCTTAAAACGCACTATACAAATACAATTCTTAGCATGTTTAATTTTCCACCATCGTCCCAGTCGGTGTTCTTGGCCAATACCAAATATCAAATGTTTCGTTTTCTCTGGTATTAAGAATAGGATAACTTAGTAGTCGTGATATTATTAATATTAATAATATAATAACTTATTACTTATCATTTTTATTGTGCAATTTATATAAAATAATTTACTGGAGATTACAATATCATTTGGAAAAATATCCAAGAGCCCAAAAGTGTTTTTCCTACCAGTCAAATGATGTAAAGTAAAAGACATGACGGTTGAAGCTGTTCCAAAATTACAAAATGATTACTAACCGTTAGATTATTTGTTTGAAATTTTACGCCCTTAAATTATTTGTGCCCGGGGTAATTACCCCCTTTGTCCCTATCCTAAAACCGCCTCCGTAATAGTTAACAATCTGAATGTACAAATAACTAATGCAAGAACCCTTACCATTAAAAACAAGAAATTATTAATGCGTCAAGATTTAGGTAAAATCAAATGACAATATAATGGGGTTGCCCTTCGTTCACTCTTCAGCGTCCTCAGCGTATCCTGGATATTTCAGCTTAATACCCTCAACAGTTTCTTAAATGTTGCTGATACTCCCTTCTGATAACCAGCATCAACTCAGTGGGTTTTTATTGTGTTGGAACACCCTTTCTAAAGCTCTAGGAGCATAGCTATTACGCCTTTTCATTAGTTTGAACAAAATGACAATTTCAAAATTTTGATTTGTTTTGTCTCGGTTACAGCGAAGAGGGTAGCGTTGAAGGTTTTGTTGATGCCGAGACCATGCTGGCAATGGCCAGGGAAAACAAAGCCGCAGCCCACCTGTCTCACGTAGACAGTGGCTTCAAATAGCCGTGTTGGGTAACCACCGGGAGGAGATCACCATTGTGACCGGAGGCGCATCCGGTATCGGTCGGGCATGCTGTCAGAGTCTGGCAGCACAGGGGAAAAATGTTTTGATCCAAGAAGATGGGAAGTATTCTTCTTCCCAAGAAGATGGGAAGTCGGTTTACAGTGAGAAGCTGAATATGTTCCATGCTCTTTTTATCTGAAACATATTTAGCTTCTCATTGTAAACTGACTTACCGTATATACATATCGATAAGACAAACAGCACAACCACCAGGTGGTTGTTCCGTCTCTGGTCCGAATCGTCTCTGGTCCGTCTCGTCTCTGGTCCGTCTGGTCTCTGGGGGCCAAACAAATTGGAGGGTGGTCCCCCCGCCCCCTGGATCTGCCAGTGTTCATGTAAGCTTATATATGCTCTGCGTTGGGTCTAATTACCCGGTCACAGCTAAGGATATGCCTATTGGTTGGGAAAAAGAAGAGGGCATGGTCTCGTAATGAAGCTCTAACAGCAGAAATTTGTCTTTTTGTCTTGCTTGTGTTGTCTTGAACATTTGAAAGTTATCGGAAGTTCCTTTTAATTTTTTACGAATGTTTTTTTTAGTAAAATATATACGTAACTTACAAATTAGCTTACGTGACGCAAATCTGTGTTCTCATGTTTTTATTACGCATATGAAGGGGTTCACCCCCTCGTCAGTACCTTGCTCTTTGCACTAAAGTTTAAATTTTCCCAATTTCTTAAGAATGACCCCCTGAATCACAAAAGCCGAAGAATAAATAGTTGAAATTACTAAAAATGAGAGAACAAACCGGTTTCAACACTTCAAAGCAATAAGTACAATATATCAACTGTAATAGGTACTAATTTCTAAAAAAATGTGCTGTTGCACCATTTGTTTGCCGGCTAGTGTTTTTCTTTTAATTTACTTTTTGTTTGTTTTTAAATAATACCGGGATATCCAGCTCTCTCTCTCTCTATGAAAAAATTTTGGTACTTGGGCATTATACGCCACTTAGTCTTGTTTAACGCCAGAATGTCACGCTTGATGGCCTGAAGCTGGTCGTCGGGGCGTTTGAAACCGCAGGGAACAGCAAGTTCGATGCTTCGCAGGCACAGCCGAAACTTTCGGTGAAACTGTCTGGCGGAACGCTTGATGTTGATCCGTTCCTGCCAGCGCAAAAACGTGCAGGCCTGCTGCCCGGAAGTGGCAGTGGTCCGCGCAAGGCGGACTTCAATCTTCCGAAAACCATGACGGTCACAAATATGCAATTGATTTTGGCTTACATTTTTCTCGGCCTCTAGGTCCATTAGATGTGCTATTGTAACCATTAAGACAGGAAGACAGCTTAGTAGTATTGTTGGTTTAAGTTACGCTTCAATGAGGGCACAATGAACCACAGACAACTTGATAGACAGAAATTTGGAACTGTTTTTTTCTGGGAACTAAGTTCCAATTGCCGAGTCAAAGTGACATACTGTACAAGAGTGGATGTGGTAAGCCAAGCATGAATGCAAAAGAGACAAGCCTATTTTACGAGTTATTTTTATATTTGATATTCTTTGTCGATAATATGAATCTGGCTACACCACTGTATTATAAAAAAAACTAAAATTCTAAGCAATAGAAAGAAATAAGCACTAACTAAACAAAGAGGTAGAATAAGAACAATTTATTTCTTGCTGTGCATTTCAGTTCACTTTGTGGCATTTTTTCTGCAAACAACAAAGAGAGAAAGCAAACAACAAAGAAAGCACGTAAGCAAAAACAGAAAAAAAAAAGAGAAAAAGAGAAAAAGAAGAAAGAAAGAAAGAAAGAAAGAAAGACAGAAAGAAAGAATGAAAGAAAGAAAGAAAGAAAGAAAGAATGAAAGAAAGAAAGAAACAAAGAAAGAAAGAAAGAATGAAAGAAATACAGAAAGACAGAAAGAAAGAATGAAAGAAAGAATAAACTTGTACATATGTATTTTGAAAAACTGCAAATTTAGACTGCTTTTACTGTTCCAGTTTTTCATTTTTTTTTTTTTTTCATAGAAAATGTATAGCCTGAACGCGGTATTACCTCACTAGGCAATAATGGGCCGTTTTGAAAATCCAGGAATAAAACGATTCTGCTTGTAGTTCCATCCCATATAAATTGCCCTTTTCTATCATATCAGAAGTTATTTGAGCAGAAATTGTAGCTTGGTATTTAAGGAATTGCAAGAACTCAATACATGCAAATACCAAAAGTAAAACGACAGTGTATTTTGAGAGTAGACTGTCATTCGGAAAGTTCATGCTTTTACGACAGTGTTCCACGATCTTTGCCTCAAGGATCCGTTAGAGAGTCGCAGATGATATTCAGGGATCCATAACCTTTTGAGTATCGGAACAAATACGTGTTGATTTTTGTTCATTTACGAAGAGGAGGTTGAAGAATACTCCTTTTAAACAGATCATGGTAACAAACTGTAGTAAGGAGTAACCCGGCTCAATAGTAACCGAAACTCCAAAAAACAGAATTCTGATACCAACAGTTACACCAAAAGAATTGCATTTTGATACTGATCTTAAATATAAAAGTTTCTTCAAGTTTAGTCATACCCATCAAAAGTTACGAGCCTGAAAAAAATTGCCTTATTTTAAAAAATAGACAGTGGAATTCCATTCAGTGGATATTTCCTGGTTGAACTTCGTTGAAGTAAGGATGCTAGGGCTGCATTAAAAAAAGTCTTTTAAAAAAAATTTTAGTTTTAATTTTCACATTTTAATGTAAGTTTTGGAAAAATTTCCCTATTGTTCCTAAGTTGTAATTGTTTGATAGGGAAAGGCAGTGTGGTCTTCGTCACTATTTAGGTTAGTTTAGGTTAGGTTAAATTTGCGTCTCGATCTCCGGCGTGAGCCAGAATACCGCGACCGAGGAGAATCCCCCGAAGCGACCAGGGCGAGGAGTTGAGCCTGCTCGGGCTCGTGCCGGCGAGATCCCGATCGCCTCGGCGGCCACTTCGCTGCCCCGTAGGGCCCGCAATGTCCGCCCGATCGTGCCCTCACGCAGTTGGATCACGGCAACGGACACGATCACGAAAACGACGACGGCGAGCGCGAGAAACGAAAAAAAAAACAGGAAGATAAGTCTGCAACCAAAATTAGAATATTGGAAGCTACAGTGACGATAGTAGTCGAATATGGTTCTGAAGCATGGGCGCTCCAAAAAACGGACGAAGATTTGCTAGATGTTTTCCAGAAAAATTGCCTGTGGATTGTTGTGGGTACCCGGCTGACTGACCGTATTTCATACAGCCGGAAGTAATGCGACCAGTAAGCATGGAGATTTCAAGAGGCGAAATATCCGCGTTGTTTTAGGTTTTTTAATTCTACTGGCCGTCGTCTCGTTTGAAGTTTTCTTTTCGTAGAGTTTTATCTCTCTTGATTGTTTATTGTCATGTCTGGCCAGTTCGGCTTAAGAACTTTCAACTATAAGGAATAAACAAGATTAAAATTTGTTAGACCTAATCAATATTTTACCAACTTCAAATAATTTTTAAGTTGTGTTATTGTTATTATGGGGTTCTTTAACGTTTAGTTCTGCCAGTTACTTCTTTTATAGCACTATATAAGCGCTGCATAAACCATTTTTGGAAACATTACTATCGACATTAGTTTTTTCTTTAGTCTTATTTTAGCTTTACTGAATAAACAAACATCGATTAATTAAATGTTTATTTTCTCAAAGAAAGCAAAATATAAACGCAAAAAGTGTCGATTAACGCCCATTTCAACAACATTTGAAGGAGCCAAAAAAAAACAAGTTTTTTTAACTGCAAGAAGGGAGCGACATTAAAACTTAAAACGAACAAAAATTATTCTGTATGTGAAAGGGGCTGTCCCCTGATCAACGCCTCTCTCTTTACGCTAAAGTTGGACTCTCTGTCGCAACTATACCTTTTAAAACAAATAAAAAACTTTGTATATGAATAGATAAAACGAAATTTGCACACTATTTTTTTTTGCTAAATGACTTTCTCGTGAAATTTGCCTATTATTTTTTTTGGCTAAATGGCTTTATCTTAGTTTAGATCAGACGATTTTGAGAAATAAGGGGTGGGCAAGGAGGCCTAGTTGCCCTCCAATTTTTCGGTTACTTAAAAAGGCATCTAGAACTTTTAATTTTTAACGAAAGTTTTTATTAATAAAAAATATGCCTAACTTAAGAATTAACTTACGTAACAAACTTTTATATTCTTATATTTTTATTATAGATGTCAAGACTAAAGGAACGAAAAAGCTTTTAGAATAGACTAATTTCTTAGATCAGTATTTCGTAAAATGTACTAGTAGCATTTGGTTGAGACATGATTGCATAGATTATAGAAACCACTTTTTGGATAAAAATTTCTTGTTTCTGGATAGTATGGTAATTACAAAACTAAATAGAAATTTTTCCACAGGTCTAGCTGTAGCTGACACGATCGTTCTTCTAGCAATAAGCGTAAACCAGTTTAAGGCCTTAGTATAGGAAACGTTTTAAATCTTAAAGAATTAGAAGTTACTACAATGAATTAACTTATAAATTGTGTAAGGATTACTTCAATAACTCAATTTACATTAACCCTAAACGCTAAGAGTATGATCTTACAGTGAAAAAGATGACTAACCTAGGGTACTAGTGCTATAAAGACTTAAGCTATAGATGATAAAGATATTGGAACTGGTTGACTTTGGGACACTTTAAAAGAATTGGTGACAGCTCTGTATATCTGGGTATTGGACTTAAAGTACTAGGTCTAAGGAAGAGTGTTCGAAAGCACCAGTCCCCCCCCCCGTTGCACTTCCTGGCTGAAAGGCCGAGAAGCGGAGATCACCACTGCCAGTAGGGACCGTAAAGTCCAACACTGAACGATGTACCTTTTCCTTCTTTCTTTTTTACTAGATGGTTGCGTCACTTCTATATAACAAATTACTTGCATTTTTTTAAATACATTAAAGTACTTCGTATAAATAGAAAAAGAAAAAGAACCATTTGAAATTGCTGAAAAATAAGTTCCTAGCAGTATTTGCCATCGCTAAGAAGTTTCCTGGCGGGGTGATGATGACCTGCCTTGCCTTTTCCACCTCTGTGCTGGTAGATACGGAAATCTAATATTTTAGCCGTATAGAGAAACAATTTCATTCCAATGAATAACCCTACTTATACTCCAAGATTCACTCCTGGACCGGCTGTGGTTAATTTCTCCTCTAGATAATATGCTAATGGATAATATGCTTGACCCAAGAATTCTATCTAATCTCCACAAAGACCCGTCCATTATTACAACTAAAGTAGATAAAAAGCAGTTGGTTGGTTGTCATGGATACGGCAGATACGACACAAAAATCTATGTACATCTAGATGACAAAATTAAATTTTTTCGGTCACTTAAAAAGGGCACTAGAACTTTTAATGTCCCTCAGAATGAGCCCTCTCGCGACTAGGACCACTGGGTCGATAAGATCACCCCTGGGAAAAAACAAACAAACAAATAAACACGTACCAGTGATCGGTCTTCTGGCAAAAAATACTTTAAGTTCCACATTTTTGTAAATAGGAGCTTGAAACTACTACAGCAGGGTTCTGTGATGCGCTGAATGCATCACTGAATATTTTTAAATAATTATTCCATTAATTACCTTGGGTTGCCAATTGATCCGTCAATTAAAGTGACACAGGAATCGGTGTTATCTTCTGTATTGGGAAAACTTAGGAAAACATATGGCCCGTTAGTCTGGGTGAAAGGTCATGTATTTTTCATTTTTCTATTTTTGAAGTTCTTAAGTAAAAGTGATAAAGAGCGTATCCTCATGTAATTTTTCTGGTTTTGGCAAAATCTCGTCATGAAGTCTGTATGAGTTGCCTCGTACCATTCTTGGCATGCGTAAATTTGTTTTGTTATCCAAAGCTCAATCCATGTTCTTGGTGATCAGAACCGAAAAAGACCAGTTTCGTGGAACAGTCTCTGTCCCCCTGACAAGGAAGTCCTGTCCGGGAACCTACTGGTACAGATAAAAGAAAAAAGGGGAAGACTCGTCAGGAGGGTGTGCTGCCTGTCTAGGAAAATTTTCTCAGGCTCGTAACTTTTGATTGGAAGGACTAAACTTGAAGAAAATTATAAAATCCGTTTCTTTTGATGCATCTATTGGTATCAAAATTCCATGTTTTAGAGTTTCTGTTACTATTGAATCGGGTCACTCCTTACTTGCAGCTCTCAAATGGATTTCCAAGAAAAGGCTCGTTCAGAGTGCCGATTTGCTCCTTGAAGCGTTGCACACCTTTTTCACAATAACTCTTCAAAAAGCTCTTTGTATCTTTTTTGTTCATCATTATCACTATGATCAGGATCAAATATTACAGAACTTCCTATACTACAATTTAAAACATCAATATTTAGGTCTATTGCTTGATCATATTTATAGCTAGCAATTTTACTATCAGGAGCTATACCAACAGTACCATAATTATTTTTTTGAGCAGCTATAACATTTGCTACTGCTGTTGGATGTGTTCCAGGAATGGAATAAAACGTGTTCCTGCAAAACTTGTTGTTGTACCTTCAAAATCAAGTCCATCTTGAAGTGGTAATACAGGCTCAATCGTTGGAGTGGCGGAGGAGAAGGAGGAGGAGGCTCTGGATGAGAACCAACACCAGGACGAGGACGACGATATTGGGGTCGCTGTTCTGATTGTCGTCCCCAGATGACCGCCGCCGCCGCCGCCGCTTACCAAACGACCACCAACACTCCCTCGTCAGTACCTTGCTCTTTAAACTAAAGCTAAAGTTTGTCCCAATTTCTTAAGAATGACCCCTGAATCACAAATGCCGTAGAATAAATAGTTCAAATTACTAAAAATACTTTAGCGTAAAGAGCGAGGTATTAGGAGGGGGCGAGCCCATCATATACGTAATAATTTCTGTTCGTTTTAAGTTTTACTGCTTCTCCTTACTTTCAGTTGAAAAAACTTTTTCATGTAGAATTAGATTATGGTGAGGATTTAAGCCTCTTAGATAAAAGTGTGAGCAAAATGAATGAACTTTTAGACGTTCTGTAAGTTGAAAATAAGGTTTGAAAATAAATGTTAAGAAGACTAAGTCAATAAGGAAGGGAATAAGTGAAGATGAAAAAGCGACGTTGGGTAACGAAAAGATTGCTCAGGGTGTTTTTCACAGGTAAAAGATAAATGTTAAGAAAATGAAGTACCATTAGATTTCCATGTGATAGACTTGTTGGTTTTAAGCTCGAAGCTATAATTTCTATATCCTCTCTATATTAAAAAAAGTATACAACAGTTTTCAAAGACGTCCCACCAAACTTATATCCAGGAGGTGGAATCTTTTTTACCCTTGAAGACTAGCTTACCTAATTGTCCAAACACTTGTATAAAGAATAAATAGATACGATGCCTTGCAGCCAATAATAACCGATGAGGACTCTACATCCCGTTGGGCCGAGGCGCTTCGTGAGATTTCTGGACGTCTTGGAGAAATGCCTGCCGATTCGGGTTATCCCGCCTATTTGGGAGCTCGTTTAGCAGCTTTCTACGAACGTGCGGGTCGAGTGACCTGTTTGGGATCGCCTGCCCGTGAGGGTACTGTGCCGGTTGTCGGAGCCGTGTCTCCTCCTGGTGGTGACTTTTCTGATCCTGTTACGGCCGCTACATTGCTCTATTATTTCTATTGTTGCCGTCTCTTAAAAGACTTCTATCGCATTTTTTAACTGTGCGTCGCCATTGTCGGAATCGGAATCATCCGTAAAACAAATAAATGTAGGAAGATGGTGTTGTGTTCGAATGCTAATGGGTGGGTGTGCTGATTTGTAGATCACACAAACCGAGAGCAGATCGGCGCCTCTCGTTCTTTTCCGAGGCACACGCTAAAGATACGCTACTACATGCACTTTAAGCTGAAGCCAATCTGAGAGACTGAAATATTTTGGTCCAGTTTCAGCTCTATCACATCAACAAAAATAATCTTCTAAACATTCTTCTTAGGGGTCTACTTTGACCTATATACGTTGACCTCTAATTTCCAAGCCTATCGGAGACCAAACAAAATTTGGGCCCTTCTTTTGTAATAAAAAAAAAGAAAGATCAGGAAGATTAGTCTTTAAAATAGACTTCCCTCGTGAAAAATTCTTCCTTGGAAAGATCCTCCCGCGTAACCCAATCCCCCTCTCCACTAGAAGAATCCCCCTGAAAACGTCTATATACTTACCAATAACAAATACTATATGTAAACAAGGGCAAAGTTCATAACTTGCAGCCTTTCCTCCGGGGACTGTGGGAGATTAAGTCGTCCTCAAAGACATATTTGTTAGATATTTCGAATAGGCTGAAAAAAATGGCAGTTGGATCACCGGTCACAACCTGATCGTTGACGGTGGTGTGCTATGCAACATGATCTACTAGGTGGATAAGTATGCTTACTGACAAAACAGTCATCGTAACCGGCGGCGCACAGGGCGTTGGGTTCGGTATTGCGGAAGCGGTGTTAGCGGTAAACGGCAATGTCGCCATTCTGGACCTCAAGAAGGAGTCACTTGTCGCGGCGACCGAAAGACTGACAAGAGACAACCTGATGCTAGCCCATGCAAGCGGGCGTCTGCGCTGAATCAGTCCTGACCTGCGGAATGTCGATGACGATGAACTCTGCGCTTAGATGAGACGAGCGCAGCGACGTTGGTCGTTCCTCACGAATGTCAGGCAAATGTAGAATGCAGACTATCAGATCTGCTTATGCTGTGTGGCAACCCACGGCACGATCCGACGTAGAACGGTATCGAATGCACGGTTGAGAGACGCCAGTCGTGGGGGATGTTGAACTAACCAAAAGGTAATATTTGCAGTCTACTACTACTCATTCTACTACTACTATTATTACTACTACCACTACTACTGCTGCTAGTACCATTTCTGCTGCTAATATTACCAGTAGCCTCCTACTTAAGCTAAGAGTATTAAGGTGAAAATTTCAGGTAATCTTGAGATGATGTTGAACTAAATCAAAACACACTTTTCGCATGTAGGTTGTCAGTATTGGAGGTCAGAGGCTAATGTGATTTCGGAAGTGTACATGATCTGATTAGAAAATATGTATCTTTACTACAGTAGTCTTCTTGTGCATGCCCTCATCATTATCAATCAATATATCATTCTAGGGTTTAATCGAGTGATATAAAGTTAGTTCATGCAAGGGATTGTTAGGTTTCCTGTTCTTGCTAGAAGCCCCACCCCCCCCAATGACGCCTTTGTTTTCTATATTGACGATCTGCTCGCGCTCGGAGGAGCTCGTCGCGTACCAGTCGTAGCCGTCGTCGTCCTCGCCCGGCGGCTCGTAGGGCGCGTGCGGATCGTAGAAGTGCCCGAACGCGTAGAACGGTGCGTCGGGTCGCGGGCGGTTCGCGAGCCAGGCGAGCGCGTCGTCGGTCGTCTCGCCCGCCGGTCGGTCCGAGCGCGTGACCCACTCGCCGCGGCGCGCCGCCACCCGGAACCAGAAAAGACCAGACAGACGGACATTACAGAAAGACACACTAGACAAAAAGACAGACCAGACAGACAGACAAACCAGACAGACAGACGGAACAAATCGACAAATAGACTAGACAAACGCAAAGACAAGACACGCAAAGACAGACAAACAGGCAGAGAGACAAGACAGACAGACAAACAAACCAGAAATACCAGACAGACACACAGACTACACCGACAGACCAGACCGACCAAACATCCCAACTCATTAAGATCCGATCGCCCATTCGTAAGATAAACATACCCCAATTTTCACGCTTTCCAAGAATTCCGGTTTCCCCCTCCAACTCCCCCAAATGTCAAAGAATCTGGTCGGAATTTAAAATTAAAAGCACAAGATCCTTCTAGATATCAATTTTCATTAAGATCTGGTCACCCTCTCGTAAGTTAAATATACGTCAATTTTCAAATTACCCCCCCCTTTTTGGAAGGAATTCATGTCTTAGAGCTCTTATTTTAAGTTCCGACCAGATTTTTGGACATTGGGGGGAGTTGGAGGGGGAAATCTTGGCAAACACTTTGAGTGGAGGAATTGGGATGAAGCTTGGTGGATAGAAAAAACAAATGTTCTTGATATGTGATTGACGGAACCGTACTGGATTCACTCTCTTTTGGGGAGTTAGCGGGAGGGGTTCAGTGATTTGGCGAGTATTCACGCAGCAAAACTGTCCATTTGTTCAATGGTGTATTAAGAAAATGATCAGCAAGGGGTTGTTTGATAGATTGAATGAGTTGTGGGTAGCTTATGCCAATCCAATTGTCCCGTTCAACGACACCCGTCGGTGACAAGACCAAGAAAATAGCCTTTTTTCCTTCAAACCTATTTTGATACCGGCCAGTATTAATAAACGACTCATACTCCTCAAAAGGATTATTCTGGGTGTTTTTTCACAATAGAAAAAAGTTTGGAAGAATAAGAAGAATAACCAAGATTAGAATAATAAAAGCTATAGGGATAACAGGTGTCAAATGGGCACTAAAAAATTCATTGTTAGATCTTTTCCAGAGAAATAACCTATGAATTTATTGGGTACCTGGCTGACTAACCGTATTTCAAACAGCAGGCTGTGCAAAAAGTGTGGATCAATATTACTTTTTTGGCCTGTAAATGAAAAATTTCCGCCTTAGAAAGTTCTCTCACATGGAAAATTCTTTCCATGAAAAATACAACCAACAGAAAGTTCGTCCCCCACCCGAAAAATGTATGCATACTTCCCAAAACAGATGCTATTCGGAAACAATGGGCAAATTTTATAACTTAAAGACCTTTCTCCAGGGTTTTAAGGGGGGAAGGTCGTGTTATCTACAAAGGCATAGTTATTTGGCCTTAGACTATGATTGATTGCACTAAGAAAGAAAATGATTGACAAGAAACAAAACGTTCTATCTAGCACGCACAAGCTCTCGTGGATGTGACCTTGGATGGCTTAGTGATCTGGTTAGCACATGCTTTTACAATGCAGCAAAAGTGAACCAAGTTTTAAACCATATTGATTGCACTAAGAAAGAAAATGATTGACAAGAAACAAAACGTTCTATCTAGCACGCACAAGCTCTCGTGGATGTCACCAAGTTTCATCCCAATCCCTCCACTGGCAATTACAACTATTTATTCTACGGCCTTAGTGATTCAGGGGTCATTCTTAAAGATTTGGGATAAAATTCAAGCTTTAGTGTAAAGAGCATGGTATTGAAGAGGGGTCAAACCCCCTCATTTACGTAATAAAAATGCACAAATATAGAAGTTTTTTACGTAAGTTAATTCGTAAGGTACGTAAGTTTATTACTACCAAAATTCATTCCACAAGCACTTATAGTGTGCGCAGGTAAACTATAGTTTCTGTAATAGGAGGGGAGTTTCCATCCCCCCAGCACTCATAGTGTGCGCAGGTAAACTATAGTTTCTGCAATAGGAGGGGAGTTTTCATCCCCTCAGCACTCACAGAGTGCGCTTACATGGATTCCTTTATATATTATTTCAAAACGGGAAAGTTTAGAGATTGAATCTATGCTCATCTAAATGTATGGCTTCTGCCTCGGCTTCATAGCTCACAATGATCCGGTGGCGGAGAACATCCATGCCGATAGACTTTATGTCTTGGGGGGTGACGTAGCCGCGCCCATGCATGAATGCCCAAGCTTTTGCAGCAATGGTTAAAGCGATGGTTGCTCGAGGGGAAGCGCCAAATTGAATTAGGGGTGCTATGTTGAGCCCATATTCAGAGGGCTTCCTTGTGGCAAAAACGAGAGCTAGCACATAAATAATTAAAACGAAATTTGCATATTAATTTTTTTGGGCTAAATGGCTTTTTCATAGTTTTAATCGGAAAGATTTTGAGAAAAAAGGAGAGAGGGAGGAGGACCAGTTGCCCTCCAATTTTTTGATTACTTAAAAAGGCAACTATAACTTATAATTTTATACGCATGTTTTCATAAGTAAAAAATGTACGTAATTTACGAATTAAATTACGTTGCAAACATCCATAGATAAATGTTACCTGTTTGGTTGTATCTGTTAGGTACCTGTCTCAAAGCCTAGTACTAACACACAAGGTCTAAAGTGGCAATTGAGTTAAAGCTTAAGAAGAAGATTATAAGTAAGAAGTTTCTTCGGGACGGTTTCCTCTATACAATAAGGATATAAACACACAAATCGTAACCTGTATCGGTTGTTTTACACAGTGAGTTGAGTGTAAGTCTTAGAATTGCTGAAAATACTTAGAGTTAAATAATATTTCGCGGATAGAAAATGGTTTTAAAGCTTTTTAAATTAAAAAAAATGGGTTTCCTCCAGCTAAAAGATTTTTTTTTATATAACATTCAAACTCAAAACAGACATATTCAACGTGAGCCCTGTTTAAGAAAATAAAAGTTTATAGAGCTCTATTAAACTCTAAATTACTAGCAACCAATTTCACTCAGGGCCCACTTGTAAAGTGGGCGCCGGCAGGATTCCCGTGCTCACTGGCGTATCCGAGCTGACGACCGGCAATGCCGTCGCCTATGCCCGTGATGCGGAGCAGATCGGCGCGGATGGGCTCATGCTCCTGCCCGCGATCCTGCGCGAGCGCATGCCGTCGCTCACGATCGGCTACTTCCTGCACGTGCCCTTCCCCTCGCACGAGGTCTTCCGCGTGCTGCCCGAGCGCGAGCACCTGCTCGCCGGGCTATCTTTGTCCTTTTTGTAGATTCCAAATTTAGCAACTATATTTAAATAAATATCCTCAAATTCATTTTATAGATTTTGAGAAAAAAGTGATTGAAGCTACCGCCCTTGTTCAATCAGAGCTCGGTTGTCCCGTGAGTTTTCATCCAGGTAGAAATCCAGAATCACCCTTTGAAATTATCAGGATATTCCAGGAAGCGGGTGGGGATGTGAGCAAAGTGGCCATGTCTCATGGGTTTGGATTTTTGTTTTTAATTCTCACCAGGATTTCATTTGGTCCCCTTAAAGGATGGCATGGGGTGCAGCAACAACAATAGTGATTGTTTTATTTGAAAAGAGCATTGGATAAGGAATCAATTTTTTTAATTCTTTTTTTGCTCTGTCTTTAAACAAAATTTTGCCAAAACATGTAAAATATTTTGCCTTTTACAAACAAAAATTAAAAAGAATTATATTTATTTCCACAAACTGAGAGTGCACCAGCTGCATACAGTGCATTCATTTCACGAGTACGGCCATCTACTAGTACTGAGCCAACAACCAGGTATTCAGCCGGAGATAACTGCATACCAGACTTGGTGACCACCATCTGAGTAGTGTGGTCATAAGCAAGCGAATGGTTGTAGGCCAGCAGTGCATTCTCAAACTGCTGCCGGCTGGTGCGGTCGAGGCGCTCTAAGTGTGCCTGCCTTATGCGAGATCCCATAACTTTACAATTGCCCACATCATCTTTCAACACAAAACCACTTTAAGAATAACTTGGCGCTCAAACAATGGCTCCCCAGCTGCCCAAATTGGCCATATATAGATCCGTCACCGTTGGTGCTCCTCAGTCTTTTATTCTTGAGCTTACAGAGGAGCGTTCCCAGGTTCTAAATCTGGAAGTGATAATACGCTTGTAGGTACAACGATACTCCTGTAGGTGGGATTTACTATATTGTGACCAAGCGAGGCAAAAGCATTGGCAAACGGTCTAAAATTGCGTGGACCCAAGTCGAAGCTGGCGCTGCCATCACTTGGAAATATCCGAGCTGCATCTTGCAAGGGGACGATTCTGTTGGTGAGTTTTATTCTGTTGCTCTCACGAATGGAAAGATGCAAGCCGATACAGGAACAAAAATGATTCATTTAGGGAAAAACACCCGTTCATATGCGTATAAGTGAATTATATAAATATAGGTAAAACTGTATCATTGCCACTTTCTTTATAATATTCTTTCCTTAAATCTACCAATTATTTACGCTCCCCTACAAAATGCAAAGCATTTTTTCCAATACCCCCAGTATTTGCTAAAAGGCATACGTTGTTATTATATACAAATTCATTCCTTTTATGTGTCTTTCATTGCAGATTATTTGTACTTATTGCATATTTATGGCATGTCTTTAAGCAACTGTGGGATAAGGGACTTGTGTATCAGGGCTACAAGGTTCTTCCTTATTCGACGGCAGTAGCAACGCCATTATCAAACTTCGAGGCAAGTTCAAATTACAAAGATGTTCAGGATCCTTCGATTACGATCATTCTTAATGTCAAAGGGGAAGAAGATACCAGTTTCCTGGCATGGACAACTACTCCCTTGACGCTACCCAGTAACCTGGCATTTATTTAAGGCAGATCAATTTTTAGCTTTAAAAGTGTTCCTATAGTTACAAATTTAGAATAGCTATACAATATTGTCTACCGTGTCGGCTAAAGAATCAAATATCTGATAAATAGTTAAATGTAAAAACCAGAGGCAAGGCAAACCTTGCTTACAAATTATTATTAGAAACTCTAATTGCATCTACCCCCACCAAATAAAACAGATCAATTATTTACATATAAACAGATCCCACGGTCCGAGCTGTTCGAGCAGTTGGTAGATCATCGCGGCGTTTAACGAGACAGACGCCCGGACACGCCGCGCGACGAAACGGTCATCGGCAGCGTAACGGCCTGAGCGTGATCAGGAACCGACGGGCGTGCCGCTGTTTCGCAGAGCGGTGGCGATCCGGTCCAGCCCCACGCCTCGCGAGCCCTTGAGGAGCACAGCGTCGCCGGGCTCGAACAGGGTGCAGACCCTGAAATAACAAATAGATAAACGAAAAATTACCTGAATTAAAAATTTTAAAAGCCAGAAACCTTAATTTCAAAAGCGAGCCACTCACCAATATCAACGATTAGCAAAAAGCTTCGTCACTCGTTCAATTCTAGATAAGCGACTAACTTATCACAGGGTGGAGGTGGGTCAAGGGGACATTTTTGTTTTAATATTCTTGGTACTTTTGAGAATCGGAAAACGTTCTTTCCTGTAGTATTTAATGGTAAATAGCTATTTGTGGAAGCTTTGAGTTCTGAAATTAATAAGCTCAAAACGTTGAGCGCTTATGGAAATAAGTCATATGCTAAAACGCTTTAAATGCTTTTAGTAGCAAATTGATGAGTTAATTTTAGCCTCTGCATAATAGGCGTCATCTAAACAACAAAAACAACATGAATTTTAAACCATACTCAAAAAATGCAACAACTTTCAACTCTTAAAAAAAAAAAAAAACTAAAAACAACAAAAAAAATACAAAAAATCAAAAAAAGAAAAAGACGAAACTAAAAAAAGAAAAAATTAAAAATGGAAAAAAACTAAAAACAAAAAAAAATATGAAAAAAACGAAAAACCAAAAAAAGAAAGGACTAAAAAAAGAAAAACTAAAAAAAAAAAAGAAAAACACTAAAAAAAAGAAAAAATCAAAAGAAAAAAAGAAAAAAGAAAAATGCATCTGATAGACATTTTGAGATTTCAGGTTTCATAAATAGCTCATTCAATTGAAAGTTGAAAGGCTCAGTGCCCTTTCTAATAGTCAAATGCGATTAGAGGTTAACTAATCCCCCTCCCTCACCCACCATTTCTCCAAACACATCCTATACAAACTTTGAGATAGCCATTTTGTTCAACGTAATTGAAAGGACCAGAAATTGTGTCTTTGAGGATGACACCCCCCCATCGACAAGTGGCCCGGACATGAAGAACTAAGCCTAATAAGATCAAATATGGAAAATTTGTGGAATCGGGTAAGTCATTGTAAAAAAAAAAAATCAATAAATACTTCAAATTTTATTGTTCTGATGAGTAGATGGCATTGTTTTTTCTTCCAGAATCATATTTCAGTCAGCATTGCCACCTGCATTGCGAAAGTGCCGTTGTAGTAACATTTCAATGTAGCACTGTAACACAAGGCGTCGAAAGCACAACTTTTGAGTGTCATGTCGAGATTAATGAGATTTGGAAAACACTGTCAAGACAAATAAAACCTCGATAGGTATATAGATGAATGGGACGCGATGTAAAGAAGTGGAAAAGGAACTGAGACTTAATATCTTGTCCAAGGTGTATAGGGATGAACAATGGCTAACTTGAAAGCTAATGAAGACTCTCATGGACTTCTTGTATGCAATGACTGTTACAAGCTTTCAAAGTTAAAGTTTATGCGAAAGCTGAAACCAGACGGCTCTAACTGGCTTGTTTTTAAAAGAGATGTCCTAAAATCGATGTAAGAGAAGACTGTCCAATGTTTTACGTCTCGTTGATATCAGAGCAATCCAAATAGGAATTCATAAGTAATTTAATTCTTATAACCGTTGCCAAAATTTACTTAAGAATGCAAGTATCTAAAAACATGGAATTAACACCTTTTATGTGTTAAATGACCGTAATGCACAACACAGTTCAGCACCATTTCGGATGTCAATGTCAAGTTATCATTTTCTAGCTCCAGTCAGCGTGTTATAAATTTCATATGTAGGATATTATTTACTAAAAAGGGCTAAGTGAAAGCTTTATATGCAAGGTATAGATTCTAAAAATAAAATAACCAACGTAAATGTAAATTGATGTTAACCTAAAAAGGAAAAGGCTAGGAAAAGTTTTCTGCAATAAGAGGAGCCACCATCCACCAGCATAGATGTTAAAAAATATTCTCTGGAACTAAGGAGAATAGAGACTACTTTCTATACTCCCTGCTCAAAACCTCAATCTGTAGGCTCACAAAGAGCTAGAAAATTTTTACATAAAACTTTTTTTTAAACTACCGTCCCCCATTCACCAGCATATGTATGCCTGGCTCACTACAATAATAGTCTATGCGAAACTCAGCCGAGCTGAGCGCCGAGACATAGCGGCCCTGGCCGGCCGCGCTGAACGATGGACCTCCGGACACAGACCTCGCTCCTCGCCGCGGTCCTGAGCTTCGCGATCGCGTCCACGGTGCTGCTCCGCAGCCGCAAGCGACGCGTGCACTGGTACTTCGGCCTGTTCGGCGTCACCGCCGGCGCCTGGTACGGCACGACGTTCCTCGCGCGCTTCTTCGCCGACACGCCATTGCAACTGAGAACAATTCGCATTAACATTGCGCTCGTTATGTACGTATGCCTATGCAAAGCCGTTACCGACGGTCAGATCGATGCCGCCATCGACGAGGGGCACAACACCGTGTCTGCCCTCCGAGATCAGTTGGGCGTTACCAGTGGCTGTGGTTGTTGCCGCACGTTTGTGGAAAGTCAGCTGGAGCGGGCCCAAACAAGCGATCTCGAGTGTGCCGCTGACTTAAATAATTGTCCGGGGTAAGTTATCACCGGGATTGAATTGTCTAGAGGATTTGATTACATTGATTCCATGGCTTTTTCTACAATTAGCCATGACTTGATGCCCACAACTATTCTATTTTAATTCAAAGCCTTTAATTCCAAAGGAATTCAGAGCCATGATGATGATCATGATTATTGTGAGAGTGAATTAACAAAAATGAGTGTCCAACATAAGCAAGAGTTAGTATTTTTGTTCAAATAGTGTATCTACGCTCAATGGCACTATTGAAATGCCAACATTCCAGCGTGCAGAACGCATTCCCAATATAATCAAATAGTGTAACTACGCTCAAGAGCACTATTGAAATGCTCACATTCCAGCGTGCAGAACGCATTCTAAATATGTTCAAATAGTGTATCTACGCTCAATGGCACTATTGAAATGCCAACATTCCAGCGTGCAGAACGCATTCCCAATATAACTGTGTAGTTTCCCCGCGTAGGGGAACAGAACCGGAACCATGTCGTCACAAAAACCATGAATCAGACAGGCTGTCTGCAAATAAATTCATTTTTAACCACAAATTCAACACAAATTTTACCACAAATTAGGAGGCTTCATGTAGCACGATGAGGACCACGCTGTTCCTAGTAGGGGAAAACAATTTCTTAGGAGGTAAATGATGCAGAAACTCCTTACTTTCATTTAAGAAAAAAAAACCATACATTGCAAGAGGAAATCATGGAAGCAGTGGCTCATATTTACAAAAAATTGGATAAGGAGAGGATTTGCCATTTTTTCAATCTAATTTAGAAAAATACCAAAAAATAAAAAGTAATTTACAATGAAAAAATTCCCCAAGAAAGATGTTTTAGAAAAGTTTAGGAGGGTAAATAAGCCCTAATATTCCACCCCCCCTCCTATTAATTCTTGAGTAGTCGTTAGATCCAGATATCTGATCCGAGGTCACATAGGACCCATAAACTTGATTGAAGACTTTCATAATCAATACTGGGTCAACACACTTCACTGGTGCGCCAGGTCTATTCTTGCGTGGACTGTTCGGATTAGAACCTAAAGAAAAAACAAGGTTTGCATTTTTCACATGGAAATAAAAAGTCATGCATATTAAAAAGATTAAATCGAGGTTGAAGAATGGCAAAATCGAAAGGGGGGATAAACGCCCTAATATCAAGGATAATTCTATTTTGCTATGGAAAGCAAACTCTCTTTACAAAAAAGAAGAAAAATAACAGTACAATTGCTAATTACTTCGAAGAGGGTAAAAAGTTAGACAGAAAATGGATTAATAATTGGGCAGTGACTTGACCGGATAATTTAATGCTGTAAAATCCCCCAAAAAGGCTTCATACATGTATCTAGATTCTTAATAAAGACTTCTAGGGGGTCTTTCCCCCTTTTTTCGAAAATCAGTCAATTGTTCTCAGGCTCTCAGCTTTTGATAGGTAAGACTAGTCTTAATGAAACTTATATATTTGGAATCAGCATAATAAGCCTCTTTTGATATATCTATTGGTATCAAAACTTCGTTTTTTAGGCATGCAATCATTCCAGTGACTTGTATCTTAAAAGCACAATTTTATATTTCTTTCTCCCTGGCGTCAAAGTAGGAAGTAACATTAAAACTTATTGCGTCATGAATCGTTTCGTATATGAGGGGTTACCCTCTCTACGACAGTCTGCTCGTTATGCTGAAGTTTTAGTTTTCGCCCCATTTCTTGAAGAACAACTCCTGAAAAGCAAGGGCCGTTTAATTAGAATAAGAAGTTTTTTCAGAGGAACTAAAAACTTTAGTGCAAAAAGTGAGTTTTGAGAAGGGAGTCCTCTCATACATGAAAGGGGCTGTCTCTTCCTCACCATCCCACCCGTTACGCTAAAATTTTTTATTGTTTTAAAAAGTAGAACTATGACAAAGAGTCAAACTTTAGCATAAAGAGCAGGGCGTTGAGGAGGGGACAGCCCCTTTCATATACGGAATAGTTTCTATTCGTTTAGCATCAATGTCACTCCTTACTTTCAGTTTAAAAAACTTGTTTTTTTATTCAATTTCTGAACGTTTTTAAAATTTTGAGATAGCCATTTTGTTCCGCATAGTCGAAAACCATAATAACTATAAAGTAGCTTTTATTTCTACTTAGCTAGGCTATAATAAGCATTTTCTATTGCTTATGTCGTATCTTCAGTCTCGGTTTCAATATTTGGCCCGCTGGGGGGGGGGGAGTGGGGGGCCGATTAATTCGGAAAAATTAGAAAAAAAATGATGTATTTTTAACTTACGAACAGGTGATGGTTACCTTGCACCTTATGATGGTGTATTGGATAGGGACAAGCTCTATAATTCTAGGGTCTGACGTTCGATCCCATCTGTCGTAAGGAATGTGTTTACCAACAGAAAAGTGTATGCTAGAGAAATACAGTTTTCATATCTGAGTTTTTTACCTTGTAACAGCCCAGTGGAAGCAACCTCGCCTGGAAATCATCGGGTCTGAAGCTCAATCCCAGCTGTTGCAGGGAATTACCTTTTCATCAAAATTCATTTTGGATCTAAAGAAAACATGGAGGACTTTTAATTAAATGGTCAAATTTGAAGCAGGTTCCTACTCTTGGGTGCCTCATAGACGCCCCCCCCTTAATTAATTTTTCGAAAATTTTCCACCAAGGACATTCTCATTCCACCCCCCCCCCCCCTTGACTATTAATTTTCATGTAATCTCCCATCCATGACAATTTTTTGAGGAGGTACTTTGGATTTGCAGTTAATGTTTCAGATGTGTTTGGCACAGTTCGTTTTCCCAGATAGTTTTTTGTCTAGTTATATATCTCCCATAGTCAAGAGGGGTAAGGACCCCAGTGCTTGCTCTAATTACCGTCCTATCACTGTGTCTTGTTTTATTAGTAAGCTATTTGAATATGTACTGCAACCGGCGATTAAAAAAAGTCCACTGTATTGTTTGACTGTTGACATATGTAATGCTTTAACGATGGATACTAACGAACAACTGAGAAGTAAAAGAAAAAAAATTTGGTCTTTTATTGAATTTTATTTAATCTTTTAGGTGGTTTTTTTGTCATTGGTTTTGTTGTACTTTCCACACTTGTTTTTTTCCTTGATCTTATTAGTTTGTTCGCGCTGAAGAAGAGAGGCAGTTGTTCTCTCGAAATATTCGCTTTCTGTGTTTTGTTCAGTATTTTCATTTGAACTTTAATGAACGCGGTGATTCGGGGAGCCGTTAAGTCCGCGGCGCGGCTGGGGTCCGAAGTGGTCGGCTTCCGACGTGGTTACGAAGGACTGGTGAACCCGGTCAGCTACATCCCGCTGGACACCAAGAACACCTCGGGAATCATCAACCGTGGCGGCACGATGCTCGGCTCGACCAACAAAGGCCGCTTTGCCGCCCGCATTGGGGTCGATGACCGAGTGGATCTCGATCCGGCTCGTCGGCTCCGTTCCCTCCGGCGCATACGGGCATCGCGTGGAGGGATCCCTGGGGCTCGGCTACGTGACCTTCGAGGACGGCGTGACCCAGGGCCTGCTCGACAGCCATTCGTTCGAGATCGAGGTCGCCTGGGAACGCTACCCGGCGATGCTGCAGTTGAAACCCTGGTACGATCCGGGAGGGTTGAACGTCAAAGGTTAGCGCGGCCGGTCGCCGCGTGCCGGGCCAGCCACAGCACCAGCCGGGACGGACGGCACACCGTGTGGCCCGCGTAGTGATCCGTAAAACGCATCCCCTCTGTCGCCATCCGATCGAGGTTCGGGGTCTGGATGACCTCCTGGCCATAGCACCCGAGGTCTCCATACCCAAGGTCATCAACCATGATGTAGATGATGTTCGGCTTCTGAGCAGCGCTCACAGTTTGAGCCGACAGAGTCACAGTCACGGCGAGCGCGGATATAATCGGGAGCAGTGGGGTTTATTTGATGCCCCTCCTGTGCGTCAAGTGTTTGGAGTTCGTTCTTCGCAGTTTTAAGAGATTATCTTAGTTCAATATTAGGACTACTCTTATTTTTAGTGAAATGAGAAATACCGGAAATATAGTAATTGTCATATAGTACCAGGAATTTGGCGAAAATAATCCATATTGACTTTCCAGTTGAGAGAAAGATGGGTTTATTAATATCACAGAATCTTAACGAAAATCACGCCATCAGATTCAGCGTAGCAGAGAACCCTACTGTAGAAGTTTCAAGCTCCTATCTACAAAAATGTGGAATTTTATATGTTTTGCCAGAAGGCAGATCACGGATGCGTGTTTATTTGTTTGTTTGTTTTTTTCCCAGGTGTGATCGTATCGATCCAGTTGTCCAAGAATGTTGCCAGAGGGCTCATTCTAGCGGAAATTAAAAGTGCGTTCCCGCTGCTGCTGAAGTTCTTGGACTGCAATCGAGTGTTGTCGGTCCAAGAGCATCCCGATGATGCCTACGGGGCAACGATGCAGCCGCCTGACTTGGGCAAGACCGAGGCGTGGGTGATTCTGCATAGCGAGCCCAACAGCGTGATCTATTCGGGATTGAAGGCAGGCGTCGATCGCGAATCGTTGCGAGAGATGATGGTGGCGGGCGAAACCGACCGCGCGCTGTAGGTCCGAACCAAAATAAATTTATTGTTTGTTATATCACCTTTGCTTATGTATCCAGATACCAGGTATTATTCTCGTGTCCCCTAGGAACGCTTAGCAGGGAATCTATGCGATTGTAATAAGTATAACTAAATGAATATAAACTATTATTGATTAAATGTTAAAAACCATTCGTTGCCAAAAATCTAATTAATAAATCTTTATCGAGTTTAAGCTGATTCGACGCATGGTGGGGGGGGGGAGGTAAGAAAAGGTGGGGGGGGGGGGGGGGGGGGGGGGGGAATAAGAATGTCGTGGGTGGAAAATTTTTGAAAAATTAATTAGTGGGGGGGGACGTCTATTAGGCACTCAAGAGTAGGAGGATTTCACATCACATCTTCCTTGTTTGCCTTTGCACCTCATCTTTGGTGAAGTGGGAGAATTCGGCAAGGTATAATATCGAGAGGTAGCACGGCAACTTAGATTGGAGAGATCGGGATGAAACTTGATGGGTAGAATAAGCAAATGACGCAGATACATGATTGACGTAACTGGACTGGATCCGCTCTCTTTGGGGGATTTAGGGGGTGGGGTTCAGTGCTTTGGCGAGTTCGGTGCTTCTGGACGTGCTAGGACGATGGAAATTGGTAAACGTGTCAAGGACCTGCACAAATTGACTTGATAAAGTCGTTTTCCCCAATTCGACCCCAGCGCGACGAAATCGTCGTAGGCGACGCGCAGGTCGCTGATGCTGACGGTGATGCTAGTCAACCGTGATCTCCTCTCGCTTCTCGAGGCGGGCTTGGTTCCCGGTCAAGGTGCCCATGACCGAGTTCACGTAGATGTCGAGGACGTAGGGCCCCGGCGGGATGTTCTTGAGGGTGTAGCTGCCGTTGGCTTCCAGGAGCCCCTCGGCGACCACGTAGCGGCTGGTCTTTTTTTCATAACTCTTTATGAGAGACTGCTCAAACACAAACAAGGGTCATTGCCTCATACTTAGTGTGCAATTTAATCTTGGAAAGTAAGCTCTGTTTTTGTCTTCGCTGAATTCTTTTCCTCCAAAATATTTTTTGGTTGTTTCATCTTATTTATTTATTGTATATCAGATTTGGCAAATCCAACCAATCTGAAACTCTTTCTATTATCATAAAAGCTTCACATTTTCAGAAGGGATAAGAAACGTTGAAACTTAAGACGAAAAAACAATATTGATTTTCAATCTATGCAACAAACATGTGTCCCTACATTTATGGAATAATTTTCTGTAATGTTCAGTCTTTTACCGAGGGCACGAAATTGATGGAACAGAACGGGATTAGTGCCAGAAAATACTGATAGAAAAAAAGCGTATTTGATTGTGGGTCCATTCTTGAATGACTGTCCAGCATCTAGAACTGTATGTAGAACAGAAACTACCACAAAATAAATTCAATTTAGTGGACGGTATGTAAATAAATCAGAAACTACAAGTAACTGTAAATAAGAAAGAACTCTAAGTAAAAACATTCGTTACAGCTAACTGTATGACTTACACTTGGCTTTAATCAGCTGTAACGGTAAGTAAGAATTATAAATAGGTAAGTAACCATATGCAGGAAAGAACTGTATGTAAATAAGTTAATTCTCCCTCCGAGATTTTTCTGGTGCCCTCATCTGTTTTCTTTTTTAAAATAATCGGTCAATTGGGTCAGTTATTGGCGTCCTTGTCATATTCCCGCCCTCAAGATTTTGCTCTAGGTTCGTCTTTATTGGGAGCCCCAGTAGAAAATGGGCAGCTTTATGCGTCAAGTCTTATATGGAGAAATGACTGAGCTGAACGAAAAAAAAAAACAACAACAACAAAACAACTGATCACTGACCACGAGCTTCGACGCTGGCCGGTTCGCGAAGGTTCCAACCCCTCGCGGTCGCGCTAAGTCCAAGCGCTACATGCCGGCTTTGCGGGCCTTGCGGTCGGCGAGCTTGCTGGCCTCGAGGGCCTCGGCGTTCAGCCGCGCCTTGGCCTCCTTGTCCTGCATACGCTGCGATCCCTGCAGGAACACGGCGGCCGCCTCGGTGAACTGCCCCTTGCGGGCGAGGACGTGAATTGAGTTATTGTAGCAGGATAAAACAAGGATAAAAAGAAAATAATATTTTACTTATTTGAAATGAGGAGTCCTGTGCATCCTAGATTTTTTTACTCTGACTAGGAGGCTGAGTCCATGTTATTTCAATTAAATTTAAAAAAACCACTTAAAGATACCTCTGACTGGAAAACTTTCTGACGCAGACCTAGGTCTAGTAGGCAAGTTATCAATCAAATTCATCAAAAAAGCTTGAATTTTGTCCCAAATCTTTAAGAATGACCCCTGAATCACAAAGGCTGTAGAATTAATAGTTGAAATCACTAAAAATATTTTAGCGTAAAGAGCAAGGTATTGTGGAGGAGACAAACCACTTTATTTTCGTAGTATTTTATGCTTGTTTCATGTTTTAATTCTGCTCATTACTTCCAGTTGAAAAAATTATTTATTTTCTCACTGCTTTTCTTTAAATAATGATCTTACGTGCCTTGGTAGAGCACTGAAGTGGGTGGTACGTAATGACGATGTACACGCGGAATATTACATAGTACTTTAAGAGATTTCATTTCCTTTAGAGACATTTTTCTCAGGGAACCTTTATTAACGAAAGATTTTTATTCCACATTAGGATTCGAAAGGAATTTCTTCTCAATAGAATGGAGCACTAACCACTTGGACCAACAGGCCATTCAAATATTTTCATTGACCCTTGTTTTACATCTAAAATGGTATTAAAAATACCCATTCCAAAATGCAGTCAGCTGTTTTGACTAAGCAAAATAAAATAGGAAAACAAGGGGCTTTAATATACAGAATCAGTTAATTAGACAAATTTTAATAACAAAAACAACTAAAGAAGAATCGACTATTTTTATTTCATTATTTGGACACAGAAACTTACCTCATTATCTCATTGAGGATTGTGGTGGCCTCCCCAATTTAAACACCCTTGTGTTTCAGGAGTCTTTTTTAAGACATTGGGGCTAAAAGTACAACTGTAATGTCAAAAGTGAGGCAATGGAGAGGGATGATTCCCCTTATATACATAATATTTCCTGTTTGTTTTAAGTTTTAATGTTGCACCTTATTTTCAATTGATAAAACTTCTTTTTACTTAATTTTTGATTGTTTTTAAATAATAAAAGAAAATACTTCCCGCCCTGGTCGGGCCAGCCGCGCCGCCGATAGTTATTGTCGAAAATGACGCGGCCACCGTCCTGCCGGTAGGACCTGAGAAACTCGAACAGGTAGGCACGCGCCTGCTCGTGATAGAGCGACAGCGTAATGCCGGAAAAGTACAGGTTTTCAAACTGGCTGAGCTCCTCAAACACTTCCGCTCGACGCGCGTCATCGTTGATCAGGCGCCGCGCCGGCGATTCGAGACGCCAGTAACCGCTACTGAAGGTCACGGTCCGAGCAATCTCTGCAAAAGAGCAAAAATTGCCTACAATACAAGGTCGTCTGTTCGACAATCGGTGAGAATGTTAAGACAACCTGGCTGTGCCTCCTTTGTCAGAATCAAACAGATAGAAGCAGGCTTGCCACTGAATGGTTCTTCGTTATAAAATCAGAGCTCTCATCGTCTTTTACTGAAATTAAATAAAAACAACAAGTTTTTTTTAATAGGTAGTATAGCCGTCTGGTCTTGGGCAAGCTTCGCAATTATTTAAATATCCATTTATCGAAGTCAAATCTTGTCCAATAAATAAAAGTCGATCCTGATTAGTTGTAGTTACTTCTTTTGAATGATTACTCGTTTGTTTAGTGCTTTTGCAAGCGATCATCACACTGAAGAGAATCCCAATTATTAAAAAACTATATTTCATCCTAAGTTTTATTTTAGACAACTTTAAAAAATCGCAAAGAAAACGATAATTGGTCCAGGAGAGTAATTATAATTTGAAAAGAAAAGTAAACTAGTTATAGATAGTTTTAATAAACTTTATCAAGACATTGGCATAAATTTAAAAAACAGCAAAATAAACTGATTATCGATAGTTTCTACTGGTTAGCGTTGAAAAAAAAACTGGTTGAAAACGTCTTAAAAAATCGCAAAGAAAACGATAATTGGTCCAAGAGCGCGGCGGCGATTTGGCCTCGGCTGGGCGCTCCCTTGATAGGTCGTACGGACTTTGCAGACATAAACTGCCAGTTACTCCCGTCCGGATCGCCTCCGCGCGCGCCGGAGATGCGCGGCTTCCCGATCGAGGCTAGGGGGTGGCCGTCCACGGCAGGCGATGCCCGCAGTTAGATGCCGAGCGAAAGGCTTGAAGCACCCGCCCGGCGGCACGCCGGGCAGCGCCCGTCCGTTTGTATATTTTTATTGCGTATATGAGGGGGTTTGCTCCCTCGTTAAAACCTCGCTCTTCAAAATAAAGCTTAAATTTCGTCCCAATTCTTTAAGAATGACCCCTGAATCACAAAGGCCGTAGAATAAATAGTTGAAATTACTAAAAACACTTTAGCATAAAGAGCGAGGTATTTAGGAGGAGATGAATCTCACAT
Source organism: Alatinidae sp. Z8VKAUB7J3 (assembly GCA_010016025.2). Classification (NCBI taxonomy): domain Eukaryota; kingdom Metazoa; phylum Cnidaria; class Cubozoa; order Carybdeida; family Alatinidae; species Alatinidae sp. Z8VKAUB7J3. The sequence continues at coordinate 251,008,207 of JAAAKM020721499.1, read as the reverse complement.
ATGCATAATAATTTCTGTACATTATAAGTTATACACCGTCCCCAAGGGTGTGCTCACCCAGGAAGACATCGATCGCATTCAATCCCTGTACGGTGCAAGAAAGGATCCTTACGAAAGCGCTAGCAATGACCAACTGAATGTTGCCACCTTGGTCTCAACACCAGCCGGTTTTTTGCCCCAGTCGGACATGATCTCCGTGCCAGGCAGTTTGAAAGATTCGGGCGATGTTGATTACTACGAAATCACACCGGCCAGCGGACACCTCCCACTCAAATAAAAATACTGGAGCTGCCCTAATTGTGAGAACCATTTTGGAGGGTTTGGGCTTTGCAAGGAGGATATTAGAGATTAGAAGAAAACTCAGGGTCTATACGCTAGAAGAAAGGCTGGTACATCCAGTAGCCTACCCACGGTCAATATTTTCATAGGACATAAAGCAGCACTATCAGCAGTGCTGAAGGTGGATGCTTTAAGATCAGATGGGTCGGTAGGAGTACGTTATGAGCGGGAGTGTGAGGACTACCCTGACGACCTTAAGAAGCTCAGAATAAGCTTCTTTCAATCCTCTGAGGCTTTCGAAGACATCTAAAATGTTTGCCGGTTTCTGTGGAAGCTGCAACAAAAATGCACGAGCTATTTAAGCTTGACACTTCAGCTGAATAATATCGATTCCCGCCTGACCGAAATATTTTGCGATCACAAGAAGTAAATTCAAGTCCTAGTATAGTATAGTATAGTATAGTATAGTATAGTATAGTATAGTCTAGTCTAGTCTAGTCTAATATAGTCTAGTCTAGTCTAGTCTAGTCTAGTCTAGTGTAGTATAGTATAGTATAGTATAGTATAGTATAGTATAGTATAGTATAGAATAGGATAATATTGTGTAGGTACGTAGTGTGTACTGTTGTTTTTTAATAGCACGTTACAGTAAAGCAGAACATGGAACAGGTCGCCTGATAAACTCCTGTGTACTGGTGCCTTACTGCCCTAGAGGGAGGGGTGGATGGCCGACCGTTCGAGGCCCGCGGGGCGGGTCCTCGTCGTCGACAACGACTCAACCGAAGCGGACCTGCGAGCGCTCCTCGAGAAGGAGGGGTACGAGGTCCATGTCGCGCACGACGCTGAGGAGGCCCTGGGGCTGATCTCGGAGTCCCCACCGGACTGCCTGATCAGCGACACCATTTCTATGGAAAGAATCCACAGGAGAAACATATACTGTGGATATTCACCTGTACAGCGTGAAGGTCAGTGTAAAACTCAGTGTCAGTGAAGCAGAAAAATTAAAAAAGACGTTTCAAAAATTAAATAAGAAATTTGCTTTAATTTAGATTGCTTCATCTTTATTTGTGCTGAGGATACCTTATTGATTATAAATCTGAGGCATTTTTTGTTGTTGAAAATTTCTTTATTCTCGGCTCTGCACTTCCAATTTCACCATTGTGTTTCTTGCATGCGTTTCTGCACATGCACTATGCAACAATTGATTATTTCATCCCAAGATCCTAGGGCCATATTTCAACTACTAGAACATAAAAATTGTAAATGACTTCATACTCATCTATATTCATATTACAACTTAAAAAGAAAATCACATAGTTTTCTTTTGTAAGAGATGGTTCTTTTTTTTGTAGATATCTTGAATACATTCGTTTTTGAATTAGTATATGATGAAATAATTCAGACGTCATATAATGACGTCACTCGATAGACAGACAGACAGACAACTTATTTTTATATATATAGATATACTAGCTGTTGGGGTGGCGCTTCGTGCCACCCCAACACCTAGTTGGTGGGGGCGCTTTGCGCCCCCCCAAGCTCCCCCGCGCGCGTAAGTCGTTACGAGCCATATTAGTTACACGCCAAATAATAGAAATTAATCTTTTAAAAAAGAATTACTAAATTAAACTTCAAAAATACAGAAATAAAAATATTGTAGTCTTATTAATCAATAAAAATAATAATAATAAAAAATAAAACCACGTTTTTTATTGGAGATTACTTTTGTAGTTTTTTTCTCAGACATTTAGAGTAATTTACTATAATCGGTAATTGTCACGAAAAATACCTGGGACTAAATTATGCACGCACTGCCTACAAAAAAAGTCATTCATCAAACGCAAACCACTTATTCAAACAGAGATTACATGGGCTCGGAAAGAAAGGGTAGATACACTTAATATTTAGGGACGGCTCAGACAAATAAATCAAAGAAAAGAAAACAGAAACTAGACTGGCTCCAGTGTATTCCAAATTATTCATTTATAAAAATAAAATAATAATAAAGGATATACAGCAATTAAAAAAGAAAAAATTACTATAATCTGCGTCTTGTACGGAAGATTTTTAAACGTAAAATTTCCATCGGTGCTACGGAACAGCAGCTTTGACAACACATTTTTCTTTTGTCTCAGATACAGACTTGGTTGACAACTGAACGGTCAAAGGCAATGATAAAACCTGTGAAATCCGAGTATAGATCTCTTAGTTGGACAAAGTAAGCTGACGACAGGTAAAACTTGACAATTTTCTCACCTTCGTATTTATTTCTGGTTGGAAACGGAACTTTGCACACCGTGAAGCCAAAGGTTCAATAATACGTGTTACGTAATTACAAATCAAGATAAATCGTGTAATACGTGAATGAGCTTCCTGTGTAGTTGAGTCGTAAAAGCAGAGCCAACAGAGAAGGGACGGAGCAGAACAAACAAGGTCAGTACATTCCCAACCAGAAACCAAACAAACCAACAACAAAAAAAGCTTACAATGATACGTCTCAGCAAAACTCAATTGTAATTAATGATACTATTTTCGTTCAAAGATAACAAACAAAACAAAATTGCCAGCAAAGTTTGTTAATATGATTGCCAAATGGACTGCAATGTTAGCCCATTTAATGTTTTTTAAACATTTTAAGGGCTACATCTGAACCATTTTTAGTTGAAGATAATAAAAATCAGTTCACGATAATCCAGCTCTGGGACATCCTAAGTTTTAGAAAGACGAATCAAATTATATCTTGGGTCAATCAAATGAGTTTTTACTCTTAAAAATGACCCATGAACTCTCACTTTCCAATTGCATGAGTCTTCTACCCTTCTATAAAGATTGGTCAGAAAAAAATAACAAACAGATGTCTCATCGTTCTGTAATAAGTGACCGCTATTATCGGGCATCGATTTAGTAAAAAAAATTCCGGGTCTTTAAAGATTTTTTGTTAACTTATTTTTTTTGAATGGATTTCCGGTTTCCCCCTCCAACTCCCGCCAATGTCAAAAGATCTGGTCGAGATTTGAAATAAGAGCTCTCAGACATGAGTTCCTTCTAAATGTCAAATTTCATTAAGATCCGGTCGCCCGTTCTTAAGTTAAAATGCCTCAATTTTTCTAATTTTTTTAAATTAACAACCCCTAGCTCCCATAAAGAGAACGGATCCGTTCCAATTATGTCAATCACGTATCTATAACATGAGCTTTCGACGTGCTAGCAGTTTTGGGAATGAGCTTGGCAGTAATAGTAGAAGTAGTGCTGACCATCATCACTTGTTAGAATCTGCCGCCATTGGTGCGAGCACTGGTACGACCAGTCCTCAACAAAGACAATCACGATCCTCTTCTTTATCTCTTGACGGTTCAGGAGTTCCGATCGTCCTAACAGGCTCTAGTGCAGTGGAAGGCAACGGTACGACAACAACAAAATTTTCTATTTTAAGGCTAAATATGTTTATGTGACGACAGGGGTGGAATGATGTACGTTTTATTGAGTATTGGAGGTGGGATAATTATCCCGATTAATTAAAAATGAAGTTGGAAAAATCACCTGAGTTGTAGTTAGTGTTTGCATAAGGTCAAATACCAATATCTTACTTGTCCGACTTAACGATTTCAATTTCTAAAAATTCGTGAATCTTGAGGGGAAGGTGTGAGCAGTGAAGAGGCTCAATAATGGAAGATTGCTTAATGATGACTCCACAACCTCAGTTATGGTCAAGGCATCAATGATATGGCTTTCTGTATGAATAACACTAACCAGGTGTACAGATCGGCTTGGCAATATAAAAAAGTGTCCGGAAATTTGACTAAAGGTATCATGTAGTAGTAGTAGACAGGTTTAATAGCAAAAACTTGGCAGCTATTGCTGATTTGCGTTTCTTTCAAGTCAGGAACAACAAGAACGGGCCTAGGCCTGTCAATGTTTTCTTGTCTTGTTGTGGTTTCGTTATCAACAACAGCAGGATCGTTCACGTCTTCAGTCTTTGTAAACCGGTTACCATGAAACTTGTTTCTTTTTCTCTACTTAATTCTGTGCCTTTTACTGCCCATATTTCAGTAAAGCATTAAAGGCTCAATAAACAATACGACTTATCCAACTTCTTCTCACCCAGCCCAGGTTTTGGTTATGGAAGTACCATGAGTTCTGGTTACCATTTGGTTGTTATCATGCATGAGTTTTAAAAAGGTATTGGCTAACAACGCATCGTTAGGAGCCAATCCAATGGGTGGATGATTAGCCCCATTAAGCCAATACGGTTTTCCGTTGAGAAAAAATTTATTCCCTCTGGTTTCGATTGTTCTGAAACCGATATCCTCCAGAAACTCATCAATAAGCTCACAATTAATAAATTAATGGCAAAGGTGAAGCTTTGAAGGTCGCTGAAATAATACAATTACGCAAAGGTAGTAAGAGAAATGATCCTTCAAATTAAAGACCCATTTCTATTCTCCCTTTGTTTCTAAAACATATGAAAAGGTAATTGCATCTTGGCTAAATGGTTACGTTGAAAAAAAAATTCTGGTAAGCACTCAATTTGGTTTCAGGAAAAGACTACCAACCGGAATGACATTTTTCTTCGTTTGAAACACTCCGAACAGCCTGCAACGAGCTTGGCCATGGCAGCGAAAATGCGGCGCAGGCAGCTTCCGCGCGCCAGGATACACTTACAAAGCCGCCGGGCAGTCTCGGCCGGCTTGAAGAACTTTCCATTTGGCTGGCTCGTTGGCAGAGACAGGATATTCCTCGTTTGAATGATGTCGAAGTGCTGGTTTTTGCCGGTTCGCACGGTGTGACCACGTGAAGCCTTTTTTGGGGGATTTTACAGCATGTAATTATCCGGTCAAGTCAAGCCCAATTATAAACCCATTTTCTGTTTAACTTTTTAACCCTTTTTGAAGTAATTAGCAATTGTACTGTTATATTTTTTTGTAAAGAGAGTTAGCTTTCCACAGCAAAATAGAATTATCCTTGACATTAGGGCGTTTATCCCCCCTTTTCAGGTAAAGTACAGCTTTTAATGGATCAGCAGATGGGGCTTATTGGATTGGAAATAAGATGTTCCAATGCCTTCTTTAAGAGTGGAAGAGATCTTGCACAACCGCCCGCCTCCACGTCGTATTTTCCCCAAATGCATCCGATAGAAATTTTGAGATAGTCATTTGTTCAAAAATTATGCAAAGATCATATAACAAGGGCTTTGGGGTTAAAAAAAAATCCCTCAGAGTCTTGGGTTAAGGTATGCCCCAAGGGCATATATACGCTTTTGCGTTTATAACTATCAATGCTTTTTTACGACTAGACACTAATTTTAAAAAGCGTTCTTTAACATCTTCATAATGATAGATTTCAGCAAAGTCACCTTCAACAGTTATAAACTTGCACACTTTTTTAATCTTATCTAAAAGTATTACCGATTGCGAGGATACTTTTTTCTTGTTTTTAAAGTGTTTTATATAGGTTGTTATCCCTAATACAACAAGTCCACATCAGGTAGTTGATCTTGTCGTGGGCGAAGGCGCGACCGAGGGCGCCCTCGATGCGGGCGGTGGCCCGCTGCAGTTCCGTGGCGGCCTCGGGGCTGATCTGACCGAACTGTGCGGCGTCGTCCGTGCAGACGAGGACCAGGCTGCCGAGCGTCGGCTGGGCCGGGCGAAGCAGCACGAGCCAATGGTCGAAGCGGGCCAGCAGGCTCTCGGGGTAGCCGAACTTCTCGATACTATCAACACGTATTGTAATGTTTAATTAACAAACTTTCTGAGATAGAAAAAAGTATATAAAGATACAACTTCGGAATGAAACTTCTTTAGCTGATTATTATCCTTTATGTTATATACATGAATGGATTGATATCTGAATTATAGACGTTTTCAATAAAAACATGTTCTTGCGAATCAAACCGTTCTTTGTAACGAACTGTAGTAAGGAGCGACCCGGCTCAATAGTGGAAGATTATCTGACTTTATTTCTGTCCAATTTTTTGTTTAATAAAGCTCTTTACTTTTCTTTGATAAAAACGGCCTTGTGGAATTTTTTTTTTAACTCTTTATGCAAAGAGACAGTCTGTGAAACCGTATATTAATTATTTAACGCTGGCACTGATCTCGGCTGCAATGCTTACTTGACAGGCAATCTATTAATGAACGAGCCTGTGTATCCTAAGCGTACAGTATACTCTGGGAAACTCCACATGCCTTTTTCCATATCGCTCAGCTCTTGGTGGTGGAAGGCTCGTATCGATTACTCCAACGCGTAGTGCTCGCTGCCACGGTTCCAAAGAATGCTCCCACGAAGATCCAATAAGTCGATACCAAAGGGGGTCGACCTCGCCGCACTGCGGACCGTAACGATGAGTAGGAGATGAATTCGAATCAGTAGTATTCACCAGAAAGAACAAAAGGACATTGCAGTTGATGAATACAAATCCACTTTTAAAATGATAATATTACTGACCCAAACATGTCTCTATCTTTCACATTTTGGGTGATTGTGACCCGTAACCAAAGCAAATTGCCAACCCCTGAACTAGAATATACTAGTTCTTATATTGTTCATTAATTTAGAATTTTAGAGGCATTTCTAAACCATGCCACGGTCATCTCATATAAAAGGTTCTTCTTATTAATCATGAACCCGCCCTCAAGGAGCACATGCTCGGGCACCACCGGCGGATGACCCGCGCCTTCGCGACGATGGACATCCTGCGCGGCCGGGGCTTGTCGACCGTGCGCGCGGGCCGCCTCGGCGTCCAAGCGACCGAGCGGCTCTTCGCCGCCTCGGACGACTCGGTCGATCAGGTCTACCTCGACATCGTCGGCGAGGCCGAGGCCCGCGGATTTCAGTGACCGCGACCGCCGCCCGCGTTTTCATCGGACCGTCTAGGGCTAAACAGAAAGCAGGTTGTCCTAACTTTCAATGTAAAATTGAAAGTCATAGCTCCCTTTTTAAGGACTGATAGTGATTGAAGGACAAACAGCATTCATTCCATGCCCTTTCTCGTCCTCTGGGCACCCCTGTTTTCCTTTATTGTATTGGATCCAAATTTTACGATGTCGTTTTTTTTAAAACAGTCTAAAGATTACATAACTATGATACCTTGTTTACTTTGATGCATTCTTTACTTAGATACTTTGGTACTTTGATATTGTCACTTTGATACCAGTTTTGATGCTTTGATGAAATTTTGATTTTGAAAAAAATCTCATTTTGAAATAAGGAATTTTTCAGAAACTTGAAACCTATTGCAATCAAAAAACGAACAAAAATTAACTTAACAAAATACTTCAAAAAAGAAGTTTTTCAAAAAAAGTAAAGACCATTAACAAGGTGTTCGGGCCGTAGCGAAACGGATAATTCATGCTTGCGGTGATAAACACATCCTGCCAGCCATCGGCGTTCAGATCGCCAACACTCAGCCCCCAGGGCCAGTAATTCTCTGCGCCGAGTTCGTCGGATACTTCGGCAAAACGACCCCCGCCCTCGTTTCGGTACAGGGCATTCCCACAAATACTGCGTCCCTGGCTGCGCAGGAATTTGGCATCCCAGTTGACTGCCGGTGATGGCAGGGGCGAGGATGAGATGGCCAGATGAGCTGATGGGAAGAAATTCGGTGATCCCCTGAACGACTGCCAGAAGAATAATGTGCTGTAGGGTCACTCCGGCCTCTGTGGCTGTTCGCGGAAAAACTCACCGCTTATAGCAGTTTAGCGCATTTGCACGAAATGCATAAATAGTACCATTTCGGTACTATTGAAACTTTATTGCGGTTTGCAATCCGGTCCACGTAAGCTCCACCTGTCAGAGATCTGTCCGGATTGAGATTGTGCCGTTCAAAGATCTCCCGAGCGTAATGGAGTGCGTGTAATATCGTGCTCTTTCCGGCACTATTCGCACCGAACAACAGAGTGATTGGACGCAGCTCGATCTCGACTCTTTCTCTAATGCCTTTGAAATTTTCGATGCTGATGCCGTTGATCATGAGAAGAAATCTATTTTGTTCTTTGCCCGGCTTCCTACCTCCGGTCTCCCATCAAATTGATGGAATTCCCCCCATATTCCCGAGCGCCTTCCTTCCTAGCGTTCGTGAATAGTTACGTTATCGTCGCGGCAATCGTTAAACTTTGCCTAAAAGGAATAATCTTTCAAAGTTTTTCTGAGAAAGATGCATGCACTAATACCTTGCCGCTATCAAACGTGATCGAATTGAAGCCGGCATGCGCACAAATGAAACTACCACAACTTAATCTGGACTTAACTAAAGGCATGAGAATTTGAGTATTTATTATTATAGAATTTGAGCGAAATATCGGCAAATACCAAACATAATTAAATAGTTTTAACTTGATCTGGACTTAACTAAAGGCATGAGAATTTGAGTATTTAAATACAGTTCACAGAGGCATTTACCAAAAAATTTATTTTGAAGCGGAGGAACAAGATTAAGCTGCTAAAATTTGTTCTTTACGCTCGCCCGCTCCGCCCAGGCCGAGGAGAACCTGGTGTGGGTGCTGGAGTCCGCCAAGCACAAGCCCTCGCCCATCGACGGCTACTTCGGCGCCGTCTACTACGTCGGCCCCATCTTCTCCGCCTTCCGCGGCACCGAAGACGCCGTGAAGTACTACGAAGAGCTGCGCGCCGAGGTGCAAGAGCGCATCGACAAGGGCCTGGGGCCCGTCACCCCAGTCGGCACCTTGCAATTGGGACAAGTGTTCTGTCCTTGTGCACACCACCGTCGAACGCAAACGGCGTGGAAATTGGCTCCACACAAAGCTCGACAAAAGGTTGTCTCCATTCTCCCGTTCTCCGTCATGGCATCGAAGCATATTGGACAGTCACTATCTGCTTCCAAGGAACGTCGTTTTACACCATCGGCGGACGTTGCCTCGGCGGAATTATTATTGTCATTGTCCCCTTGACCTCCGGGTCCTTCAAAAATGAAAATTCAGTAACATCCGATCACCCATTCGTAAGATACCTAGTTTTTCACGTTTTCCAAGAATTCCGGTTTCCCCCTCCAACTCCCATCAACGTCACCTGATCTCGTTGGGATATAAAACTAGAGCTCTGAAACACAAGATCCTTCTAGATATCAAATTTCATTAAGATCTTATCACCCATTCCCTCATTTTTTCTAATTTTTCCGAATTGCTCCACAAAACTAAAAAAAGAAAAAACTAAAAAAAACATTAAAGCATTTTTGTTTTTTTGTATGTTTGAGGGTTTTCATATGACGTCTGAAAAATAAAGAAGAAAATGAAAGAAAAAACTAAAAATGAAAAAAATAAAAAAAATAAGAAAACTAAAAAAAAGAGAAAAACTAAAAAAATAAAAAAAAAGAAAAAAAGAAAAAAAGAAAACAGAAAAAAACTAAAAAAAAAGAAGAAGGGAGCATATGATTTTCTAGCATTATTTAAAAAAACAATGAGAAAATAAATAAAAAGTTTTTTCAACTGGAAGTAAGGAGCAGCATTAAAGCTTAAAACGAACAGAAATTGGTCATTCTTAAAGAATTAGGACAATATTCAAGCTTTAGTGTAAAGAGTGAGGTATTGACCAGGGGGCGAACCCCTCATATACGTAATAAAAATATGAAAATATAGAAGTTCGTTACCCTGACCGAAGCCTCACCCAAAAATGCAAAAAACAGATTTATGTAATTGATATTAACTGGTATATTTGATTTACATCTCGTTAAATTGAAACACCAAAAATAACAACACGATAGTTTTAAATACCACATAGCTAGAAAAAGAGTAGCCCTCTAACTATATGAGGTCGGTGTAATTTGTTCCGAAAGAGCTAAAAGAAATAAGGTAATAGGTGACAAGTTTAATTGAAAACGGCTTCCAAAAATGGAAGCTGAATATATAGCTTTTCAATAGCTTTAAATCGATTGTCTATTCCACAGCTTTCACTCAATTGCATACTAGCCCTGTTGGCCAAAATTGTTGTTGGCTGAAAACGACATTTTACTGCGGAGTGATCTCTGTTGCTTCTTAAAAAGGGTACTAGAATTTAATATGTCTGTTTGAATGAGCCTTCTCTCAATATTCAAGGGTCACTACTTTAGTCGTCTTGACAGGGAGGTATAATGGGACCGGTAAATTGTATTGTAGCAGAAATCTATTGTTATTTTTTTATTAAGTTCAATATTTTATTTAGTTGCTCTTATTTCTAAGAAAGTGAGAAGAAGCTGGTTTAGACCATCTTCATGAGTACTAAAGGAAGAACCAATCTTAATTTTCCGAGACTTTATTTCAATATTCTCAGTTTTAGATGCCTGGTATTTGGTAAGCCTTCTCCCCGAGCTACAAACAAGAGTATCCAAAGCGTCTTCGGTCATAGACAGAATGAATCGTCATCGCTGGCGAAAACCGAACATCAGTCGTACAACGAAACTGCGGATCTTCAACCCTCTAGTCGGCTCTGTGATGCTTTACGGAGCTGAGACACGGCAAGCATCAGCTGCAACCCTCAAGAAAATCGACATATTTCATGCAAAGAGCCTGAGGAGGATCGAGGGCCTTGATGGTTTCAAACATCCACTAATAGATTTCCTACACTTTGAAAAAAACATTTATAAGAATTAAAATTCTACTCAAATAACAGGAATTGCATTTTTCAGAACTAAAACCAGAGAAACAGAAACTGATAAGTGAAAATTAGGTTCAAATGTTGTTTTGTCAAAATTTCAATAGATCATTGTCATTACATCATTGTTGTGGAGCTCATGGTGGTCATGTAAATATTGTTACATATTGGCGGAAATAAATATAGACTGATCACATACATCGTTTATGAGAAGAAACGGATCTATATCAGAACTATTTTAACTCACAAAGAATATGACAAGGGAAAATGGAAGGAATAAAATGGAAGTTTTAGAGCAAGAATTAACCGAAACCATCAAAGTTTGGCCGACGGTATCGAAGGTAATATCAACTATTCATACGGAAGCGCATTATAATAAAGCAGTCAAGCTATGTTCATATGGTTCGTCGATCTCCTCCTTATTCGTCCTCCAATTTGTTGTCGTAGAAGCTCCGAAAACAGCTCATTCGATTGGAAACTGAAAGGACCAGTGTACTTTTTAATGGTCGAAATAGGTTGGAGGGCAACCAACCCCTCTCCCTTGCCCACCATTTCCCCAAACACATCCAATCAAAATTTTGAGATAACTATTTTGTTCAACGAAATTGAAAGGTCTGGAAATAGACAGATTCTTCATGGCTAGTATAAAAGACATTGCTCATATCTACGTACTTTCTATAACTTCCACCATCTGCAAGTTCAAGATGGCACTAAAAACGGTACTTTTGGTGCCATATCTCAAGTAAAAAGGCTCATTTGAAAGCTATTGCTCATATCTAAGTTGTTTTTTTTTTCAATTTTATCATTCGTAAATGCAATATAGCACTGAGAACAACACTTTTGGTGCCACCCACATTCACAGACACACACATACACATACACACTCATACACATACACACACACACATACACACGCATACACACACACATACACAGACATACACATACACACAAACATACACATACACACACACATACACACACACAAATACACACACATACACATAACACACACACAAACACATACATAGACATAAACACATACTCATACACACACATACACATATACACATACACACAAGGAAAACAGTCTTCCGTTTCTCCTTCTATCTTTTTTTCCTTTAATGGTGTATGTTTATTTATGTGTTTGTGCTGTTGCATTGGTGATTTCTTTTTTCATTGCAACATAAACTTTTGGATCAACAAAAACCTCCAAAGCCCGAGAAGGGGTAGTAAGTTATGTCCCAGAGGCATGTAAGGTTTAAAACAGTTTGTGGTACCGAACTGTAAGTAAAAGCGACTCGGCTCAAACGGTTACGCGACTTTATGATTGCTGATTTTACGCCATTTTCGGTAGACCTTCTTCTATATAAAGGGTATCCATAATTGCCCGTAATTGTGTTAGGTACTAAAAGTCGAGGATACTGCTTTGTGCACCTTCATCTGTCCATGCATGGTGAATTTTCATTCAGTTCACTGCAAGTTCCATGTATCATATTTTTTGCCACAATGTCATTTAAGCCCCTTCCCGGTAGTTGCTAAGAATTGTTCAATCTTACAGGTAAATCATTCAAATTCACTAATTCTACCTTCAACTCATACCACCCCCACCATTCTCCTAATTCAAGAGCTAGGATGCTCACTATCCTCAAAGAACTAAACAATGAATTGCTGTTGCCTCTCCTGTCACAGAAGAAGATCCCACCTTCCCAATGCCTCTGTCATGAAGATGTATTCTCCCCTCTGGAAGCCTCTAGTCAGACAGAGCCAACACCACACTGAGATAATCAGTAAATTGACGAGCAAAAGGCCCTCCTTGTTGTACACGCCAAACTGAGTTCAGGGCCTCTTCGATTTTGGCTATAAGCGAATAGGTTGTATAGAACAAGCCGGCCACTCCTACGGCCCCCAACACACCAACCTTGAGATTGTCGACAAATCCAATAATGCTATGAGTAATCTCTACCCCCTTTTCACCCAATGGTTCTAAGGCATGGAAGGAGAAGGAGAAGGAGAAGAAGAAAAAGAGGAAGAAGAAGAAAAATAGGAGGAAGAAGAAGAAAAATAGGAGGAAGAAGAAGGAGAAGGAGAAGGTGAAGGAAGAGGAGAAGGAGAAGGAGAAGGAGAAGGTGAAGGAAGAGGAGAAGGAGAAGGAGAAGGAGAAGGAGAAGGAGAAGATGAAGGAGAAGAAGAAGAAGGAGAAGAAGAAGGAGAAGAAGAAGGAGGCCCGAGCGGATCGAGGCCTTCGTCCGCTTCAAGGTGCTCGAAGCCGCCCCCTGGGCCCTGCACCAGCTCGTCGATCCCGGAGAGCGAACGCCCTGGACGTTCACCAAGGCGCTGCTGCGTCGCGTGACCTGGGACCCCGACTACCTTCACGAGAAGTACGGCGCATCCCCCGACTCCCCCGCCTCGCGCCACTTGCGCGAGATCCTCGACACCTGGAGCCGACCCGGCCTCCTCATCAAAATCGTTCTCTACACGCTAAAGTTTTCTGAGAACTCTCAATAAAGGTTATGATTCTAATTACACGGCCCTTGCGTTTCAAAAATCATTCTTAAAGAATTGAGACAAAAGATCGAAATTTAGCGTATTTTTTTTATTTTAATACGAGAGGATACATACTGGGTTCTTGCTTTACCATAGTTCTATATAGTAAGTCCTGTTAAACTGTACTGGTCTGAAACATGAAACTTGTTGCATGTTGGTTTCGCTCTTCATGGATCTTGTACATTGATTTTTCTCCACGTGAAACTGATTTTGCTAATAGAACTTGTTGCGTGTTGATTTTTATTCGTGAAACTTCTCGCATGCTGATTTTAGTTCGTGAAAATGTTGATTTTTCCCTTAGTGAAACTTGTACACTAATTTTTCTCCTCAAGAAACGAATTTAGTGCATGGAAAATAATGCGAGCCAACGAAAATTTCATTTTGTTTTTACAATTATTATCGTTGTCATCATTTGATTTTCATTGTTGTTTATCATGGGAATACTCTGGCGAAGATGTTTTCATCAACAATTGAAACGAAGATCTACTGAAAATCTTTCATCAGTACATCTTCAATAGTTATTTATAGAGTATAATTGATTCTCTCTCTGTTTTTTTCTCTGATACTTCTTGAAAATCAAGATAATATTTGTAAATGTGATCTAGACATGTATTGATTCTTGAATTTATAACAGATACTTATTATCAGTGTTTCTAACATAAAAGGTATCCCTTTATGTGACTTAGTCATGTGTTGATGTTCAAATTTGTAGCTAACACAAACACCGGGTATTTTCCCATTACATGGTTTTGTTTCTTCCCTTATCGGGTAGTGGACCGGGTGATACCGTTGCTCCTCGAAACTATAAAACCTGTGGATAACCAGCCTCCTCTGAAGTTTTTACTACCATCCCTTCCATAAAACCCTTATATGCCCCGGGACCGTAACTTACAACACTCCGTGTTCTGGGGGGCTGCGTTATCCTGGAGTTTTTGCTATACGATTTTTGGTCAATTTTCTACAAAATGGCTATATAAAAATTCGATCGGACGCATTTGGGGAAAAGAGGGTTGTAAACTATTTTGAACAAAATGGCCATCTCAAAATTTTGGAAACCATAGGCTTGTTTGCGCTGATCTTTGGCTTCGCCTCCATACACAACGATCGGAAAGAAAACCCTTCGCTGCAGATATTGGGAAACTAAAGGAACCAGATACTTGCCAGAAGTACAGTATCGAGATATCGAATCGCTTCGAGGCCCTTGGCTCACTTAATAGCAGCAAAGATCGCTGGAAGCATTTTAAATTGCAGACCAGCGAAGCAGCACAACTAGTGCTTGGCTCAAATGCATTGTTGACAGAAAAGATCAAGTACTACTGTTTGAGAGCAGCGGCAATTTTATAAGAAATATCGGTTCAAATGGTAAAGGTCCAGGCGAATTTTTAGGCGTATCGTCGCTCGACCTTAACGAACAACATGATTTATTAGCGATTACAGAAAAAATGGGACTGAAAGTACTAAAATACCAGCTTTCAACCGGGAAAGTAGTAGATGAGTTCATAGACGACTCGGTAAGGAGTCACATATTCCTGGAATATTTTTTGATCGCGCAAGATGAATATCGTATAAAAAAAATTATTTCCACTTAAAAGTAAAAAAAAAAGTCAACAACAATATTCAGGATTCCTTAAAAAAAATATTATTGTTCAATTCCTAATAAGAAATGTCAAATGTTCGAATGGGTGAATTTCGTTTTTGAAGCAGATTTGAAAAACGAAATTCGATGGAACCATAAAATTAGTTCTCAGACCACAAGGGAACATGCAGGCTAACAGCCAAAGATGTAAATTGGAGTAATGCAGATGTTTGAAGTGAATCCTGTGATTAATCAAATCAAGGAAATTCGCGAACGTACTGAACTTCTTAGGGGGTATCTTTGACTATTCTCTAAAACAAGAGCGTTTAGAGGAAGTTAATGCCGAACTCGAAGATCCAGCAGTATGGAACGAGCCTGAAAAGGCCCAAGCTAAATTGGGGGGGAAATATGATGGCCAAAACAAAACACAGGGGGGGTGCGTCTGGATGAAATGTGTCCCCCCCCCCCCCCCCCCCCAATTCTACAAGAATTGTCAACAGCCGGCCTTAGCTGCGGGGTAAATGCCAAATTTAAAACGCCTTTGATTGTGCCTAACGCAGAAAGGACCCTACTAAAATGCAGTGGACGTCGTTAAAATTTCGTGCTTCGCATCGTTTCTGAGTAGTAGTATGTCCAACTACAAATCCTATTGCATACCCTCAGATTTTCTTGAACAAATTCAAAGCGTTAACAATACCGTTATATGTGTGAATAGTCAGCTGTAATAGCCTACCAGCTGTAAAGACAGGACATTCGCTGTGCATCTTTCAAATAGTGACGAATGTTAAATTTTAAGTAAATGGAATTCCACTCTACTATTTATCCTTTGATAAATCCTAAATTTCCCCACGAGGGCACCTAGGACCCCTCCCAAGGTCATTTTTGCCAAAGTCACCGGATCAAAATTTTAAGATAGACATTGTGTTCAGCATAGTCAAAAAACATAATAACTATGTCTTTTGGGCTGACTCACACCCCCGAAGTCCCCGGGGAAGGGGCTGCAAGTTACAATATTTGAACAGCGTTTTACATACAGTAATGGTTATTTGGAAGCGTACATACCTTTTCAGGGGAATTTTAGGACATGAAAATGATACAACACACTGATCCTTCTGAATATGAAATTGATCCTTCTGAATATGAAATTTCATTAAGATCCGATCAATCCCTTCTAGATTAAAAATAACTCTTTTTTCTATTTTTTCAAAATTAACCCTCCCCCCAAACTCCCCCAAGCAGAGCGGATCCGTTCCGGTTATGTCAATCACGTATCTAGGACTTGTGCTTATTTTTCCCACCAAGTTTCATTCAATCTAAGTGTCTTCTCACAATCGAGGGAATCCGATGGACAGACTTTGTCAGCAATTACCGCCTACGCAATATGACTTACCAGTCACTTTTCTCAGATCTGGTGGCTGAGCAGACACTTCGTTGGTTTCGTTGGTTTCGTTGGTTTGATGCGATTACCTGCCGACACTCCGGCTCGGATTGTTTTTGACTTTAAACCACCCAATAGTTGCTGAAATCGTCCAAGAGGGCCGTCGCGAACAACGGGAGGAATAGGCTGCCGGCAAGGAGCAGCCGGCGGCTCAGCTGTAGCATGGCCGTTCTGGAGAAAAGTCGATCGCGGCCTAGCGAGCTTTGGACTCCGCCACGAGGTGATCAACCACTTTCAACATGCCATCAAAGCCGCCGCCTTCGCGTGCACTGGTCCAGTATTGATTGTCGACCGCCATCGACGGTACCGCGGCGATTCCCAGCGAGCGGGTTGATTGTTCAAACAGGCCACCCATGATCATTGAAGCCAGGGCCGGAAGCATCTGTTTGAGGGTGTCTTGCCCAATCCCTGTTGCCTGCGCTGCATAATCTGCGACCGCACGGCTCACATCCTTGGAGCCGAACAGGTGACCCAGAATGCCGTTGCCATCGGTCATTCCATCGGTGGAAAATGCCTTGCCCATATCCTGCATGTATTTGGCATGATTACCGCTGGCCCATACTATCCGCAAGTCATTTGCGAATACTTGTAAAAAAGCTTCCTATTCTAGTTAAACGACCCGTCCTTCAGTAGCCGCTCTTAACAAATTGGGACAAACAGTTAAACTTTAGCATAAAGAGTAAGGTATTCAGGAGGGGAGAACCCTTTATATTTGGAATAATTTTTGTGTGTTTTTCAAATAATACCGGTAAATTTGGCTCACCTTCTATGAAAGATATCATTCCCCTATCAACAAAAAAGGAACTCAAAACTAACAGAAATTACAATAAATAGCCGAGTCAAACTCAAAACGAGCAAAAATCAACATCAGTAGGACTAATAACCCCTATGGCTTCTCAAGACTAGGAGATAATTTGCACTTTACTGAAAAATAAAACAACAAACGAACGTGGATTGTCAATTGAATATACATATACTGATATTTATTTCTTTAAATCTTAATATTTTTCATTTACTTTGGAAATATGCCGAACACGTCTACATGTTATTACTTAGTAAGTATAATTGAAAGTATTTTACAAAAACTCGATGGACCAGATTCTTAGATTCATCTTATTGCAATAGACCTAAGAAAAGCTTTTGATTCAATTTGCCCCAATATTCTTGTAAAAATAACTTCTTGGACTAGGTATACGCTCATTTCTTGTGCGTTTAATTGCTATTTTTTTTTCTGGTAGATGTCATGTTAGAAAGTTCTAAAAGGAGGTTACAGCAGCTACTTGACGCGCAATTATAGAAAATGTCATGCTAACCATTAACGCTGACACACGCTCACCGCTTGTTCTGTATCGCAAGAATACAAATTCAGAACAGGTGATAATTTCAAATGCCTGGGTAGCTGGGTCAACTGCAATGATGAAATAATGACCGAAATTATAGTAAAGATCCGTCATTTAACTGGAGCTTTTAATAAACAATCCCCCTGAAAACGTCTGTACACTTCCCAATAACCATTACTTTATGTGAACAACGGTCAAAGTTTGTAACTTGCAGGCCCTCCCACGGAGACTGTGGGGGAGTAAGTCGTCCCCAAAGACATACTTATTAGGTTTTTCGAAGATGTTGAACAAAATGACTATCTCATGATTTCGATCCGGTGACTTTGTGGAAAAATGAGTGTGGGAGGGGGCCTAGGTGCCCTCTCGGTTTCCCGGACGGGCTCGTAATTTGTCGGTTCATAATCTTGTCCTCCTGCAAGACCGACCGGCTGAGAGCTCGGAATATTGGACATCTCCTCATCCATGACTTGTGAATCATCATATGGAATTCTAGAGGCGGCTCCAAACTGACTGCGAATTGGGACGTAAGGCATCCCGATGTTAGCTCGCTTGAGAATATTACTTTTCTTCTTGGCTCGGTGTTTTCCAATACTGAGGGGAAGAAGTTATGTGGCAGGGTCTTTCCATGGAGAAATTATCATGGGGTAGGAGAATTTCCATGAAGAGGGCGCAGGATTCGTAAAGTTATTAAGAGAAACGATGAAAAAATAAAAATGAAGTTTTTCAACTGAAAGTAAGGAACAGCATTAAAACTTAAATTGAACGGAAATTACTACGTATATGAGGAGGTTTATATCCTCCTATATACCTCGCTCTTTACCTTTTGAGAATTTTGTAGATGCACTAGAAGAAGCATTGGTAAAGACCAACCCTGCAGCGGAACCCGTTAAGCGCCGTGCAGTTGCGATCGGGCTTGCCGCATCCTATGCAAACTTAGATGCATTCTCCCCGCTTAATCCTTCAGATGAGTGGCGCGGTAGCTTGAAGCAGTCTTGTTTGATTCTCGCTGATAGCTTGGGAGAGACACCATGATCCGCCCAACTTTGATCAATTAAAACTTTTAAATAAAAAAATGAACTAAAAGAGAATAAATTAAAAAAGAGATAACAGCCGAATGTATAAAGGAAAATTAAAACCAAGCTAAAATGATCATCGTAGAAAGCAGTGGCTTCAAATGGAAGGAGAGTGTAAAGGGCTGTTTTCTCTAGATTTTTTGTCCCCTTGGATTTTGGGTGGAGGGAGAGCGGGCGGATAGTGTTTTCATAGATTGAAAATGCCTAATATCTAGCAAATACTCCTTCTTCTTTCGGCACGCCCATGCTCCGGAACCATACTTGACCAGTGACCTCTTGGCATCCATAGAAGAATAAGATTAGTACATTCGGCACCCAATTTTAGTTCCATGTAACACTGCAAGGTAATTAGGTTGCAACAGTAATCATAGAAATTTTCGGTGAAGCGTTTTCAGCCATGGAAAATCAATTGACTGACTATATTAAGCCCCATTAGTGACGTGAAAATAAATAAGCAAAATACGTTTGACAACGTTTAAAACGTTTGACTATAAACTTGATAACATTTTTCATATCAAATTTGAGAACTGTGAAAATAAATTAGCAAAATACCTTTGACAACGTTGACAACGTTTGACAATAAACTTGACAACGTTAAACGTACTTCATCCCTCATCTGGTCAAACTTTCCTTTTTGTTAACTGATGTTAACAGCCAGTTTATCTGAGCACGACGAAAAAGCCATCTAGGAAGTCAATGTAAGTTCTACAATTACTAACTTTAGATCCATATATATTGATTAGGATAAATTATAATTTAAAACTAGACCTACGTTGCCTGGGCAACGTGAAGTGTTGCGGCAACCTTTGTCCGGCTTCGCCCAATAAAGTGTTGTGAGAGCAACATTTTGGTTTTGTTTCTTCTCTATCGATCAGTAATCACATGATCGAATGTTGGCTGAAAATGACAATCTTCGGTATACTGTCATCCTTCATCCGCAGAACGTGCCCTAACCATCTCTGCCTTTCTTTCATTATAGCCCTAAAAAGCGGGATTGAACCACAATTTTGTTACTGCCTACTGTTTGAGATACGTTCGGTCAGCCGCGTACCCAGAACAATCAGTAGGCACTTTCTTTGGAAAACATCTAGTAAATCATCATCCGCTTTTCGGAGCGCCCATACAGTTTTTTGTCCTTTATTGACAAGATGATTAATTTTTGTCAATTTGATCTTGATAGAAGATCCTGAAAGGGACAAGTAGCAATTTCAAATGTCATAAGAAATCAATAGCAAGCCCCCTTCTATTTAAAAGGTTGTCACTTGGAACTAAAATGTTCCAGATGAAACGACAGCTCTCCATAAGTAGTAAAAATGTCAATTTAGTTATTACGTTCAGAAGCAAAGGAATAATTTCACTGAGAACAATACTCAAAAATTTTGAACGAGGTACACAAAATGGTTATAGAGCGGTATGATTGACAATCTTCAAGATCTGCCTATCCCTTTTTGGAAATAGAGGTGATCTGGCCAATGCAAAACTGTTGTGGCGGCATACCTGATGAAATTGAGATTTGAAACAACAGCTAGAGGTGCTTCTCAAGTAAATCACTAGCATTTTCAAAATGTATAGTGGAGACTAATGACACACCTTGGGTTGCAATAGATACATAAAAAGAATCAGCTTATTATTTTGATTCCAAATATACAAGATTCAATAACTTATCAAGGGTAACTTATCAAGCGCTACGGGCTTGAGAATTTCGGCTGATTTTCGAAAAAGGAGGAATACCCTTGAAAAGTCAAGGAAATTAATGAAAACTGCAATATCAGATTCAGCGTATCAGAGAAAACTATTATAGAGGCTTTTTACTCCGAGCAGATAGTTTTTTTGTAATTAATTCACGCCCGTTTATACTATGAACAAGCGAGCCAAAACAGGGATCCATTACACTTCCTAATATGTTCGAAATCAATATTTATGCAATTATACCTTTTTCGAAAACTATTCATTAACTAAATAGGTAAGACTAGTTAATGGCAAAATTGCAAAAATGTACTATACTTCTGTTATAATACTGTTTTGCCAAGAATTGTTGCATCCATTTTCGGGTACAGAAATATCTTCATGAGGTATACCAGTTTAAGCGTTTCAAGGGATTGACAACTTCAGTAGTAAGGTACACACTGAAACGAAATCTAGGCCGATGCAAATTCAGAGACATATAAAGGACTTGTAAGCAACAGTCTGCTGTTAGGTAATAATGATCTTTGGCAATGAGGGGTTAGCAACTTTTGCTAGCTGGTGTTCTATTATTTGTTTCCAGCTCGAACATTTCATTTTGAATTAAAAAGCTAAAAAAAAAAAAAAAATGTCAATCAAAATACCCCAAATATGTATTTTTAAAATCTAGGGAGATTTTACTTCAGTTGGCACTACTGTGCATTACTAATTCTATTAAACCTGAAAGGTTCTATTTAGATAAGCTAATGGATAATGCCGCTGCTAGGGGTGGATGCGATACATACATTTCTTTAATAAGTAGGATATCTGTTAGTTTTAAATTGCAATATGGCCTTAAATAAAAACGTCCCTCGCCCCATTTCGAAGGTAAACTGTGTCTGATATTGCTCACACAGTCTTCTGACAATGACTTTTGCTACTCCAGAGGCTTTGTGCTTTTGTTTTCTCTCTCTTAAAATCGAGCATGTAGAGAGGTGCCTCTAAAACCATCCCTTTCTCGCCCCTGTGAATATATTCATGTTAACCGTTTCTTTTTACAGGAGTATTTTGGAATCGTTAATTGAATTGGTTAAATTAAAAATCTGATTTATAATATAAACTAAATAAAAGACCTACACAGAGACCCCAGCCATGACACATAAAAACGTTCTTTCTGCAAAATAGGGGTTTGAGTGTTTTTAAAGTTACGAGATTGCTTGGAAAATGATTACAAATTTATAAATTGAATTTTTAGCAATCTTAAGTATAATTGAGAAGCATAGCAATATTATTAGCTAGGTGCCCTCCAATTTTTTTGGTCACTTTAAAAGGGCACTAGAACTTTTCAAATCCGTTAGAATGAGCCCTCTCATGACATTCTAGGACAATTGGGTCGATGCAATCACCTCTGGGGGAAAAAACAACAAAAAACAAAAAAGAACAAACAAATAAACACGCATCCGTGATCTGTCTTCTGGCAAGAAAAAATGAAAATTTTCACATTTTTGTAGATAGAAACTTGGAAAATTCCTAATAATAATCCCCCTCCGCAGAAAAATCTCCCGCGAAAAATGATCTTATGTTTCCCAACAAGAGAATCAACAATGGACATTTTACAAAATTAAAAGGCATTTAAAATTCTACAATGGGGCTTTCTGATAGTTTTTTATTGCGGAGGGAGGGAGATATCTCAAAGTTTGCATTTTAAGGCCAAAACATCCCAGCTCTCATTGAACCTTCAGATAAATTAACTTTGTTTAGGGGGTAAAGAGTGAAAATTTGAATAGATTAGAGTGGTAGATGAGCCTACGTAGCTGTGATGGCCCAAGGCGGCTTGGAACCACAATAAGTTCTTAGTAGTTGTGAAAATGAAAATTGTTGAGATGAAAATTCCTCCATGGCCATCCAGTGCTACCAACATAACGGAATCCTACTAATTTGACAGGATTTTACTTTAGATGATATGCTGAGAGCATATCTGGAAGTGTCCCTGTCGGCCGCTGATGCAGCCTTCTCGGGGGCCGTGGATGCCGCCCTGCTCTACTCGCAGAAAGCAGTACCTTCGGGCATCACCATCAATGTGGTGCGTGAGCCGAACGATGGCTACTGGTCCGATGTATGGATGAAGAAGCCATGGAGCGCGGTATTCTGGGGTGGCCGTCCGACGGAGGACTGGATGTTCACCACCGCCTACGCGTCAGGGGCTCTTACCTCTGTTCACCCTAAAGAAAAAATGAGCAAAGTTTTTTATTGCTGGATTCACCTGCTTTAGCAAAGCAAAAATGAAGATGTGAGTGACCATTGATGTGAGTGAGATATAGAAGCTGATTTCTTCAAGAACAATTCTGGCAGATTTGTAAAAAGTGGCAAGTCTGCATCATTCATCAAAAGAGAAAATGTTGAGCTAGTTCTACCAGACCCAACCCTCATTGGTGGAGGCAAGTGAATACTATCCTTTTTAGCTCCAGGCAAGAATTACATACAGTTATCTAAATGTTCAGTCAAATTCACAGTGATATTGCTAGGGGAGAGGATAGACTTGTCTCCAGACGCAACATTTGTTGTGACAATACTTAGATACTCTTGTTTTTTTCAATCCATGGAGCAATTGTTAAGAGGGTTGGGGGGGTAAAGAATGTGATTAAAGGCTCTTTTCCTATGTCAACACTTACGAATTAATTTACATAACGAACTTCTATATTCGTATGTTTTGTTGCATGTATGAGGGGATTCTACCCTCGTCGAAACCTCGTTCTTTACCCTAAAGCTTAAATTTTGTCCCAATTCCTTAAGAATGAGCTCTGAAGCACAAAGGCCATAGAATAAATAGTTGAAATTACTAAAAATACTTCAGCGTAAAGAGTGAGGTATAACGAGGAGGTAAGCCCCTCATAACATCCGATTCTTTATATGTAACTCTCGGTATTAAAATTCAATTTTCTAGAGTTCCGGTTACTATTGAGCCGGGTTGCTCCTTACTACAGTTCATTACCACAAACTGTTTGAGCATTTATGAATGCCAAAAAAAAAATGTAGCTAAAGGATATATCGCAAGGATTTTTTGCAGTTATTTTAGAAATTGCATGTATTTTTTTACTAATTGCCTTTTGAGAAAATGACCCCGAAAGCTCCCAGTAGTGGAAAAGCCAAGAATGTTGTATATTGGCAATTTTTACATAGTTTGAAACACATATATAAATCTATCTATATTCACAGATGGGACACAGGGACACAACTACAATGGCGCGTAACGACTTACGCGCGCGGGGGGGCTTGTATATATATATGTATATATATATATATATATATATATATCTATATACTAGCTGTTGGGGTGGCGCTTCGCGCCACCCCTATCTGTAGCGCTCGTCAGATCTTCGCCGTCGAGCACGAGTTTCCTTGCAGATCGCGTCGCCTTAGAGGGCAACAAATCCATCAACGCCAGGGATGTCAGTGACTTGCCACACCCGGACTCGCCAACAATGCACAACGTTTCACCGCGACCCACGCTGAAATCCAGCCCCTGAACGGGGTGCAGCATGCCGGACGCAACTGGGATATCGACCTTCAGGTTTTCGACTATGATCACCCCTTGAAAAAAAAAAAAAAATTAACAAATAAACACGCATCCGTGATTTGTCTTCGGGCAAAAAAATACAAAACTCCACATTTTTGCCGATATGAGCTTGAAATTTCTACATTAGGGTTCTCTGATTTTCTGTAGCTGAAGGTGTGATTTTCATTAAGATTCAGTGACTTTTAGGGGGTGTTTCTCCCTATTTGCTAAAATAAGGCAAATTTTTTCAGGCTGCATTCCTTTAAACGTTCCGTGAAAGCTTCACCTTAATATCCTTAGGCTCAGCAGTAGTAATAGTTGTACTAGTAGTACAACTATTACTATTAGTACAACTATACTAGTAGTACAACTATTACTATTGCTGAGCCTAAGGATATTAAGGTGAAGCTTTCAGGGAACGTTTAAAGGAATGCTGAACTAAATCAAAACATACTATTTGCATGTGGGTTGTCAAAATGGTGTTGCAGCTATGGCTCTGGCTAGCGTTCTTTGCCAGCTTCGCGGTCAAGGTGCCGATGTGGCCGGTCCACACCTGGCTGCCCGACGCCCACGTCGAGGCGCCGACGGCGGGCTCCGTCATCCTTGCCGGCGTGCTGTTGAAAATGGGCGCATACGGATTCCTGCGTTTCTCCGTCCCCATGCTGCCCTACGTGAACGATTCGGCCACGCCGGTGATCTACACCCTGTCGATTATTTACACCATATGTACCTGTCACACCAAAACTAGTAGCCACCCCCAAACCAATAAGTTTAGTTTATTTAATAAGTTTACAACAAACTCCCCCAAAACTAGTTTGATTCTCAGAGTCGCAACTGCATGCCCATGTCACACCAAAACTAGTAACCTCATGCCTAGTTCAAATGGAAATAGTGAAATTCCTTTTGAGAGCAAAAAGCAGAGAATGATACCAGCTGTTGCTTCAGGACTGTAAGTGTTTTATTTCCAGATTGCCTCTCAGAAATTACAACTGAAAATTTTACTTCTTAAAGCAAATGGAAAGAGAAATAGCGTTTCGAATACACTAGAAAACCAAGAACGTTCCTATTGCTCTTTGTGGGTCTACACAAATGACTTCCTATAAACTTGCTTACAATCCTACTCCCTGGTCTCCAACGCTACCGTTATATGAAAATAATTCCTAAATAAGACACGGTAACCGGCGGCACTTCCGCGACGTCACCGCGGATCAACACCCCCAGCGCCAAGGGCCCGTCGCCGACGCGGCTCAATCGGTTCACCGGATAACCAACATGCTCGAGCACCTTGCGAACCTCGCGGTTCTTGCCCTCCGTCAGGGTAACGCGCAGCCAGGCGTTAGAGCTTTGCTGGTTCTCGACTTCGACCTCGACGACACCATATTTGACGCCGTCGACCGTCGATGACCCCTGGGAAAAAAAACAAAAAAACAACAAACAAACAAATAAACGCGCACCCGTGATTTGTCTTCTGGCAAAAACTACCAAATTCCACATTTTTTTAGATAGGAGCTTGAAATTTTTGCTAAAGGGTTCTCAGATACGCCGAATGCGATGGTGTGATTTTCGTTAAGATTCTATGACTTTTAGGGGATGCTTCCCCCTATTTTCCAAAATAAGGCAAATTTTCTAATCAGGAATGTTCAATTTAAATCTGAAGAAAACAAAGCGCCATGTAATACTGGCCAATTCTATCCCCACATTTAAAGATTTTCCTAGTATTGCTTACGATACCGCCACGAATCCCCCCCCCCGACCTTCTACTATGAATATCTGAAGTTTCACCGAGAGATAGAAAATTTTGGTACGAAAGAACAGTTTTTATAAATAAAAATACACTTCCCCAACTTACACAAAAATACGAGCTGCTTTTCATTATCTTTGAAAAGTGGTTAGGTTAGCAAAATAATAAATAAATAAAACTCTCAGTAGGATAATGAGTCTAGGTATAAAAAAAAAAACAGACCCTGGGAAGGTATTACCAAGCTACTATATTATCCCTCTTCTGATTTCTAAGTCTTAGAAATTTGTCTACTTGACAGGTCTATACCTATTGGAATTTTGATGGTATACAAGACAAATTCATTAGGCAAGACAAAGAAGAATTTCGCATAGAAATTCTGGCAATTTACCACAAATGTAAAATTTTCCCTAAAAATTCAGCATGTGGAAGCTTCCCCCCCCCCAAACCTTGCAAAATTATCCCTGTGGAAAATACCTCAGCAGAAAGTTTCGTCTCACCACCCGAAAAAAAGTATGCATGCTTCCCAATAACAAATACTATATATAAGCAAAGGGCAAATTTTATAACTTAAAGAGGCGGGCCATTGGCGGCGAGCCGGTTGCGGAAATGCACGACGGCGAAATCTGGCGGCGGTTGTCGGGGGACCGGCAGGCAGAGGAGCTGCTGGCAGCGCACGACATCGATGCGGTTACCGATGATCTGCTGCCCTATCTGCAATTGGGGCCGGATGGAAACGCCGCACTTTCGGAGCTTGGCCCGTCGCTGCCCGAATCCGATTCACGGGATGGCGCGCCGTTGTTGCCGGGGGGGGGGGGAGTGGGGAGGGGGGAACCTGAAATCTTGGAAAACGCTTAGACTGGAGGGATTGGGATGAAACTTGGTGGAAAAAATAAGCACAAGTCCTAGATAAGTGCTTGATATAACCGCAATGGATCCACACTCTTTGGGGGAGCTGGTGGGGGGATAATTCTGAAAATTTTTTAAAAATGGGTTATTTTTAACTAACGAAGGAGCGATCGGATCTTAATGAAGGACTGAATAGACGGCTTGTCTTGCTCGAGTTGGAGGGGCCGGTCGCATTGGGGGCAACGGTCGAAGGCGGCAGCGAGAAAGACGAAGTGACCAGCCTCGCGTTGTCACCTGCGCGCGGCCGGCTCGCGTTGGCCTACGTCTCCATGGATCGCTCCGAGCCCGGCACGCAGCTCATGCTCGCGGGCGTACCTGCGAAGGTCCTCGACTGGCCGCGAGAGGAGAGCCTGACGGGGTGAGCCAAAATCAAAACATGCATTATTTCAAAAACGTTCAGAAATTAAATAAAAAAAAAGGTTTTTTTAACTGAAAGTAAGGAGCGAAATTAAAACTTAAAATGAACAGAAATTATTCCGTAGATGAACGGGGATGTTCCCCCCTAAATTCCCCACTCTTTACACTAAATTATTTTACTTTTAAAAAAAAAGTAGAGTTGAGAGAAAGAGTCAAACTTTTGCGTAATGGTTGGTAGAAGTAAAGTAGTCAATAATATTATTTAGAAAAATTTAAAAAACTTAATGACGTCAGTACAGTATGGTACCCCTGATCCCAACACCTATAGAAAGTATTTTACGATTTTGCGAGCTACAAGAAAGAGTATCGCATTTTAATATGAAATAATTTTATAAACATATAATTTAATTTTTCCAAAGAAAATAATTAAATGAATGGAGACCCAAGACCCCTCCCTTCTAAGAAATTTGCAGCCCCTCCCATATAAACCTCCTGATAATGATGTTTAAAGGAATTTTCTGACCCCTCCCATTCATTAAAAACCCCTTTTATTAGACACCAACCAATATGTATTGTATATTATACCAACACAACCAGGTAATGTCCTCATGACATCTCTATAATCCATCACACTTCACAGCTTATTTATTTTATTGTTAGGCAATTGATGTGTTGTTTAGCATTTCGGCGCATCCCCGCGCCCGGGTTCTGGGGCCGTCGGAGCCCGACGACCGCAAGGTTCCGACCGTCGCGCTCGACACCGCGCGCCCCCCCCAGGAGGTCGCGGCGGCGCTGGGCGAACGGGGCGTGATGGCGGGGGCCGGGCATTTCTACGCCTTTCGCACGCTGGAGGGGCTGGGCGTCGACCCGGAGCGCGGTGCGTTGCGATTGTCGTTCACCCATTACACTTCGGAGATACTAATAAAAAAGAGCAAGAAAGTTAGCCCATTTAAATATAAAAAAGAGGGAGATGTAGAATCATGTTTTTACTTTTATGGACACTGCAACAAATACTTCCCTTCATACACCTTTCAGTGGCGGTTCTGTTCTCTCTTGCGCCCATGGAAAAATCTTGATTAGCCCCCCCCCCCCTTTCTATTCCACGACATTTGTATTAATTAACAAAATCATTGTCAATTTATCGATTCGACCGTCTGGGGGGGATGGTTAATTTAGAGAAATTAGAAAAAAATGAGGTATTTTTAACTTACGAGCAGGTGATCGGGTCTTGATGAAATTTGATATTTAGAGGGATATCGTGTCTCGGAGCTCTTATTTTAAATCCTGACCGGATCCGATGACATGGGAGAGAGTTGGAGGGGAAACCTAAAATTTTGGAAACGCTTAAAGTGGAGGGATGGGGATGAAACTTGGAAGAAACGTGGGAGGAAAAAAAAGAAGAAGCTTAAGAAAGGGGATTTACATAATTGGAACGGATCCCCTAGTGGGGGGGGGGGGGGGGTAATTCTGAAAAATTAGAAAAAATGATGTATTTTCAACTTACGAAGGAGTTATCGGATCTTAATGAAATATCATATTTAGAAGGACCCATAACTCAGATCTCTTATTTTAAATCTCAACCGGATCCAGTTTAATTGGGGATGTCGAGCTCGGTGCTGCGAGGCGGAAACCTCGCGGTCACCGAGGAGGGCATCCGCTAATGATTTCTTGTATAGGTAATGGCCATCATCTTCATTTCTTGTCCGCCGGGGTGTGTTCCGTACATATCAAACGTTTGCGTGTTGTTATCGATTAATTTCCATATGGCTCGATGGGCCATTTCCCCTCCACCAGGTGCGGCGTGTGTCCCCGTGAGTGTGATGGTTCTGCGGGGGGTTGTGGCGGGGGGGGGGGGGGGTGGGGAGGGGGAAACTAAAATCTTGGAAAATACTTAGAGTGGAGGGATCGGGATGAAACTTGGTTGGAAAAATAAGCACAAGTCCTAGATACATGATTCATATAACCGGAACGAATCCAATCTCTTTGGGGGGGGGGGTTAACTCTGAAAAATTAGAAAAAGTAGGGTATTTTTAACTTACGAACGGATGGTCGGATCTCACACGTCCTTGGACGGCCCGGGGGACACCCTGCCTCCGGCCTACAAGCCGGCCTCGGAGCCCGACCCCGCCCAGCCTTCCCCCCCTCGGCCCACCGAGGAAGCCTCCGCCACGCCCGCGGACGAAAGGTCGATCCCCGTCTCTCAAACCGATACCCTCCCTCCGGCCTATCCGAGGCCGGAGCTGGAGGGTTCGAGTTTCGACGACGACGAGGTGCCGGCCGATCTCTTCGTGCCCGACTCGGGTGGGTACACAACTGGACTCTCAGGCACAATACGCAGTGGATTAAAGGCAAATCCACTTTCGATCGCCAGGTTCTCGATCGTTTGTTCAACCAACCGCGTGCTCTTCGTGTCATCTGCCTGCGTTGCCGGCACCACCTCAAAGCGGTCCCATATACCGTACAGGCTTTGTATGGCGGTACTAGTACCGTCGCCTTCGGTGACATAACTACCGGTACATTAACTTTTTTTTGCTAAATGGCTTTCTCTTAGTTTTGATCACACGATTTTGAGAAAAAGAGTGGGAGAGGAGGCCTAGCTGCCCTCCAATTTTTCGGTTACTTAAAAGGCACCTAGAATTTTTAATTTTTAACGAACGTTTTTATTTGTAAAAAATACACGTAACTTACAAATTAACTTCCGTAGGTTAAATACTTTCTACGTGAAATATCAGATTCGCGGCATTAGTAGCTCAGGTCTTGTCTTTGCAGCCCGGGCCGGAGCCAGGGTGATTAGAGGGGGGGGGGGGATCATAAATATTGGAAAACGCTTAAAGCGGAGAGATCAGGATGAAACTTGTTGGAAAGAATAAGCACAAGTCCAAGATAGGTGACTGACATAACCAGACCGGATCTACTCTCTTTGGTGGAGTTGGGGGGGGGGGGGGGATTCGGAAAAAAAAGAAAAAATGACGTATTTAGTGAAATTTTATTAAGGGAAGATGTAAACCATTAAAATAAGACTGTTTAGATGATTGCTAGGGTATCTTAGTAACAAGGGAGCACTTAGGCACAGTTTCTATGGTTTGAGGACTGAGATGGAGGTTATCAGGTCAGTGACGTTTTATTAAGAGAAGATGTAAACGATTAAAATAAGACTGTTTAGATGGTTGCTAGGCTGGCGGAGTAAGAAGGGAGCACTTAGACGTATATTTTTCAGAATTTTTGGGTACTTCCAATTTCAAATTATAAAATCTCAAATATATTATCAAACAAATACTAAGACAATCCAGTGTATGTACTGATAAGTCAAAAAATCTCAAAAATACAATTTCCCCTCCCAACAAGAATTCAATGTAAGTACCTGATACGTCAAAAAATACTATCCCCCCTCCGAAAAAAAAATCCTGTGTATGTATCTGATAAACAATTTTCAAGCGCTTCGCCGAAGGGGAAATCGTCGTGGTTTCGGACTCGATGGCGGTACGCATCACGAAGCTCTACGACGTGCCTTCGATGGAGCCGCCGGCAGAGTGATTTTTCAAACAGAGCCCCCTAGCTAAGAGTGGGACGGCCGTTCAAGCCGGCGGCGGTTCCCAGCGCCGTACCTGGGAACGGCCAAATTGCAGCGCGTTCTCAAGCAGGCTGTTGAGCGCGCTGGCTTCGAAAACAGAATATAAACAAAAAAAGTGCGGATTAACGTAATTTAGTAGCTTTAATTTATATTATCAAAAGTATTTCACTCATCGTTCTTTAAATCTTTAGTTTTGCCAGTAACTTCTTTTATAGCACTATATTAGTGCTGCAGCAACCATTCTTGGAAACATTACTAAAGACATTAATCTTTTCTTTAGTCTCGTTTTAGCTTTACTGCATAAACAAACATCGATTAATCAAGAAAGGCTAGGAAGAATTCACATCTTCATAATGGAAAATTGTTTCCTATCCATATAACAGACGATATAACTACTTAATTTTAATGCTCTTGCCATACACAAAATAGTCAACCAGTTCACGGTAACGAACTGCAGTAAGGAGCGACCCGGCTCAATAGTACCCAAAACTCTAAAAACGGGACCAAACTCAAAACCCAAAAGAATCGTATTTTTATGCCGATTTTAAATGCTTGAAACGTTAAAATTTGTCGTTGAAATGTTTGAAAGGGCAATGGTCAATAGGACTTGCAATTAACAACTAACTGTATTTTTTGCATTCTAAATTCCACAGGATAGCGCTTGTCAAAATTTAGGGTAAAGAGTAAGCTTCGAGGAAGGTTGAAATCCCTCAATTCTATATGTAGAATAGTTGATGCAGAAAAAGGGAATTTTTTTTTAAAGAAAGCGGCTTGTTTAAGGGTCGATACCAAGAACGAACTTCAATAGTAGAGCAAGCACAAATGCTTAAAAGCACACCAAATACTTGTTCCTTGTTCTTTAAAAGAACAGTACCTTGTTCTTTAAACGAATATTACACACAGAAGCTTGCTTTTCTACGAAAATAATGGTCATTAATGCAAAATTGTCTAACAAAATAGGAATTTTGGGTCCAAGTAAGGAAACAGAGAAGACTTTTTTGCGAAGAAAACTTCTTGTGTCTTATTTCAGCAGAAGATCTATGTTTCATGGTTAGTGTGTATAACACAAATAATTTAGAATGTTAGATCGCTTTGGAAGGGAAAAGAGGGTAGAGAGGCACTTCAAAATACCTTTCAGGATACATTTTTGGCCCTGGATTCATTATCAAGAATTTTATCTACCTGACTCAACTATTTGCAAAGATAGCAAGGGGCCTCTAAACTCGAATTTACCTGCGAAAAGGTGAATTTAGATGATGAAAATTTAATTGAAAAAACTGAAGAACTGCTTTTAAAAAAATTTAATATTAGAATTAATGACAATGATAAAAAGTTCCCTTTCCTATATTGGACTGTAACTAAACCACGATTTATTGCTGGAGCAGCTAGATGTCCAACCCGCATTGCTACTACTGACCTCTCTTTAATTTTAAAGGAAACTATAAATAAACTTAAAACCTATTGTCATTTAGCGATCGCAAATTCTGTCGGTCTGTCAGTTGGTCTGTCGGTTCCGGTTTTGCTACCGTAGGCACTTCCAGGTAAGCTAGGACGAGAAAATTTATTTTTAACTTACGAAGGAGTGATCGGATCTTAATGAAATTTCATATTTAGGAGGACCTCGTAACTCAGATCTCATATTTTAGATCCCGGCTAGATTCAGCTTCTTTGGGGGGGGGAATCTTGGAAAACTTATTCTTCCCACCAAGTTTTATCCTGATATCTCCACTCTAAGCCATTTCCAAGATTTCTGACCCCCCCCCCCCAATGACGCTGGGTCCGGTCAGGATTTAAAATAAAAGATCTGAATTACGAGGTCCTTGTAAATATGGAATTTAATTAAGATCCAATCAAACCTTCGTAACTTAAAAATACCTCATTTTTTTCTAATTTTTCAGAATTAACCCTCCTCCCAACTCTCCCTTCCATGTTGCAGAAAGCATTCTAACAAGGCTAATAAGGCATATTTGACATAGTTTGCATACACTAGATGCGTACATGCCATGTTGCAGAAAGCGTTCTAACAAGGCTAATAAGGCATATTTGACATAGTTTGCATACACTAGATGCGTATATTCCATGTTGCAGAAAGCATTCTAACAAGGCTAATAAGGCATATTTGACATAGTTTGCATACACTAGATGCGTACATTCTCACAAGAAAATTCCTTAAGAGCTCATCATTTGTGATTAAATAAAAAAAAAAAGAAAAACAGTTATGTCATTTCAAGCTAAGGAGCAACATTAAAAACTAAAATGAACAGAAATTACTACGTATATGAGGGGATTCGTCCCCTCCTCAATACCTCGCTCTTTACACTAAAGCGTTTTTAGTAATTTCAAAAGAGGTATTTATTCTAATTGAACGGCCTTTGTGACTCTCTTCATCTTTTATCTTTTTATACTATTTGATGACACAGTAGGACCCTATTGGTGGCACATTATATCCTATTTATGGCACATTAGTCATTGACAGTACCCTTGCGACGCTTTATCTGCCATCATGGGCCATGGAGGATCTTTATCCTTTTATCCTATTGATGGCTTAATAGGACCCTGTTGATGACGTAATAATATATATGGAACATTAAGCGTCAACAGTGTCCTGTCGAACTCCTGTTATACGTCGAAAATCTGAAACAGCTGGATTAGCTGAAAGTGGTGAAAAACAGCAAGGTAAGAATCTTTACTGTACGCGATTTCAAAATGGGCTTTTTTTACGTTCTTTCTATTCATTTTTAGCCGTCCTAGCTGAGCAGTTAGCATGCTAACCTTGAATTTTTGTTCGTGAGAGCAGGGGTTTGAATCCTGGGGCTGCTGGTTATTTGGTTTGGGATGGCCTTGGCTGTTCTACTTTTAACATCTTCACTGCTCCCACAAAACCTGCTGCTAACCCCATTTGCAACCTTAATCACAGCAGTGTTATTCTCGTACACAGCACTAGTCACTTTAATGTATTTGTCTTGTGTACCGTACAAGCTACACAAGCTCTTCTATCAACAAGAATCGAAACTATGAACAAGGTGACATTTTCAACCAAAGGTGTTTGACAACTCAGGCACTTCTTATTCGGTAACGAAGTGTAGTAAGGAACCAATAGTTACATCAAAAGAACCGCATTTTAATTCTCATTTTAAATATATAAGTTTCATCAAGATTAATTATGCCCATCAAAAGTTACGAGCCTGAGAAAATTTGTCTCATTTTAGAAAATAGGGGGAAACACCCCCTAAAAGAAATACAATCTTAACGAAAATCACGCCATCAGATTCAGCGTATCAGAGAACCTTATTGTAGATGAACGCGCCAAATTTTTCTACACAGCGAGGAGTGGATATTATCTTAGGTTTTAAAACTTCTTATTATCGTTGCTATTGTTATAATCCACTACTATAAATCTCACTGCCCTCATTATGCCGGGTGAAAAACAGTGAGAATTTTATATCTTGTAAACGTTATTAGTGCAACTGTTAATTTACGGAAAGTATAAAAATGGCAATGAAATTTAAAAAAATTATATATAACAGCCAAAATCAAAACATGCATTAATTCAAAAACGTTCAGAAATCAAAAAAAAAATTTAACTGAAAGTAAGGAGCAACATTAAAACTTAAAAGGAACAGAAATTACTCCCTACACGAAAGGGGCTGTTCCCTCCTCAATGCCCCGCTCTTTACGCTATTTTTTTACTGTTTTCAAAAGTAGGGTTGAGAGAAAGAGTCAGATTTTAGCGTAAAAGCGGGGCGTTGAGGAGGAATAAATATTTTAGCAGGCATTTTAACCTTGAAAGGTTTAGGCTACAGCCAAGCATGGAAGTAAGACTTACATGGGTGGGCAGGGAAGCATTTAAAAATGTCAAATAACATCAATATATGGTTAGACTTAGAGAATTGTAAACACTTTGGGATTTCTTGGGGAAAAGGCCCCAAAGGCTCTCCCATATAAGCCCGGTGTTAATTAAATAATAGTAAAAGAAAAAAAATAAGTTGATTCCTAGGAACATATCTATAATTTTAGCTGGGGATAAAAGCTTTCCGTAGCTGCTTGTCTGTAGTCCAACTTACCAGCGTCGGCACTTTTATAGGGATGAAATTTCCTGACAAATGAGTGCCTATGTTTATGACATTTTCACAGTTGGTTATTTCTGTTGTCCTGCCATAGGTGCTGAAAAATACCACCTTTTATAATTATTCTTGCGCTAGCATATTAGTGATTCGACTTACGAACGGGTGATCGGACCTAAATGAAATTTGATGATTAGAAGAATATCGTGTCTTAGAGCTCTTATTTTAAATCCCGACCGGATCTGGTGACGGGGGTGAGGAGTTGGGAGGGGGAAACCTAAAACTTGGAAAACAATTAGAGTAGAGGGATCGGGATGAAACATAGTGGGAAAAATAAACACAAGTCCTAGATAGATGATTGACATAAACGGAACGGATTTTGAGATAGCCATTTTGTTGAGAATAACCATCATATAAAAAGGACTTCTGGGTTGAAATAGCCCCTCAGATCCTGGAGGCAAGGGTTGTAAGTGATGCCCCGAAGAAAAATAAGGTTTTTATAGAATGGGTGGTCATATAAACTTTGGATAGGGCTCTTTTGATATTGAAATTAAAGGAACCCTCATCATTTTCTGAAACAAAAATCCAGTCAAAAGTTTCAAACGCCATCTAGTAGAAACTTTGAGATAGCCATTGTGATCAAAATAATCCAAGTATGATATAACAAGGCTTTTGGGTTTGAATCAAACCCCCAGAGCTTGGGGACACTAACTGTAAATCATGCGCTAGGAACATTTAAGGTTTTTATGGAAGGGACAGCTGTATAAACTTTAGAGGAGGCTCATTTAGTTGAAAATTGGGAGTTGTAATTCCCTTTAAAGAGTCAAAAGTTATGGATTTTCGGGGAAATCCCCAAAAGTTCGGCGATAGTGAAAGCACGGAACAGAACACAACGGATGAGCCAAAAGAAATGATAGAGACAAGTAATAACCAACTCTCAGGTGCCATTTGGGCGAGGCATATGATAGTTAATAAGTGACCAAGGGATTCATGTGTTGTTTTAAAATCCCTTTTTTTGAGAATAGGCTACGCGGCGGCAGAATCCACTGAGTTTTTTAACGATAATGACCGAGTGAAGAAGTTTCGAGAGTTGCTGCTTACATTCCCGAAAGAAAACTATGAAACACTCAAGTTCCTCTTCACACACCTCTTAAAGTATGAATTTTATATGAATTCTGGGGTATTTTGTTTTCAGTCAAGGCTGCAGAATAAAGGGCTTTAGGAACTTTTCAGGTAGTTTTACGGTATATTGGAGAAATCATATGTTCTATCGAGCCGCATTTTAGAGGACAGACACATAGCCTTCGTTCTTCAAATAATATCCACATTCCACCTACCACTACTATTCGAACAGATTTCAATCCCCACATTGCTTGTCAACAGATCTGGTATTCTCTACCTTCTTCAGTGCAGAAATACCACCCGTTTGGGACTTTTAAAAGGATTCTTAAGGATTATTTAATAAAGAATCAAATAGATTAATTTTTTTCCTCTGAGGAGTTGATGGCCCCTGTGCTTTGTTAGGCTATGGAACTTAAGGTTCCTACCAATAATGATATCTAATTTTTTTTTTCACTTAACGCCTTGAGTTGGTCATTCTCAGTAGGAAATGATTGTTTAGAGTTATTTTGGCCACAATCAAGAACTTCACATTTTAATGCACTGAACTGCAGACCCTAGTGTTTGAACCATCTTGGAAGCCTGCTGAGGTCTTTGTAAACAGTTTGGGTTCTTTGATACATATGGTCAACCTAGGTCTTCTGTTTCTCCTGTTTATAGAGCTTCCAAGCTTTGGAATCTCCCGTGACGAATCAGAAAGAATCGAATCCATTCAAAAAAAGCCCTGAGATTAACTTTTAAAGAAGCTAAGGTACCATGTTCGCTCCTTTTAAAAAAGGCCAAGCTGGAAACTCTTGAGCACAGGAGAGGAACATTGTGCCTCCGTTTTGCAAAAAAAAATACAATAATAAACCTTCACATGCTATTCTACCCATGGCTCTGAGCAGTGTTTGGGAGAAAGAATGAAAGAAAAAAAGAAAGTAAGAAAGAAAGAAAGAAAGAAAAGAAAGAAAGAAAGTAAGAAAGTAAGAAAGAAAGAATGGAAGGAAAAAAGAAAAGAAAGAAAAAAAAAAAGAAAGAAAGAAAGAAGGGAAGGAAATAAGGAAAAAAAAAAAAGAAAGAAAGGAAAAAGAAAAGAAAGAAAGAAAGAATGGTTTGTATCAACACCAAAAGCCTTATTATATGATCTTTGGACTATTTCAAATAAAATGGCTATCTCAAAATGTCTATTAGCCTTTTTGTATTTCTGGAAAATACGATGCATGTGTGTTGGGGGCGGGGGAATAGTTGCCCTTCGATTACTTTGACTCTTAGAAAGGCACTAGAACTTCTGATTACCAATTCAATGAGCCCCTCCAAAGTTTATACGACCACGCTTTCGGGCCGCTCTATGCAGCGGCCCATATGGTTCAATAGAATCCGTTATGCCGCCCCTAAATGGAGCGCCACCAAATCTTGGACACGATGTTGAACCGGTTCGTCATGTCCTGCCCAATACGGCATCCATAAGGGCAAGACAACCCTGCTACGACCTAAGCCAGGTCACCGGCCAACGCGGCGCGGGTGCCTTCGGGTATGATCGTCATATGGGCGTATTCCGGGTGGGTGAATGGCGGTTTGTATCAACCCCAAAAGCCTTGTTACCGTATATGATCTTTGGACATTTTTGGATAAAAAAACTGTCTCAAAATTTCTATTGTTTACATTTCGTGAAAACACAACGTGTTTTTGTGTGTGTATGGCGGAAGGAGGGGGGTTAACTGTGCTCTGATCAATTTGACTCTTAAAAAGGAACTAGAATTACCAATCCAATGAGTCCCTTCCAAAGCATATGCGATTACCCGAGCCAAACTGTAATCGCATCTGTCAATAGTTCTTGATTTTATGGTATATGTTCCCTCTAAAACAAGCGATTTTGCGACAAGTCTGGAGCTATAACTTACACCAAAAGAACAAAATACTTATGCCAGCGGATTGACAAGTCTTAGATCCATTCAGAGCCAGAATTTTAATATTACTTAGAATTTTTTCTTGCAGTAGGTTTAAGCTGGCTTAAAAACACGAATGGCACTTATATTTTTCCTACTTTAATAAGATTCTTATCCTGATTGATTTACCCGTAGGTTTCAAAGTCACTCTTGAAGAAATTTGACAAAAAGTCTAACTTTAGCATAAAGAGCGAGGTATTGAGGAGAAGGGCAGCCCCTTTCATATACAGAACAATTTCTGTTCGTTTTCAGTTATAATGTTGCTCCTTACTTCAAGTTGAAAAAACTTGTTTTTTTTTATTGATTCAGCTCACTAGATTTCTAATCAGAAATTTTAGTACCCTTTTTGAAATTCAGTCACGGGAGGGTCGATACCCACCCCCTGCACCTCATATTTTCCCAAAGTATGTCTCACAGGAATTTTGAGATGGCTATTTGTTATCGTAGAAACTTCAAAAAAGACTCATTCGTTTAAAAATTGATAGGGCTAGAGCCCTTTTTAAGTCAAAAGTGACTGTTGGATAACTAACCCCCCTCTCATTCTTAAGGAATTAGGACAAAATTTAAGCTTTTATAAAGAGCGAGGTATTAACCTCGTATTTGAGGAGGGTGAACCTCCTCAAATACGTGTTAAAAACATACGAATTTAGGAGTTAGTTACGTAAGTTAATTCATAAGTTACGTATATTTTTACTAATAAAAACGTTCGTAAAAAGTTAAAAGTTCTAGTTGCCTTTTTAAAGAACCAAAAAATTGGAGGGTAACTAAGATTAAATACAAAATACGAAATTCCACATTTTTGTAGATAGGAGCTTGAAAAATTTCACTGTTTCAAAAAGTAGATTTGAGAGAAAGATTCAAACTTTGGCGCAAAGAGCGGGACTTTGAAGAGGGAACATCCCCTTTCATATACGGAGTGATTTCTGTTCGTTTTAAGTTTTAATGTCGCTTCTTACTTTCAGTTAAAAAAAATTTTTTTTTTTTATTTAATTACCCACCAGACAAACAAGACAGACAAGACAAACGGATAGAATAGAGAGACAGATAGACCATGCAGAAAGATGGACAGACAGATTGACCAAACAGACCAGACAGAGAGACAGACCAGAAAGACCAGACAAAAAGACAGATCAGACAAACCAGACAGACAGACTAACAAGACACAGAGACAGAACAAAAATGCAGAAAGACAGACAAACAGACAGACTGTCTGTCTGCTCTTCCCCTCTTGTGTTTACAGGCCATCTTACCTCGTTTGCTCGGAGCTGACCTTGATATATTTGTCCACTTGGGCCTACTAGACGACTTACCGCATTTTCTCGGAGCTGACCTTGATATATTTGTGCTCTTGGGCCTACTAGACGACTTCCTGTTGGTGGTTCGTGGCAATGCTCAAAGGAAATGCCCACCTAGGATGCTCACTTGAGGGGCGCTATTCAACATGGATGATAGATGTTGTAGATGCGTTCCGCCACCTTCATCACTTGGTCCAAGAGTTTCAGTCCACGGTAATTGCCCCTGTACGTGTTTTCTCTTGACATAGAATTTCGTCCATTTCGCTGTCATACAGAGCTTTTAACATGGTTTCAGCTACAGCTTCAGTATGAGTTTTGTCACTGGTATTGCTAAATTCATTGACTATATCTCTTGATAAACTGTCGATGACAGTATTAACGCTTTTCCTAAAAAAAATTTTTGGCATGACTCGCCTTCAAAAATGGACCCAAAAGTCTTTTTCTCGATCGGCTTGAACTTATATCCTTTAGTTATTGGGCTAAACGAACCCCAATTCTGAAGTCAAAGTGTAAAAAAGACGGCGCCTATCAAAGGATCAGAAAAGGGCCAAAGAATTTTTTGTCGGCTGCTTTTTATGGAAGGGGTTATCATAAAAAACGGGAGGGAGGTCATTCGTTTTAGAACTATGGAAGATATGACGCCTTTTTTATTCTAGATGTCAAGATCCCTAATTTTGATTACAAGCTGGAGTCTGCAGAGGTTCCGACATCCAATAAGAAAGAATTCGATGAATTCAGCCTGGATTCAGTCTACAGAGATTCAGTCTGCAGAATTCAGTCTGCAGAGGTTCCGACATCCAATAAGAAAGAATTCGATGAATTCAGCCTGGATTCAGTCTACAGAGCATATGCGCAATAATCTCTGTTCTTTTTAAGTGTTAATGCTACTCCTTAATTTCAACTAAAAACCTTTTTCATGTTTATTTTTTCATTGAATTTTTTATAGTAATGCTTGAAAATCCCGCGCCCTTTTCATTGAATTCTCTTCCCCCATGACATATTCCTCCAAGGAAAGATCCTCCCGCATAGCCCCTCTCCTCAACCCCACCCTCAAACCAAGAAAAAATCCCCCTGACACCGCAAACGCAGCACAAATGATTCAGAATCTTCTGCAGTTCCTGAAATAAAGCTGCGCTTTCAAATTTTTTTTTTCTCAAAAACGACGAAAATGAAAACTTTCGTCCAAAATGCGGCAAAGCTGGCTCTGGTGCCGGAAAACGCCATAATAAGAACAGGGCTTGACTGAGTTTTCGGGAGAAGAATAACTAGTACAACCGAAGGTTCGAGAGAACCCGAAAAATTGAAAATTTGCACTTAACTGAAAAGATTCAAACGAATGTGCATGTCAGTTTAATATGCATATGCTGATATTTATTCCTTAAAATCTTAATTAATTTTTGATTTCTTAAAGTTATAAAAGTGAAAACATTAAAATAATTTTTCATTAAAGTACAAATTTTATTCTAGCTCTTGGAAAGCCTAGGGGGTTTTGAACCCAACTCCTGTTAATTTCTGCCTGTTTTGAGTTTGACCAGTCAAAAATATTTTTAATTGGGAAATTAGTCATTAATCTGTCACCTAACTAACAACATACGTTATATAGTGGATGTACTTGCGCCATTTATAATGAATATTTGTTTAATCGAAATTTACTCCAAATGACTGAAGGCACTACATGCACTCATGACCAATCACGATTTTCAGCCTAAGCAACAACCCAATCTAATGGGTCTACCGATAATACTCATAGTAAAACTTCAAGGCCCGGTTAAATTTGTGGTTTTCTCGATTAAACGCATACTAAAATATGAACATGCCTGTCAGTGCACCTTTTAATGCTCATTCAGAATATACTCAGTGATATCCATGCAAATACGTCACAGCCCCTCTTCATTGGGCTAGACTTAGTCCTAAGCTATATTAAACAAAAAAAAAAAGGTTTTTTAAATGAAAGTAAGGAACGACATTAAAACTTAAAACGAACAGAAATTTCATGTTCTTGGGCTAGTATCCCCGGTTAATGCTGCTTATTTGGGAGGATTTTTTTTTCTTTTTCTGGGGATATGAGAAAAAAGAAAAAGAAAAATAGAACTCCAAAAAGAGAAGTCAGGAGGACAAAAATAAGTTACAAATGTCTTATCTGAAAATATTACCAAAAAAAAAGAAAAAAAAAGAAAAAAAAAGAAAAACGGTCATTTGTATTTCCACATGCCGATGATTCTCTATTAATGCATCACAAAGGACATGATGGCCATTCAAAGAAAACTTTATTCCTCAAGGTCTGGGGGGATACTTCCAGAGAAATGAGCATAGAACAAAAGAATTATATCTTTAATTAGGCATAGCAAGACTAGGCTAATACAGGTTAGCCGTTCCACTATTTTTCTTGGCTTCGAGAACTTGATTTAGCCTATTCCTATGCTATTTGACTACATTATATTAGTTTTTATCAAAATTTTGAGACATAAATTTTTTTCAAAATAGACCAAAGGTCAAAACTATGCCTCCGAGGTTGACAAAACCCCCCATAGACCCTAGGGGCTGTTGGGGGTCTTGTAAACCTTAAATACTATGTGCATCTAGGTTATCAACAAAGTACATCTCCTCTTATTAGGGTTATTAAATTAGAATTAGGTATTTTAATTCTTACGCCATGAAAAACTGGAAAAATATTCATATACGCTGAATCTGATTATGCAATTTTCGTTAAGATTCTATGGCTTTTAGAAGGTGTTTCCCCTATTTTCTAAAAATAAGGCGAATTTTTTCAGGCTCGTAACTTTCGATAGGTAAGACTAAACTTGATGAAACTTATATATTTGAAATCAGCGTAAAAATCAAATTCTTTTGATGTATCTATTGGTATCAAAAATCTGTTTTTTGGAGTTTCGGTTAATATTTTGCCGAAGAGTTTCACCCCTCAACAACTTGACTTGTACAGATTTGGGTAGTTGATCGTATTCGTTACGTACACCCTCTTGGTATGAAATAATCGATGTGGGTGGAACAATGGAATATGAATTAGCAAGACCACCCGTGCTATTATTACTTTGTTGTTGTTGTCGTTTCTTCGAGAAAGAACCATAATGATAAACTATGTAGGTGAGGTCTTGGAATTGATTTCGTTGTTTCTTCTGTAGTTATTTCACAACTAGAAAAAAGTGACTACCAAGAGCCACTCAGAGCAAAGGCAGATGAACTACATAGGTCACAGTTAACTGCCTTATAATCTGTATTGCTCTCTAACAGCCCATGACGGTAAGGAAAAATAGACTGGAAAATATATATTTTCTTTGATTAATTTATTTGCTCATACAAAAAGGGAACTTTAACGAAATTAAATTAAAAAAAAAACAAGTTTTTTAGCTCACAACTGGCAGCCCTTCTCCTGGGGACTCTGGGCGGTCATTTTACATCTAAAGACATAGTTATTAGATTTTTTGACTATGCTGAGCAAAATGGCTATCTCAAAATTTTGATTGGCTGGCTTAAGAAAAAAAATGAGTATGTGTGGGGCCCCTAGTTGCCCTCTAATTTTTTAGTCACTTAAAAAGGTCACTAGAACTTTTAATTTCTATTTAAATGAGCCCTCTTACGTAAATAATTGGCTGATTTTGTTACTTGCAGAACTTTCCGTAGGTTTTTTTTTTTTGGGGGGGGGGGGCATGTTATCAATAAAGGCATAGTTACTGCACCTTTCAATTGTGCTGAACAAAACGGCTATATCAAAATTTTTATCAAAAGACCTTAGGGAAAGAAAAGAGTGGGACAAGGCTGCCTGATCTCCAACTTTTTTGATTTCTTGTAGAGCGTTATGAAATTGTAAATTTTCTGACCAAACTCGATAAGGTTTTCTGAGCAATAGTCTGTGATATGTCTAAGAAAGCTCAAGTATATTTGACACGTTTACTGAACAGGATCCTGCTGAACTTCTGGGGGGGGGAGAGGAAATTTCCCCCAATCACTATTTATGTACAGAAGTTGCAATGCAAGTGCAAAAAAGAGAGAAATAAGATGAAAATAGGTCAAAGTAAAAACAGTTCATTATGGTTCTTGTTGTTCTTCTTATATTAATTTCTTATAGATCTTTCAACAACAAGAAAAAGTTTTGCTCAAAATGTTTTAGAACATTTGAACATTTTGTTCAAAATGTTCTTGTTTTAATGTGTGTGTAATGTGCAAATTTACCGGTGAGCCTCCTAAATGTAGTAAAGTGTAGTGATGGATCAGCTGAGCATCTGACTAACTGCATCAAACAAGTCATTGAAACGAAACTCGATTTTGTCAATCATGTATCTAGGACTTGTGGTTATTTTTCCCACCTAGTTTCATCCCATATCTCCGCTCTAAGCGTTTTCCCAAGATTTTAGGTTCCCCCTCAACTCCCCCGAATGTCACCGGATCCGGTTGGGATTCAAAATAAGAACTCTGAGACACTATATCCTTCTAAACATCAAATTTCATTAAAATCAGATCACACTTTCGTAAGTTAAAAATACCTCATTTTTTATAATTAAAGAATTTTTTTTTTATAAACAAACGACAAAAGTCTAGAGCACATACATTTTTCAAAATTTTACTAATGGCTGCTAAAAGAGAAATTGGTCGATAATTCAAAGGAACATCTCTAGAACCATTCTTATGGAGAACAACTAATCTGGTAGATTTTAGGGCACTAGGAAATGTTCCATTCAAAAATGATAATTTCACAAGAATGGTGAGGGGGGGAAAAATTGAGAAACATCTAGATTTAGCGTAGGGCCGGTTAAATAAGTAAGTTGTATGTATTTTTACGCCTTTTTGTTATGCGAAAAGAGTCTGTTATACAGAAATCAGGGGAAGGTAGACAGAAAGGGTTTGCGGAAGCACGGGATGGTTGGCCCCCAACCCCCTATTGCACTTCCTGGCTAAAGGACCAAGAAACGGAGATCAGCACTGCCGGTACGG
Source organism: Alatinidae sp. Z8VKAUB7J3 (assembly GCA_010016025.2). Classification (NCBI taxonomy): domain Eukaryota; kingdom Metazoa; phylum Cnidaria; class Cubozoa; order Carybdeida; family Alatinidae; species Alatinidae sp. Z8VKAUB7J3. The sequence continues at coordinate 250,964,227 of JAAAKM020721499.1, read as the reverse complement.
ACTGTAGAGTCCCTACAGGGGAAAAGTCAAAATAACTATGCCTCCAGGGATAAAAAAAACCTGCAGCCCCCGGGGCAAATGTCGTACGCTATATAAGTTTCCATTGTTTGTATATAAGGTTGGTTATTAGGAAAATAGGGCATGTTTGGTCCCGAGTCTTCAAAAAGAATAAGGATATTAACGTAAGAGTTTTAGAAAATGGCGAGGGGGATGCTAAGCAAGACCAGAACACAATACATGCAGGAGGGCAATTTACCTGGGGAATTTCTGCTCCAAAAAGTCTTTATTTATACCGTCTAATGACAATCATTTGTTTCTAGTCATTGTACATGAAAATTTAGCCGTAAAAGGCAAGGTTGTATGGCAGTGGCATAGCTAGCTGTGGAGGGTGGGTACAGGCGAGTACAGCCCCCAAGTGCAACTCCTGTTGGGATACTATTTAGATTTATTTCATGGATGGTAGTCTGGGGGGAGATGGGAAGCTTTATCATTTAATGAAAAATAACGCTGGATTTGATCTGTTAATTGGGTAGCGTTTGTCTGAAATTCGAGCTTTTCCAAATGGTTTTCACAATACAGATGATCAACGCTTTGAAAGCGCTCGTTGAACCCGGTGCGATGATTTCGATTCATGAGAGCTTTTATGAGTTTGGGTTTTAACAGCAGAAAGGATTCTTGGAGTTCACTCAGTTCCTGGCGGCGCGCCCTACTCTTTACCAACTGATGTACATCCCAACGCCAGATGTCATGCGCAGTTCCGCCACACGTGGCACAGTTTTACAAAGCTTTCCACACTTTGGTCATGCTTAGCACACACAACCTGATGTACGTGATTCCTGAAAATTGACAACCCTTTGGGTCCATTGAAGGGGTGAATCTATCCTCATTTAAACTTGCCCTGTAATTAAAATATATTTTGGATCTTTTCGAGCTTCTAAAAGAAAAAGGTACATCTCTCTTATCGTCAAGTCCATTTATGACTGAAGCTAATGCAGAACGAATTGTGAACACACTATGTAAAGTGCGAGGTGCCGCTTTGAAACTGGGCCAAATGCTTAGCATCCAGGACAACGAAATGATAAATCCCCAACTACAGTCAATATTTGAACGTGTTCGTCAGTCAGCTGATTTTATGCCGTCATGGCAGGTGAATCAAGTAGTAGAAAGAAGAAAAATCGAAATTAGATTTCACAGACTGAATAAGTCAACTTTGAACATACAGCTTCCAAGTCTCGTGTCGGCAGAAGTTTAAGTGACAAATGGCCTCAGAAAGTTGAGCCCCATCGCTCTCATAGATTTACACAGGTCAACCCTTGCATGAGACTTTTAACCAGGAGGCCCTTTTGACAAATATTAGGGAGGGGTGCTTCCCGAGATTCGCCTTCTAGTCACGCCGGTCGATTCCTCGGGCTCTCCGTCCGTCCGTCACGTCCTGCTCAAATCGATCGATGCCGCCGGCCTCTCCTTCTTCACGGACGCGCGCAGCGAGAAGGCCCGGGACCTCGCTGCGAACCCCCAGGCGAGCGTGTGTTTCTACTGGGAGCCGATCGAAGAGCAGGCCCGCGTCGACGGCGTCGTCGAGCGCCTGAGCGCCGCCGAGGTCGCCGCCGATTTCGCGACGCGTGAGCCGGGTCGCTCCTTACTACAGTTCGTTACCACGAACTGTTAGATGGGGAAGGCCAATATTTAGCATGGCATCATTCAATAACTCTCTGTCGACACTGTCAAAAGCCTTATGGAAATCCAGAAATCCCACATATAGACAAGTTTTACCCTTTCCGTATTTATCTATTAATGCCTTTAAAATAAACACACTATCTGTTGTCCCATACCCTGTCTTGAAACCCCCTTAGATGGGCAAGACTAAAATTGATGAAACTTATATATTTGAAATCAAGATGAGAATCCGATTCTTTTGATGTATCTATTGGTATCAAAATGTTTTTTGTATTTCGGTTACTATTGAGCCAGGTTGCTGCTTATGTAAGTTCGTAACCACGAACTCAAGCTTCAATGTTCAAGGTTCTTTTAATATAACCAAAATATACAAAATATTAGGTAACTCAAGGCTGAGAGTATAGCGATCGCCCGTTTCTGTCCGTTTCCGAGATCGATGATTTCCTTCGGTTCGCCGAAATAGACACCGCCAGTCAGCTCGCGCACAATCAGAATATCGAGCCCTTCGACCAGTTCAGGTCGCAGCGAGGAGGCGGACGCAAGTGCCGGATAGCAGATCGCCGGCCGCAGATTGGCAAAGAGTTCCATGTCCTTGCGCAGACGCAACAGGCCCGCTTCCGGACGCACGTCATACACTTATAAAATAGAAAAAAAAAGAAAAATTTGAGGCGGTTTTGAAAGATTAAAAACTCTTGAAATTCACAATATAACATTCATTGAAATAGACAATGTTGGTGCTTTCATACTTAATAGTTCAGAGCCGTATCCAGGGGGGACGACCGGCTCTACCCACCTATTTTGTAAGCAGTTAAATTCAATCTGCCTTAAATTATACAATATCTAGACCAGAAAAGGATGAAAGATCGACCCAGTGGTCCTAGAATGTTACAAGACGGCTCATTCTAACGGAAATAAAAATATCTAGTGCCCTTTTTAATTGACCAAAATAATTGGAGGGCACCTAGGCCCCCTCCCACGCTAATCATTCTCCCAAAGTCAACGGATCAAAATTCTGAGATAGCCACTTTATTCAGCGTAGTCGAAAAACCTTATAACCCTGTCTTTGGGGACGACTTACTCCCCCGCAGTCTGTTAACTGCAACCCCTGATCAATTGGGCCACCGCAGCCATTTCGCACGCCTACAACTATTAGATCCAGACCGTTTCTACGACTACGATGCATTTGTTGAAGAAGAAAGCAATTACAAAGAAATCGCAGATGCCGCCAACCAGTTACTACTCGATGATGTACTTGATGACAAAGCCGTCCAAACGATTACGGCGCTGTTAAAAGAAACAGATATCACGGATTTACTGAACCCGGCTCGGCTAGGACGGTCTTCCGTCCTAGTACACAATAGCGTAGTGGATGTAAATGAGCCGTCTAGTGGCCACACTAAAAGAGTTCTAGCAAGAATTTCAAAAGAATTATTGAACAAAAAGTTATAAATGATAGAAAACAGCACCCACTACTTACAGTTTGCCAATAATATACACACCAACAATGCTGGGAGCCTTTAGGGTGTATAAGGTAAGCTGAGCTGTACTGAGATTCGAGAGGCGGGATAGAATGAAAGAATCAATCGCTCAAAAATATTTTTTAAATGAAAAGTCTAGTTAGTTTCTAACATTTATCTTCAGTGGATAGATTTTACGTCTGTTCTTGAAAAAATTGTTTTTGTGAGGGTTCTGCTCGTTTCAGTTTTATATAAATAAAAAAAAATATTTTTCTCGACTGAAAGTAAGAATCAACATTAAAACTTAAAACAAACAAAACTTATATTTCTGCCTCTATTTGTTCTATTTCTTAATACCATGGTAATAATAAACAAGGAAATAATAAAAACCAAAGATTCACTTTTAACATAAGTTAACATCTATCGAATTTGAACTAAAATAGGGAGAAATAATGTTAAGACAGGAGCATACTTCACGAAACAAGTTCCTGAAGTGAAAAGTAGAACGAGAACAGAGAAACAGAAGGAGAAAGTTAGGGGTAGTTTAGACAAAGTACTAGGCTCACATGAGCGGTGACAACTTTACGGAAACAAACTTTGTGAACAACTTTACGAACTTTACGAACGCCGTCTGAGCCATCCATAATAACGATATTAGTCCCGTCTAGCAGGGTTGTCCCCTTTAGTGAGAAAGTGTTATTTTAGCACCTTTTCATCGTGTGTAAAATATGCTACATTTAATGACAAACTAGTAGCAATTTCGTGCTATAAACTTCTCTCAATGCCCGCTTCAGGGACCTCGCCAAGTCATTGAACTTCGATCCTGACGGTACCATCGGCACGCCGCGACTCGCCCAAACCGCGTCTGACATCCGGCGCATCACGGAGCGGTATAGCGATTCCTACCCCGAGGAAGAGCGTCCGGACTTTTTCGCTGAAGACCGTCTGACCGAACAAGAAGCTCTGATCAAGGCTGAGACCGACTATTACAACAAGACGATCGCAGGCATCGAAATGTTCTCAAATTTTAAGAAAAAATGGTCACTGCACAGTTGTATATCTATAAAAAAGAAGCTATTTTCCTAGTTTCATAGTTTTATACATTCCGATAATTCTATCGGAATGTTCTCAAATTATGAGAAAAAAATTACCAATCTACACTGGTATATCTATAAAAAATGAAGCTCTTTTCCTAGTTTCATAATTTTATACATTCCGACAACTCTATCGGAATGTTGTCCACCTTGCTGACTAATTAGTGCTTCCCTATCTAACTGCTTAGCACGAGCTACTTGTTCCCTAACAAAACCATCATCATAGCCTCTAGCTACTAACCAACCTACCAAATCTTCTGAACGAGCTACAAACTTTTTTTCATCGGAACAGATCCTTCTTATTCTAACTGCCTGTCCGTAAGGAATAGCCTTCTTAACGTGCCCTGGATGACAAGAACTCTTCTGCAAGTAGCAGGTGAAGCGGTTGACCGGTCCGAATACTATTTTCGCGAGGCTATGCAGTTCGAAGCGCCGCCGGGTGACTATGCCTGGATGAACACCATCATCGCGGTCGGGATCGGCGAGCGCCTGCGCGACACGGTGAAGCTGGACGTGTGCGAAATATTGTAACGCAGAGTGCTGCTCAACCTGCTTTGTCGAACATGGCCGCCGCCTCGACGCGGGTTACCAATGTGCTGATCAAACAGTAGGCTGCACAAAAAGTGTGGTTCAATCCCGCTTTGTAAGTCTATAATGAGAGAAAGGTTGAGATGGCTAGGGCACGTTCTGCGGATTAAGGATGACAAGATTGCCGAAGGTTGTCCTTTTTGGCCAACCGTCTAGGCTAAACAGAAAGCAGATTGTCCGCAATTGGATGGGAGGATGTCGTAAAGAAAGATTAAATGGGAGCTTCCTGAGAGGTTGTAAAGCGTATAATGAAAGAAAAATAATAATAACGTAGGTACAGGGACATAACCAGGAGAGATTGTGTGAGGGACATAACCTCATCTAAATTCAATTTTCTTGAATTCATGGGTACTTTTTTAAAATTATCAAATAAATCTGTTTTGTATGATAGCCTCCCCTCTCTCTCACAAAAGTCTTGGGTACATATCTTAATAGGTAGCAGTCTGGTAAAGAAAACATTCTACTCTACATTGATGCTACAGTAACTTATAACGAAGAACGTACTAATGGATCTTGTGACTCTAATTATGTATTAGAGCGCACTTGGACTGCTACTGATGAATGTGGTAATGAAACTACTCATACACAAACCATCACGGTTCAGGATACTACAGCACCTGCATTTGTTGAAAGCTTACCTGCTGATGCAACTGTAGAATGTGATGCAGTTCCTGCTGCAGAGACTTTAACTGCAACTGATTATGACTTTACAGTATCATAAGATAAATAATAGACTTAAAGTCTATCATTTAAGACATGTTTAGAGTAAAGGATGGGGTGTCAACTAAAGAAAAGTGATTCTCTGCTTAAAACTTATTGTGCTTTTCATTCAGCCTCATCCTCCACGCCATATCCTTGGTTCACACAATTTATACCTCTTTGGGAATGGATAAGAGGTATCGTAGCTCAGGGTGATTTTAAGCATGGGACGATGGCGGAGATGTCGCCGCGGCACTTCGGGAGGCCAGTGGTGCCGCCGCGACCGGAGCTGATGCAACCGTGGGAATGCGCGCGCGCCGCGGCAAGTCCAGCTATGTCGGCGAGCAGTCGGTCGGCACTGCTGACCCTGGCGCCAAGTCGGTAGCGCTGATGATCCGCACGTCCGCTGACATCCTCGGCTGAATCGGCCGTCGTCGCCCGCTCACGACCAGTTTGCGTGATCAGCGTAAACGGCAGATCGTTGCCGATTTCGAAATCCTGCACACGCACACGGTCTGTCATATAAAGCTCTCTTCCTAAACGAGCCGCGACCGTTCCTTGGCGGCCTTGATGAAGCTGGCGAACAGCGGATGCGGGTCGAACGGCTTCGACTTCAGTTCCGGGTGATACTGCACGCCGACGAACCACGGATGGCCAGGCAGCTCGACGATTTCCGGCAGTTCTCCGTGGGAGGGGGGGGGGGGGGGGGGGAGGGGGTGGGGTGGGGGGGGGGGGGGAAGTGGAAGGATGGTTAATTCGGAAAAATTAGAAAAAATTAGGTATTTTTAACTTACGAACGGGCTATCGGATCTTAATGAAATTTGATATTTAGAAGGATCTCGTGTCTCGGAAGCTCTTATTTTAAATCCAAAACTGGATCCGGAGACATTGGGAGCAGTTGGAGGGGGAACCGGAAACTTGTATTTGTTGCAAATGCTTGTATGTAAATAATATGGCAAGTTTCATCACTTACAGCCATTTTCCCAAGGGATATGGGGGTCATGTTATCCCTAGAGGCCTGGTTATTTAACCGTTCAACTATGTTGAACAAATGGCTATCTAAAAAATTTGATCGGATTGTCTCTGGGAAAAAGGGTTGTAGGAGAGGAGTTAGTTGCCTTCAAATCTTTTTGGTCACTCCAAAAGTCGTTTACAACACTAGTCTATGCCATTTGAAGGACAGGAGTTAAGCTTTGATATGTTTTGTTTAGGCTTGAGCAGGAGTAAGCTAAACTTCTTCATAAAAACCTAAAGTAGATCCAAGTTCTTGGATTAAGTTTTTATTCACTCTGTGGGATGTTTTCCTGTAGAATGTTGTTAGATCCCAATTTGAAATATTTTAAGTCGTTGCTGAATCAATCCTAATTAAAGTACCAAAATTCCGCTTTTTATAGTTTCGGTTACTATTTACCCGGGTCGCTCATTACTCACAGTGCGTTACCATGAACAGTTTGATAAAGGCTGGATTATGCTTCACTAGTTGAAATTTGATGCACTTAATTTGTAAAACGAGGTATCTATAACCCATCGAATCTCTATAGAATGAAACCATACTCCTTCTTTATTCATCGTTGTCTGAAGTCTTGGAGATATTCCAATAATGTTATGCTGATTACAAACATATAAAATTCCTTAAGTTTATTTTTCCCCAAATTTCCAATTTACTACGTTTTCTTTCCCATACTCATCCAATCAAAATTTTGAGCCAGCCATTCTGTTCAGCATAGTTTGAGGGTTCAGCGAATATGCATTCGGGGATAAGGACATCCCCGCACCCCCTGGGGAAAGGGCTGTAAGCTATGCAATTTAGCCATTGTTTGCAAACACTCGTAGGACTGACTGACCGTATCTCAAATAGTAAGTTGTATGAAAAACATCCCGCTTTCCAGGGCTATAATGAGAAAAAGGTTGAAAGAGAAGACGTTCTGGATATGAAGGAAGCGGATGAGAGATCGTCTTTGTCGATCTTGGGATCGATCAAAGAGCCAACCATCTAGGCCCAAACAAGAAGCATGTCGGCCCCGAGTGATCCAAAGATGTCGTAAGGAAAGATTTAAAGAAACTTAGATCTCAACTAGAGACCTAAATTTAAACCTAGATGGTTTTTAAGCAACAGGGAGGATGAAATACTTTTAGCATTAATTATTAACGCAATTAGCAAATTTCGATTAGCAATTTTTTCGGTCTTCGAGATGGTATAAAAATTATTTTTGTAGATACTCGTTTTGTGACCGTTCTTCTATTTTTTCGGTAAATTGGATTCAATACGAAAGTTACCAGTGACGAACGTTAAGACATTATTGTCTGTGTCGCTCTGCAACTTTGAACCGTGGTTCATACTTGCTGCAATGTGCATCTTTACGGTAGGTACCTGATCTGGCCTCTGTAAAAGGGGTCAGTGGCAGGGAGGGAGGGTAGACATCTCTTCATCAGGCTAATTATTATGCAGGCTGGTAAACAGGTAAAATTACGCTCTCCGATGATCATGCTTGATCCGATACCTGTTAGGAAACGTCAATGATGATAGCGATGATGAATGGATTTATAATTTTGAAATGGTAGGAGGCATCAATGCTTACCATACCTTTGTTAAAAAACAATGGTCGGGCGGTATGTATTTCATAACGACAAAAGTCAAGCCGAGACAAAAGTTAAAGATCCAATCAAAGAAAAAGGAGTAAAACTTAATACTGCATCAGCCTCTGTTAAAAAAGCAACAACAAAGGTTTGGCGTTATGTTTTTATAATGCTTTGTTTTATAATTGCTGAATTATTTGCCTTATTTAAGCTCGTTTAAGCTTTTAATGGGGTTCTTACTTGTATTTGAAAATAATTCTTTTTCAGAAAACAAGTTTTGAAATGATTAAATGATATAAATAAAACAAGGCTATTCAACGAAAAAAAGGCCCACAAAAAGCCAAAAAAAAAAAATCAGAGTTCAATTCAATTCATTTAATTACAAAATGATATGACACATGAGAGGACTTTGCCTTTTATTCTCGTGGCTTTCCAAGCGTAATTGGGGGATTATATCTTCTTCCTTGTTTATCTAATAGGACAACGTGTCAAACAAAATTTAACTTGAGTGATGAAGTATTATTGATCGATATATTGATTCTAGCTCAAATGCTTCCGCGTTCTTTCAAAAAATTACTCACACAGAACAATAAAATCAGCAAATCTGTGCTAAGTCCTTTCCAAGTTTTTCCTTGGTCATTTCGAAAGCGTCCTCGTTTCTAAGTAACCATATAAAAATCCCAAGCCAGTGTAAACCAATCACTGCAAATATCCAGTATCCAAGTTCAGATGTGAAAACACCAAATGATAAAACACGGCACCATAAAAAACACACTGTCCTGAAGCCGTAGTTAATATAGGGGGGAATAATAGATATCTCTTTCTTTGGTTCGGAGCTACTGGTGCTGCCCTGAGCACTACAGATTATGGATGCGTGTTTATTTGTTTATTTGTTGTTTTTTTTGTTTTTTTTTCCAGGGGTGATCGTATCGACCCAGTGGCCCTAGAATGTCGTGAAAGAGCTCATTCTAAAAGAAATTGAAAGTACTAGTGCCCTTTTTAAGTGACCAAAAAATGGGAGGGCACCTTGCCCCCCTCCCACGCTCATTTTTTCCCAAAGTCACCGGATCAAAATTTGAGATATCCATAATAAATGAGTTCTTTCAGCAATGTTTCGATGAAGAATTTAACGCTGATTTCAAAACTGTCACTAAGACGTCTGTAAGTATTTTAGGAGCAGAGATATATAACATTTATGATAGATCGTAATGATTATAACGTTTTAATTCAGAATTATTATTCTGATATTGCAATAAATGATTTCATTCAGCAATGTTTCGATGCAGAAGTTAATGCTGATTTCAAAAATGTCAATAACCTTGACAGTTTGCAAAAAGACACATAGCTAAAAGGAAAAACAAGTTTAAAGATGCGGCACCAAATTTCACACTCGAAACAGACGATCCTTCAGCCAGAAAGTTCGATAGGCGGCTGGGATCTAGTCATCCTGTCCTTTCAAATACTCATTTATCTTCCCCATGTTTTTACAGCTACCCATCTGGAGCTAGGTCGACCCTGTCTGAGCTCACAGAGTCACGTCAATGAATCAAAAATTCAATTTTTAGAGAAAAAAAAACCTTCATGTGTTGTTATGTAGGTGGTAACAGCAGGCATCCAATTAAAAAAAGAAACGCTGGTGAAAAATAAGCAAAAAAAAAAGCCAAAAACATCTCTTCGATTTCAATCAGAGATGACAATGAAGGGGGGATTTCCTCCTATAAACTGAAAGATAACATTCTTAGTATTTTCCCCGAAAAAAAAAGAAAATCTTTCTCAGGAAAGAAAAATAAAAAATAATATAATCAAGATACGGATAAATAATGATAATATAATCAAGGTAAGGATAAATAAGAAACAAACAAACAAACAAACAAATAACAACACAATAAAAAAGACACAATGTTTGTTGTAGCAGAAGAAACCATTATGTAAGTCACTATTACTATTTTTATTGCATCGAACTAAACTAACTCGACAAATAATTCAAGGAATACTTTTTTCTTAATGTTTGATTTGTACACTTTTTCCAAAATCCCAAAGCTGCTAAAATTCTTGGGAATCTTGAATGTTAGATAAATCCCCAGGAGCGACAGCCCTGTTTCAGATAAGTTTATAAGTAGCGGTGTAAGTCTAATTTTTTAAGCTGAAAAGGGTAACATGACACAACAGGGTCACCATTGAACATTAACAATATGTTGAGATTCATTTGCAACAAAATTCCTAGGGTAGAAAACAGCGAAGGCCAGCAGCTGCCCTATATCGACAAGGTGCAGATGGTGCAGACCGAGAACGTCGAGGACATCGTGCTCAAGGTCGTCAATGGAGAGATCGACTTTTCCAACCGTCACTTCGCCACCGTCACCAACAAGACGGTGATCTACGACGGTCAGGAAAGCGGCGGCTACACGCTGAAATCCACCACCGACGCGCGGATGAATCACGCGATCTTTCAGCTCAACCTGCGTCGGCGACACCCGAAAGGTTCGGAGGGTCGACGAGGCTGACGTTCTCAAGTCGTGGTCCATCACCGTCGACTCTTTTGAAAGCAAGGCTGACGAAACTCTTCAAAAAACACCATCCAACTGCCCCTTATTCCCTCCGGGTCACACGCCTACCCCGGGTGTCACTTCCACCAAGCATGGTGTTACCCCCACCACCACCAGACAAGCTGCCCACCTCGCTGACCCCACCTCTGACAATACCGTTACATGAACAGATAGCTTTGTCGAGAATGGCAGCGGCTCAGTTATTTTATTCATAGAAAATTTAGAGTTGAGTTTAAGAAAATTCAATAAAAATTTAGTGTTAAGGGTAGGGAGAGGCTATCCAGATTTGTCAGCTACAGGGGGAGTTCAAAGCTTACAATTTTACACGAGTTTGCTCTTTAGCAATAACTTAGCTTAGTTTTATACCTCCTTGACTTTCTCAACTATTGAATTTCCTGTTTTGAAAAAAAGCCCCTCATCTAGAATTTTACCAGTTCTCATTTAAAGATAAAACAGGCAGAAATAAAGTCATATAATAATTTAATCTAAAAACAGGTAGACAGTGCTGCGAATGCACAAAGGAAGCTCAAAACCATTATAATTTAAAATGAATAATCAGATCAACCATAAAAATAGCAGACACTGCTATGGATGAACATATGAGTGTCGCTCCTTACTTTCCGTTAAAAAAAACTTGTTTTTCTTATTGAATTTCTGTACGTTTTTGAATCAATGCATGTTTTGATTTTGGCTCTCCCCAGATGAATAATTAAAAGCAAATTTGCATATTAATTTTTTTGGCTAAATGGTTTTCTCATAGTTTTGATCGACTGGTTTTGCAAAAAAAAGGAGCGGAGGAGGAGGCTTAGTTGCCCTCCAATTTTTTGGTTACATATCACAAAATATGATGAAAATATAATACATTAGAAACAAATTTGGGCTAGATATTTGTATATTAGGGGTGTGGGGGTAAAGTATAGCTGTTCTGCATACAAAATTGATAAGGTACAATTATTCTCCATATCATGAAGTAAGAATTGTTTTCTCACTTCACACTGTTCAAATACTTTACCCCCCGCCCTCCTAATATGCAAATATACAGCTCAAATTATATATTTACCGCCACGGCTTGCGCCGTGAAGTCCGCAGACCCGACGTCACCGAGCGCGAACTGACGCAACACCGGCTGGGTGCCGTTCGTGACGAAGATCTCGGTGCCGATCGGCTGCACAATCCAGCTGCGCGTGCCGGGTATGGTCAGCGGCGTCGCCTGCGAACCGATGACGAGGATCGCAGCGCGTTGGGTGCGGCTCCGATCAACGTCGACCCGAAGTCGTCGCCAGGTCCCGTAGGCTTCATTTGGTTGGACACGGGAAGTTCTAGTATCCTTTTTAAAAGTCAAAAGTGGCTCCAATGTAACATGCTCCCCAGCTCCATCGGTTCCCCAAATACACTAAATCAAAATTTTGATATAGCCATTTTGTTTTGCATAATTGAAAGGACGAGTAAATATGTTTTTGGGGATGAGACCCCCCATAGCCCTCAGGGTTGTAAGTTGTACCCTTGGAGACTTACAAGGCACACGGAGTTTCAGGCGTCGGCACCAAAGTCGAAGCGACCTCTGCGTTCTCGCGGTCGTAGCAAACCGCAAACCCATCGAGAACGATTGATGAGTCAGCGTCAAAGCCGTTGATTTCCAGGTATTCAGTTTGAGCATTGACGACGAAGAATGCAGGCTTTCCTGGGAACGCACTGATGAAAACAAACACACCGGCGACCAGAACACAGCCGGCGAGCAGAACGATCATAAACGTCCAAAAATTAAACAAAAAAAAAACAAAGCAAGTTTTTTTTAAATGAAATTAAGGAGCGAGGTTAAACCTTAAAACCAACAGAAATTACTCTGTATATGAAAGGGGCTTTTCCTCCTCAACGCCCCGCTCTTTACGCTAAAGTGTTTTACTGTTTTGAAATGTAGAGTTAAGAGAAAGAGTCAAAAGAGACTTTAGCGTAAAGAGTGTGGCGTTTAGGAGGAAAAGAGCCAAAATCAAAACATCCATTGATTAAAAACTTTCAGAAATTAAATATAAAAAAACAAGCTTTTTAAGGGAAAGTAAGGAGGGGCATTAAAACTTAAAACTTAATTCTGAGACGTAATTCTAAGACGTAATTTCTGTTCGTTTTAAGTTTTAATGTCGCTCGACAGTGGGCAAACTCGACAGTTAAGAAAGAGTAACTATTTTTCTAAAGAAGATTTTTAAGGTTTAGTTAAGTGGCACATGTTTGCTCCTCAACGCCTCGCTCTTTACACTAAAGTTTGACTCTTTTTCTTAACTCTACTTTTTAAAACAGTAAAAAACGTTGGCGTAAAGAGCAGGGCGTTGATGAGGAAGTAGCCCCTTTCATGTACCAAGTAATTTCTGTTTGTCTTAAGTTTTAATGTCGCTCCTTACTTTCCGTTAAAAAAACTCGTTTTTTATATTTAATTTCTGAACTGTTTGAACAGACTTATTTTTGTTTTGGTTTTTTTTTCTGTTCTGTAAAATCTTGCAGACATTCAAAATGTATAATGTAAATGCGCCATTTAACCCATTAGACAAAACATTTTGATTTAATTAATGAAGATATAACAGACTGCCTAAGATCAAATTCGGCTAAGTTTGACACTTACAAAATTGAAGAAAACACTTACTTTACTCTGAATTTCTAAATATTCTAAGGCATGCTTTTGGTTGCCAAAGGAGCAACTTCCTCAGGAAGCACCGCTGCGGCGGTGCCATTTCTTTCTGGCAGATCTGCAGAAGGTACAAAATAGAGACCTGCTTTCGTCACTGTGGCGATGCTCTTGACCCCATCATTCGCTGTGTCCATCTTGTCTAGAAGCGTTTGGAACGTTCCCGGTTGGGCGCAAGTGGCAAGGAAAATCAAACCTTCGCGTCCATCGTCTCGATAGGTTCGAATCAATCGAATAAGTAATACTTTTGAAAAGGGGAATTAATTGTGGTCTACTGAACTTTTTAAAGTGTCAAAAGTCTTAGACACAACACCCGTAACCTATCGTCTCCCTGATTTGAAAGATAGTGATATTCTCAGTGGTTTTTACGATTATTGATTACAAGAAGTTAAAACCAATTGAATATCAAACAGTTCGTGGTAACGAACTGTAGTAAGGAGCGCCCCGGTTCAAAAATGTTTGTCTAGGTGGGGGTTGGCTCAAATCCCATTTACGGGTGGGGGTTGGCCTCTAAGGTGGGGGTTGATGTTTGTGATATTTGCATGCGGGGGTTGTAAACCAGTCTAAACTAATTTTTTTTACACGGCGATATCCACTTCAAATTAAAAGTTGTATTAGTGATTCTGGTTCACCTAACTTAAGAAAAGTTTTTTTCTCAAGAAGTTGGGCGCTTGGGTCGGATTTTACGAGTGCGAAGCAGAAAACAAATTTGCGACCGATAAAAGAGGATTTAGAACGGACTATGTATCAAAGTTTGTGGACTGAAAAAAAGGAATTATTATAATGCCACGAAGAGCATCGAACTGTAAATGTTATATAAATATTTTGTACCCCTTTTTATCTAATATACTTGACGCAACTTGTATATAAAGAGACAGAAGGGAGAATTCTTATTAAATATGTTGTAAATTGCGATTCCTGTTATTTGAGTTGAATTTTGGGCCATATCAATGTTTTTTTCAAAATTTAGGAAATGCATTTGCATATCTTTAAAACCTTATAGAATGGAATTGAGCAAAGTTAAGAAGCTGAAAACAATTTTGTTGTATTTCAATTAAGCAGAAGATCTATTTTCCAAGGTTTCAATAATTTAATGAAAGTACTGTATCTTAGTTTAAGGAAATTCAATTCTCTTTGGGTCGATACGATCACCCTGGAAAAAAAAAGACACCCGTGTTCGGTCTTCTGGCAAAAAATATGAAATTCCACATTTTTGTAGATAGGACCTTGAAACTTCTGCAATAGGGTTCTCTGATGCACTGAATATGATGGTGTGATTTTCGTTAAGATTCTGTGAATTTTAGGGGGTCTTTTCTCCTATTTTCCAAAATAGGGCACATTTCTCAGGCTCGTAACTGTTGATGAGAAGCGATTGTTATATTCGTAAAGAACGTAAAAAAGGCATCGAATGGTATATTCACTTCATTGGTAAGTCAGTTATATGAACTGTCATAATTTTTTGAAAATTCGTCACTTTTAAGAGCTGAAAAAGCGCTTAAATTTGAATCTACGGCAGAAGCGATTATTATTTTCGTAAAGATCATAAAAAAAGGCATCGATTGGTATATTCACTTTATTGGTAAGCCAGCTATACTTGAAAAAAAAAAAACCACATCCAAAATTGATTTGGCAATGTGATTGATTTAAAGAATATAAAATTCTTTTTTATTTGTCTTAGAAAGTAAGACAAATAAAAAGAATTTCGTATAGAAATTATGTCAAATCTCTCCACTGTAAAATTTACCCTTGAAAGCTAGCCCCCCGTCATCTACCTCCCCGCGGAAACTTTCCATGGAAACCCGCCCCAAGCACAAAATTCTCCCGCAGTGTTACCACTTTCCAACCAACGTACGTATAGCTGATTGTCTCCTTCGGCGTTGGTCAGATATGCAACTCGACGCCCATCTGGTGAATAACGCGCACTGCGATATTGCTTACTATCAGACAGCAAGGGGCTATGAGTTTTATTTTTAAGATCTAGTTGCCAAAGGTTTGAGCGAACACTATCAGACATAATATCCATCGATCTACGCTCGTAGATCACCTTATACCGGTCTTGATTTTATTTTGAAATTGTATTCTCGTAAGCGCAGGGCCCATCGCGTCAATCGTCGGTTATCTGGCTTCATCATATTTAGCCACCTTAATAGGTTTTGATCCGTCAGTATTTCAAACTTTTGTTCGCATGTGAATTATGTTGTGAATTCTTACAGGTTAAACAAAGAAATGTGTCACTTTCTTTTTTCGAAAATTAGAAAGTGAAAAAGACTCATTGTGTATAACAATTGGACGAATAAAATCCGAAACTAAAAATTTTTAAATTAAATATCTTAATTTAATAATTTCAAATACAAAAAGAAATTTAATAAACATACCTACCACATAATATGAAGTATTTGGTTATTCTTTGGGATTTAGGTACCCCTTGTACAAAGCCGCAATCCTCTTCTCAGAGCTGGAGATTGGTGAGTGGTTGGGAGTTATCGATACAGGCAATTATAGGTATACCTAAAATCCAGAAAAGAACAGAAACATCTAACAATAACAACAAAGGAATTGCATCTAATTAGGTGAAGATAAGGTGAAGGGGAAAATCAGAATTGCTCGTCAATAAAACTAAAAGTAATTAAAACTAACGTGCAGTAGGCTAGATTCTTATTACCTGGACGGGGCTGGAATAGCTTAAATACATTTGGTTTGATTTTTTTTGTTCGGGAGGGGGGGGTCAATCGATTTTGAAAGTGACTAATATTTCTAAAAGAATTTATTTAAGAAACCAGTACATGAACTATACATTAGTAACATCAAAATTCTGAGCCAAATGAAAGAGCCTTTACCCAAGAAAACAAGATTTGACGGAGTAGAACATGTTTTCAAACAGTTCGTGGTAATGAGCTGTAGTAAGGAGCGACTCGGCTCAATAGTAACTAAAACTCTAAAAAATGGAAATTTGATACCAATAGCTACGGTTGCTCGCACAGAAATATCAACTGAGATGGTTCTCTTTTTCCGCTTTAGCGTAGGGCTTGTTATCTCCATGCCTTTTTTCATGGGATTTAAGAGTTTTACCTTAAAAACAAATATTTATTGGCTCCATCTCGCCCGAGCTCTCAGTGCATTTTTTGGAATATTTTGCCTTGTTTATCCCATCAAATACATCCCTCTTGTAAATGTCGTTTTACTTGGAATATCCTACCATTCACTCGAAAAAGAAAGAAGCCCGTCCGCCGACGTTGCATAAGTCGAATTACGAAAGCTCTCGTTATCTACAAACCAGACGACCTCACGCTGCTGAAGACTCTTCGCACTGTCATGGTACCGTTGCATCATCGACTAAATCCTCTGAGATCATCTCTACGTCTACTGAGCCCGGACGCCACACCACCGACCGAGTTGACCAGTCTCTCAACTGGTCCATCCCGAAGCACTCAGCAAAGCGTTGGCCGCGGCGACCACGTCGGCGAGCTCGACCCAGCCCTCTTCGTCGTGCAGGCGCATGAACTCGGCGCCCGAGCGCAGCGACAGCTCGGGGCTGCGCTGCACGCTGACCCCCTTGAGCGTGGGCGCCGCGCTGACGAGCCGCGCGAGCCAGCGCATCGCGTTCATCGGCTCGCCGAAGCGCACCGACGCATAGCCGTCGCTCGTGCGGCGCTTCGGAGATGTCCGGCGACGACGCAGTGGTCATCCTCACCAATCGCCAGGACGCGGTGGTGGAAGCCGAGGATAGTTTTTCTGAGTGCCTGTATGGCCAGCTTCGATCACGGGCAAAAGACGTGAATATTGTCAGCGAGGCCGTCTTTAAGGACGAGATGTTCCCGTGGTTTGAGCCGCGCCTGGCGCCAACACGTGCCGAAGCGGTCACGCTGCTGCTGGAAGAGCCAAAATAGTCGAGAAGTTCGGGCTCACTTTTGATGTAAATCGGCTTGACATGCGGGTAATATTTTTCTAGAGGCTTTTTTAAAAAGTAGGGGTCAACAAGTAAGGGAATATTTAAATCTGAGCACAGCGGAACCATATGATCGAGGTGGTTGATCGAATCAGAGGGGACAAGGGCGACTGAGTTCATAAATTTTTTCTATCGAAGTGTCTTTTGCAAAAACCTCATCATACAGGATGTCAAACGCAAGCATCACCATCTAGCATTCTCTAGCGTTAATTTAAAGCTGAAATTTTGGAAGAGCAATAAATTGCTAAAAGAACGTGCTAAGCCCGGATTAAGTTACAGTAAAAATATAGAGAAAGACGAAAAAGGTTGTTACACCTTGGATATGAAGGGAGATTTATTTTGTTAGGAAGAATTAGTGATAATACTTAAAGTATTAAAAAATAACAAAGCCTCAGGTAATAATCTTTTTTATAATTTGGAAAATGGTGAACACAGTTAATCTCAAATGGAATACACCAACTGCTAAAAGTCCATGTGGGTGGATTTAGTGAAGTGCCAGGCCCCAAATATGTCATTATCTTTAAAATCTTAATATATTTTAAATAGTGACTTGATATCTAATGCTGTGCTTGCATGTCATGAGGTATACTGTGTGCAGTCTCACAATGAAGATATAACAAAAAATACCATAGTACTAATTATTAAATAATTTAGTTTATAATAAATTAAAAATTTATTATATAATCATTTAATTTTAAATGATTGTAATAATTTAGTTTGTTAAAATTCTAGATGAAAGACTGGTATCATAGAAAGCAGGTGGTTCTGTAACTGAAACTTTTAGGGATAGCCCCAGAACCTAGATTATGTCCCGGAAAGGTATTTTGGAGTGTTTACCTTCACGTTTTCCTCCCTAATGACATTTTCTTTTTTTATTGGCATAGCTTTATAGGCATGCCTAGTCATCCCCATAGTTGGAATAGTATTGCATAGTTTGACTTAAATTTTAACTTAAAAAAAATGACAAAACAGCATAGTATTACATACGTAACTCACTTTAATATTGAAACTGGTTTGAAGTCTGAACTTTCTTAGTAGGTTAAAATTTGTTTCGAAGTCATTTTTTTTTTAATTTCAGTGTGATAACGACAAAACGTCGTAAATTCCCAATTCATCAATTTTAAATAGACTAGTAAAACAAAAATTGTTATTCCGTATAAAAAATTGGGTATCATTATTCTCAGAGAGCAGTTATTTGACACAAAGCAGAGGTAAAACTGAAAAATCTTATGAAAAAATTCGCGCTAGCCTCCATGAATTTTGGTATATTTTTAATCCAGGTGATGCTTAAATCAGATATGGTTAAGTGCCATACCTCAGTTTTCACGTTTTCCAAGAATTCCGGTTTCCCCCTCCAACTCCCCCCAATGTCAACAGATCTGGTCAAGATTTAAAACAAGAGCTCTAAGGCACAAGATCCGTATAAATATCAAATTTCATCAAGATCTGATCACCTGTTCGTAAGTTAAAATACTTAATTTCTTCTAATTTTTCCGAATTACTCCCTCCCCCAACTCCACCAAAGAGAGCGGATCAAGTCGTGAGAAAGGTTTACTGATTTGTTAAGAGTCATTCTTACATCAACAACATTTAAGCGAGGCAGAAAAAGGATGCTGATGATTTAAATTTCATTTTAAAGTTATTTTGAGAAATATGATTGTATCAGCCTTAAGGTATGGAATCAAGTACAAAAATATCTGCCAAAGTATGCGTTATAACTTCAAATTCCTTGGTAGCCCTCTAATCTCATGCCTCTAATTCATGAAATGTTTTCCCACCAAGTTTCATTCCAATCCCTCTACTCTAAGCATTTTCCAAGATTTTATGCCCCCCAACTCCCCACAATGTCACCGGATCCGGTCGGGATTTAAAATAAGCGCTCTGAGATACGATATCCTTCCAAAAATCAAATTCCATTAAGATCCCATCACCCCTCCCACACTCCAGGCCCCCTCCCACACTCATTTTTTCTCAAAGTCACCAGATCAAAATGCTGAGTAATGGATGTATCCTTAATTCGAGATTACCGTGTTGCGATTTTCTCGTATAAATAGAGACCATCATGGTCATAATACAAGAAAAGCTGATAACTTAACTCGTGAGTTTAAGAACACCACTCTGGCATCTTTTGTGATTCGTCATTATGGTCCCCGTGTTCGGAATATATTGCCCGAGCGTATGAAAAATGCACTTCGTCTTCCGGCTTTCAATTCACGGGCAAAGAAGTTAATTTAAGTACTTGCTGATAATTTTCTGTACCAAACAGTAACTGTGCACACAAGAATGTATCTGGGACAAAATCCTTCAACACTCAACCTAGTCATAACCAATGATCCAGAAAAGGTGATCGAGACACAGACTCTCAGTCTGATTGGCTCAAGTGACCAGTGACCACATGCCAGTCCTCTCATCTATACAACTCAACTCCAAACCATCAAAATATACTAAGCAATCCTCGCCGACGACATATCCGGTCTGACGGAATACGATGTCGGAGCCGAAGATCTCCTCCGCCTTCTCGAAGACCTCGAGTCCGACCGCGGCCATCGCCGCCAGCGAACCGACGCCGTAGTGGCACCGCACGATTCCCGAAGACTTGCCCGTCATCCCGCCGCCGACGGTGTCCCGCTCGCAGACGATCACATCGGTGATGCCGCGTTGTCCCAAGGCCCAGGCGGCCGCCACCGAGTAGACAATGTCCGGCATCAGCACGAGGTAGCCGGCGCTCGCGTACGTCGACATGTGCGGGCGGTCGTCGTAGCGCGGGAACGAGTAGCTGTGGTGGCGCTGCGACATCTTCTCGTAGAAGTAGACCAGCATCGGATAGCGCTTCCCCTTCTGGTAGCCGGCGGGAAGGGTCAGCGTGGCCTGCAGGCGGACGCCGCGCTTGTTCTCGTAGTCGACCAGCACGCGGTGACGACGTCATGTTTGTCAACGGATGAAATTACAGACCGGAACACCGGCACACAAATGACGACCAGGACACCAGGAAACAGGGAATATAAATGACGACCGGGACACTCGAAGAGAAATTACAGACAGGGACACCGGGACACAAATAACGACCGAATCTATCTATATATATAAAAAATCGTTATGGTCGGTGATCAGTTTTTACCTCGAGATATTATTCTTCATAAGCGCTGAAACACCATATCAGAGGAAAATTTAATAATGCAAGCATATGCTTATTGTCATGTCCACCAAAGTGTAATTCCGTTACCAAAAAGTAAGTGTCAATATTTTTATATTATTCCACTTAAGGAATACCAAAGTCACTAAAACAAAGCATACTATATATGCTTCCCTCATTCAATTCAGAATATTTGGGAAATAAACATCCATCAGTGTGCAGTATCTGAATTTGAGTGTGGGCCGTCCGATCACCGACACTTCGGCGATGTCCGGATGACGCAACAATGCCTCTTCGACCTCGCGTGGATAGATATTCGTACCGCCGGAAATAATCATGTCTTTCGAGCGATCCATCAATGTCAGAAAGCCGTCCGCATCGAACGCCCCGACATCGCCGGTATGCAGCCAACCGCCACGCAGCGTTTCCGCCGTCGCGTCCGGGTTGCGCCAGTAACCATTCATTACCATTACCAAATTAGTAATAATAAAAAACGGTTGCAACCCTTGTCTAGCATAGCATTTCTAAAAAAAAAAAATTAAATGCCTTTCCAGGTCAAACAACCGTTTTTTAGACTAATGAAAAAATAAAATTTTTATGTTTATATGTATGTAATTGTACAGGATAATTCTAATGATTTTTCTAGGAAGTCGTATAAATCCTGGTATGCAGGACAAAAGGGTCTCCAAAAGGTACCTGATTTTGCAATAAAGTGCGGAAGCGGATAAACTTAAGGATACCCTGAAGATCAGTTCAATGAATGGACTCATTTTGTCAGATAACAGTAAAATTTTGCTTACAAAGAGAAGGAATAACATATTTTAAGTTTAGAGTCTTAGATACTTTCTCTCCCTGGAAGGCCAATAAATAAAAATTAAGTGCCTGTATAATGTAGAATTTGAATTGCAACAATCAATACTTTCCTGTGTGATGTTGGAGCTGCTAACGTCTTTTTGCCTTCTTTCCAAGAATGACATCCTGGTTTCCAAGAATCTCTCGGTATGTTTCTGACAATTTCAGAAATGATGCGTTATCGGATATCGCCTGACTATTTGCGTTATCTGTGACCTGGTATGATGTGTTATCTGGTATTGCGTAATTATTCATGTTGTCAGTGAAACAATACAATACATCATGTGACAGCCCTGTCATCACATAAACTTACAACTACTTTCAACAGAGGTAGGACTTGGAGCAGTAAAAGTGGTATTAGTAGTAGTAGTAAAATTAGCAGCGGTTGTAATTTCAGTAATAGCATGCATATACTGCCTTTTGGTCGACTTAGCTTCCTCTTTAAGCATTCTCTGAAAGTCTTGACTTAATACCATAATCTATTATTGAGATATGCCCTTTGGCCAACTGCATACATTAGTGTGTTTTGATTAACCCGTATTTATTAGGGAAGGAACCATCTGAACAGTTTTAAGCCAGAAGAAGAAATGAGAATTTCTGAAAGCTCACCTTGAGCAAAAGCTAGTTTTTATCGTTTTTATATTGTATTTTAACTTACGCTTTTATAGTCTGTTTTAGGTTATATATATATATATATGTATATATATATATATATGTATATATATATATATACTCAGCAGACACATAGCAATTATATATAAAGGAGATCCTGATGTTCTGGCATTGTTTGACAAATGACAAATTAAATACAAAAAATGGTTCTTGTGTCCTACAGCCACCACACTTGAGTTCAGTCAAAAAGTGAAGTTTGGTCTATGCTAATGAAACAAACGGTTTTTCTGACCATGGGGTGAGATTGATTCAGTTTGCGATCTGTGTCCATAGGAAATAGTGTCCGACCATGGTTGTTAGAACAACGATTTGGGATTTGAGGACATGGGGACAGGTACATGGGGAGAGGTACACGGGGAGGGGAGAGGAATAAATAAATAAATAAATAAAGTAAATGAATTATTCACCTCCTCAAATACAAATAAGCACAATGAGTGAAGTGTACTTAATTAAAAGATAATCTCGCGATAATAAATTTGAATAAACAGGCGTTTCCGAAATTTATAGAATAATCATTAACTTTATTCCGTAATTTCCGATCTCAGAGTGGAGATCATAGACACCCGCCCCGCGCTTGTCCGCTTTGCCTTCACGGAAATGCGCTTCCAACCGCTGGCCGGCGTCTCCCTGCCCGCGCGCCTGTCGAACGAGCGCACGTCCTTCGACGAGGCGCTGCTGTTCACCCACCGCGGCCTCTCAGGGCCCTCGGTGCTGCAGCTCTCCTCCTACTGGCGCGAAGGCGAGGAGATCACCGCGAACCTGATCCCGGAGACGCCTGAGCCGTCATCTGAAGGATTCCAACATGCCTGACATTCTTCATCGTGAGACGGCGCTGCGGCCCTATTGGCTCGTCCGGCCTGTGCCATAGACGGACGGATCGAAGCGCGCAGCGGCGCGCCCCGTGAACCCATCGAAGTACTGGACTCCCAGAAGCTCCAGCGCCTGTTCGAAGAGGGTGTCGTAGTTTAAGGTAAAAAGATGGGTTCGCCCAAGATTGCTGTCACGAGCCTGAGAAGATTTACCTTATTTTAGAAAATAGGGGGTAAAACCCCCTAAAAGTCATAGAATCTTAACGAAAATCACACCATGAGATTTAGCGTATCAGAGAACAATACAGTAGATGTTTCAAGCTCCTATCGACAAAAATGGGGAATTTTCTATTTTTTGCCCCAAGACAGATCACGGATGTGTATTAATTTGTTTTTCTTTTTTTCCAGGGGTGATCGTATCAACCCCTGATCGAAAATCGCACGTCGACCCTCAAGGGCCAGGGCGTCGTGCCGTTCCGTGGGGCAACTGGGAACAACCCAGCCCCGTCAGGAAGACGGGAACCCACCTAGCTCTACGAAGGAGAAAACATCATGGCCCTCTACATCAACACCAACGTCGCTTCCCTCCAGGCTCAGAAGAATCTCAGCGGTTCCACCATGGGATTGCAGAACTCGTTCGAGCGCCTCAGCAGCCAGGTCTGGCAGGCGTCTTCACACGTGAGTCCGCTGCAGTTGTTTCGATTCTGGGGACGCTATACGCGGGATTTCGCCAAGCACCGGGAAAATCTCCTGGCGATGCGCGACCGTCCTTCCTGCCTCATTTCCACGCCGCATCGTATGGTCAGGCTGATCAACGAGATCGGCGATGACGAGCACGGCATCGGCGCCCGGATCCTGGCGACGGCGCAGCTCGTGGTGATCGTCATAATATCAATTGTCATACATTTACCTTATTTTCTTCTCAGAATCAGAAGTTATACAAAGTAGAGTAGCCTACCTCAAGAAATATTTTTGGATCAAGCCTTATTCTACAACTACATCAATGATGAACTCACATCAGTCAAGTGCTGAAGTCATCTAAGTTGATCTTACTGTATTCTGAATATAGACAAAAACCTAGAAGCTAGAATTTAATAGTCTATTATTTTTAATGATTATTAGGCTGAAATTTTCATATATATTTGTGTCAGAGGTAAGTTCGCTACTTTTCTAAGTTTGTCCACCCAAGTTAACGAAGATGAAAGATTAAATTTGCATTAAATCCTTGAATTTAGTGCTTTATTTTGATTTAGGTGTGTTAGGGAAGGAGTTGAGTGTTAAGTTAGTGGTTGTAGGGTATATGGTGTTGCAGTTGTGTTTTGTTTTTTAACCCCTTCTGAGACGAAAGGGTCGGCCTCTTAGTTAAGTGGTAAAATTCTCCGTTTGGGTCGGAGAGGCGTCGGTTCGATTCCGGCAGAGGCCCTATTTTTTCGCTTTTTTTTTTTTTCTTTGATAATGAGAGTACTATCTATATAATAATATGGAGTGCCTCGTTTTTTTAAACTGGTCTTAGTGGGAAGTTCCAGTGTGAGCCCACTTGTTTTTGATTGTCATTCAATGTATTTGCAACAACACTGTTGCGAGATGATACATCAGAGGATCTATTTTTCCACGATTGGGCAGTTAGATTTCGGTGATTAATCAAATCAAATAATCAATTATTAGCTCATTAAAAATTATAATTTTATTACATAATTTAGTTAGAGATGTATCATATTACTTGATTTAGGTGAATCAGTTATTAAAGGTGCGAATGACTAATATAGTCATTGTGTTGCGAGAGCAACACTTTGGTTTTGGTTGTGATGGCTAATAATTTCTTTGTAGATCATGTGCTTCCTGTGTCTCATTTTCATTGCATAATATCATGCGACGTGATACTTTCTTCTGCTGCAATAGGAGTAGATTATAGGCCACCAAGGGCCCTTTGTAAGATTGAGGGTAGTGTCAAGTTTCTTCAGGAGACATTTCTTAGCTGATCCTTATATGAAGGATCCATTGTCTATTATGGATATCACCACTGACTTGGCTCCTTACTTTCAGTTAAAAAAAACTAGTTTTTTTTTTTATATATCCTTAAAGAACGAAGGGCATCAAAATGAAATTGAAAATTTACCCCTGGACGCACCCGAGGTATACCTGAAAACCACGAGCTTTGTATATTTTTCTTTCGGCTGTTTTAAAAATTTCCGTTTCTGTACTTAGTTGTTTTAATCTCCTACTAGCGCTCTTTTTTCCTTTTTTAGATGAAAGTGAACACAACTGGCCGGAACCCCCGTCATTGCCACCCCCGCCGGCGGCACCGACGAGGTGGTCAGCGACACAGAGACCGGCATCATCCTGAGCCGCGCCGACATTCTGCCCGAACACGAGCTTGACGAGGCACTTGAAACATTGCTGGATGACCTGGACCGGCTGGCGTCGCTCGGGGCCGCGGCCACGGCCCATTCCGACGAACGCTTCTCGGTCGAGATGATCCTCAACCGCACTGAAGGCTCAGTTACTTGGTAAAAAAAAACAAGACAGAATGACAAAATTAGCAAAACTACTGATACCAATACCAAACTTCACCCAACAATGTGCATGTATGATATACAGAGAAAAACAGAACAACAACAAACCATTTCCTATTATCATAAATAGGACATTTTATTATTATTTAATCGAATTCTATAAAAAAAAAAAAAAAAAAATTGCTAAAACAATAAAGAAGCAGATTTTCGCGTCCGGCCTGATGGGCTCGATGAGCGGCAGCGTGATCACCAATGTATTGACCACCGGCGCCCTGTCGATCCCGGCCATGAAGCGGATCGGCTTCAAGCCGCATGTCGCGGGCGGGGTTGAGGCCTGCGCGTCAACCGGCGGTGTCCTGATGCCCCCGATCATGGGCGCGACCGCCTTTATCATGGCAATCAACCTGGAGGTTCCTTACCGCGATATCGTCGCTTTTGAACAGGCAACGGGTTGAAATCTGCTACACTTGGCACAAACTACCTGGTGAACACCATTTTATAAATTAGGCAGCCAATCATTCTAATTTATTTTGTCATGGCTATGAAAGACCCGGGAGCACCAGTGACTCCATCACACCACGTCTGGACAAGTCAAGCAAGGTGATACCTCCACTAGACTTGGCACAAACCACCTGGTGAACAAGAATTTGTAAATCAGGCATGATGACTTACAAAAATAAAAGTAAGTTAGGTACAGGGTTTACAGTGTCAATTGAAGCTGCACAAGGCATAGAAACCGGCATTTCAGCGGCGGATAGAGCGCATACTATTTTAACGGCGGTTAATGAAGACAATGGCCCTACCTCTGTGGTTGTGCCCGGACATATTTTTCCGCTGTGCGCGAAGCCAAGCGGGGTGTTGGCTAGACAGGGACAAACAGAAGGCAGTGGGAAGTTATTCCATTCGTATACGAGACAATTCTGGGACATCATCTTCAATGACATTATCGAATGTAGATGTGACATCTTTCTCTCAAGTAGAAGTTGATTTCTATTTTTATGTGAGAAGCATGGAGAACAATGAAGATTTCTGGTTACGTTTCTACGATGGATCTTCATGGACAACAGTTGCAACTTGGACTAGAGGTGTAGATATTAATAATAATACATTCTATAATGATCAGATCACATGTTGAACAATCGATAATCTAGGTTAGGCTGAAGCCTTAAAAGGGATATCAAAATATATAATACATAAAGATTTATTACAATTGGCAGGACCCGTGGCCAGAACATAACTCAGTGCACTCAAGTGAGCCGCTCTTGCAGTTGCAATGCCCAGAGCATTGCTTTTTGCAACTGCATCATATAAGCTCTCGACAGGCGACAGAAGCTTGGGACAGGGTTGCAACTGTGCCCTAAGGAATAGGGCACAGTGCTGCAACACTTCCCGTTGCACAGGCAACGGAGGTCTAGTTGCAAGCCTTATTGCAATAGTTGTCTAGATTCTTGCAAAATACTGTCAACTGTGAAAAAAAAATACAATCCGCTTTTGCTAACCTGCTTTGCATATGTTCAGGTAATTTAGTGCATCCTTTCAGTCGATCTTCCCTTAATTTACATCACTTCTTCCTCCTGTTAGTGAATTTGTTATTTACCAATGCTTCATTTGGGAAGAGATTCGCAACTTGATTTTTCTTTGCTTATGTATTACTGTATTATCAAATACAGTTTACCGTATGCCAACGGCTGGGTGTAAAAAAAAAAAATAGATGAACATTAAGTTTAAAAGTACACACAAAAAAAAGAGTTGGAATTAATTTGTACCCAAAGAAAATTCAAAAGTGGAAGAGGTAGGCCTATTCCCCAAGTTTCACCCCGACCTCTCCACTCTAAGGGTTTTCCAACATTTCCTTTCCCCCCCCCCCCTCGAACCTTATCTATGTCCCGGGATCCGATTCCAATTGAAAATGGAGCATCTACGACATAATATTCTTCTATATATCAAGTTTCACTAAGATCCAATCACCCATTCTAAGATACCTCGATTTTCACGTTTTCCAAGAATTCCGGTTTCCCCCTCCAACTCCCTTCAGTTGGCGCGAACGGAAATCGGTAAAGGCAACTACGATCATCATGTCGGCAAGATGTCCAAGTCGAAACGAAACTACAGCGAACCGGCTTCAATTTTTGATGCGTATGGCGCTGATGCATTGCGTTGGTATTTCTTCGCCAATCAGCCACCCTGGACTTCGCTTCGTTACAGCGAACAACAAATCAAAGACAGCATTCCAGAATTCCTGCTACGTCTATGGAATGTCTACTCCAGTAATTGTGTATTTGGGGATGATAACTGCCCCCCCCCCACAACCCTCGGGGAAAGGGATATAAGTTATACTAGTTGTCTAGTATTAGTATATAAGGTTTTTATGGAAGGAATGGCCGCATACACTTTGGAGGGGGCTCATTTGGTTAAAAATCAGAAGCACTAGCGCGTCCTGTAAGAATCAAAAGCTATCAAAGGGCTCCTAACCCCCCCCCCCCCCACGTCATGTTCAGAATCAACAGAAGCAGGATTACCAAAACAGAAAAAGTACTGATGCTTACTTTGGACAGAGTGTTATTAATAATAGGAGATTAAATAGCTAGCATTCAATATTTGTTTGATTTCTGAATTAACAAAACAGAATTAATCAATAATACAACAAGATTTCAATAAAATTAAGACACATGTACAGTCATTAGTATAGTCATAAGACAAATAGAACCATTTTAGGCAACAGTAAAAAAGATGTATATTTAAGAGAGAAGAAAAGGGGCTTGTACAAAAAGTATCTCAGTGAAAGATTATATGCAAACAAAAGAAGTGTAATAAAAGTTGGAAAAACATTAGAACACGAACTAAGAAAGTGTGAAGGGGAGGTTATGTAAAAAACTATCGAGGATCTGGAAGACGCGGCTAGACGGCATAATAGTAAAAATTGTACTGGTATATTAATAAATTGAAATGGGACCGAAATGAACTGGGGTCGTACTGATTTGGGGCCGAAATGAAAAAGACTATCCGACTTGGGACGAAAGTGATTAGGGACTGAAATGAAAAAGAGAAAAGCAACGACATCGAAATAAACGAGACCAGTACTGTTTGTTGGACCAAATGAGAGGAACCTGTATTATATGAAAGATGATCAAATGAAAAGCTGAAGAGAATCAGATGTCTCTTAGTGATGTCTTTTACGTTGATTGGTTTGTTGGGGGGGGGGGGGGGGGGGGGAGGGGGGGGGGGGGGGGGGGGGGGGGGGGGTAGGACATGCATTTTGATACATTTCTTACATTAAAGCCTCACAATAGAATAATTATTGCGGAATTACACGATTATGTTTTCGAAACGGTAGTATTGAAAACTCTGAATTGATAATAAAATATGGGTTAACTGCTTGTTGACTAATAATATTTAATCATTATTTTACAAAAGATTAAATAAAAAAAAAAAACAAGTTTTTTTTTAACTGAAAGTAAGGAGCGACATTAAAACTTAAAATTAGTAAAATTAACAGAAATTACTTCGTATATGAAAGGGGCTGCTTCCTCATCAACGCCCCGCTCTTTACGCTAAAGTTTGTCTCTTTCTCTCAACTCTGCTTTTTAAAACAGTAAAAAACTTTAGCGTAAAGAGCTTTAGTTATATACATTCATAGAGTTGTAGAGCTTGCAGAGGAAGCGGTTGCCTTCCCTATATTAGCGAAATAAGAGGTAAGCTCTAGCTGAACATCTGCATCTCCTTGGACAATTTTACCATCGAGTATCAGCATTGATGAAACTGAAGGCAGAGGAGGATTGGGTCTAAGAACTTAGACTTCCAACACAGAGAATTAAATATACTCCTATAGGCCTTGAATCGTTCAAGATGAGCTGCAGATGATGAAGAATGACCCCTGAATCATAAAGGCCAGAAAATAAATAGTTGAAATTACTAAGAATACTTTAGCGTAAAGAGCAATGTGTTACGAGGAGGTGAAACCCTCATATGTGTATCTGTTGGTTTTAAGTTTTAATGCTAATCCTTACTTTCAGTTGAAAAAACTTTTCGTATTTATTTTTTCATTGTTTTTTTTTTAATGCTAGAAATTTCTGAGCCCTCTTCATTAAAATTCTCATTTCCAGTGCATCGTCGATCTCAATGCCCAGGTACCTGACGGTGCTGTCCAACTTTGAATGCCCCAATAACAGCTGCACAGCCCTAAGGTTCTTAGTACGCCGATAGATTAGCGTTGCCTTAGTCCGTCGCATCGAATGCGTACCATAAGCGGCAGGATCCAGACCAATTCCAGCTACCCAGGCTTCGAGGATGCGCGCGTACTGACGCGTCGACAGATGCGGCGAGGAAAATCAGCATTAAAATGTGATTCTTTTGATGTAGCTATTGGTATAAAATTCCATTTTTTAGAGTTTTGGTTACTATTGAGTCGGGTCGCTCCTTACTAGTTCGTTACCACGAACTGTTTGAAACGTCACATTCCAGACACTGCAATATAATCACCCGTTCTGTCAATTGTAGCCACCCGGTCACATCTTAAAAACCCTCTTGTTAAGAGGCAATAAAAGTGGGGATAATGTAGTAGCATTAGTTGTAGTAGCAGTAGTAGCATTAGTAGCAATATGCACATAGCACCTTTTTTTCAACACACGATGAAATTTTTAACTTAATGCCATCAATCAGTCCTGAACCATTACTGATACGTCCTCTTGATAACCTATCTGGGCATAGTATCTTTCAATTTATTTCAAAACAGTTACAATATTGCCCAAAATTTTTGCCTTAATACCCTTAGGTTTATTAGTAACAGCTCGACGTTCGGCGCGATCTCCGCCTGCATCAGCGCGAGATCGAACAGGCGCGCCGAGCGTTCCGGTAACTCGCCGAGCGGGAAGCCGTCCGAATGCTCGAGTATGCGTTCGAGCCAGGGCAGAATTGCGTGATAGAACGCATCGAGTTCATCGCTCGTCGATGCGAGGCGTTTGTCCCAGCGTTCGTTCTGGGTCGCCAGCGCCCAGTCCGGTGCCCAGGTTTCAGCTAAAAATCTTTGTCAATTGATGTTATCTAATTGCAAATAAAATCATACAGAAAATAATCTAAAATACGCAAAACTTACTTGTTGGTCTCGCTAAACTGTTGCAGTCGATTTGCGAAATGATTACATTCCATTGATACCTTCTACTTCGGGTTAACACTGATAACTTCTGGTAAACCTTTCCTTTTTCCACTGGGATAGTCACTGGAATTTAATTAGGAGACGAAAAGGTGGCCGTTGCGGTGACACCCTTTGCCTTCGCTCTGATCCTCGACGCACGCGTGCGGGAGTTCCCGATCGTCTACGCCACGGCGATCGCCGGCTTCGCGACCGCATTCTGGACGCGCGAGCGGATGGGCACCGACCTGTCGCCGTTCCTCGGCGCGCTCGTGGTCGGTCTCATGTCGAACCTCTACGCGCGGCACTGCGATCGCCCGGCACTGGTGCCCCTGACGCCCAGAAGGCCTAGTTACCGTACGATTTTTTGGTTACTTAAAAAGGCAACTAGAACTTTTAATTTTACGAACATTTTCATTAGTAAAAATATACGTAACTTACAATTTAACTTACCTAACGAATTTCGAATTTCGTATGTTTTTATTACGTATGTGAGGGGCTTTGTCCCCTCGTCAATACCTGGCTCTTTACATTCACGCTTGTCCCAATTCCTTAAGAATGACCCATGAAGTAAAAATGTGCGGTTGACGAACGTTTTGTTCAAAAAATATATTTAGTACATTTTCACCAGTAGCCTATGTGAACGGGAAGCTTTTACTTAATTTAAGCCTGTTCTCTGTCTGGAGAAACAAATATATTATCTGTGATTCTAAACAGACATTACCCGTATCTATCCAACTCATTCCTCTCCTTTTTCTTTTTTTTCTTTTTTTTCTTTTTTTTTTTTTTTTTTTAGGAAATTAAGCTCTCTTGCTGTAAGATCTGTTATTTTTTTCGTTCTTTTTTTTTACTCATATAAAAATTGTTGTTTATGTACATAGCAGTTTGTCTTAGTGCTTTCTTTTTTCTATTTTATTTGTTCTCTTTTCTGTTGTGTGAAGTACTTGTTCGTTTTTTCTTATAAAAATAAAAAAAAATGAAAGCAGTACTAACGGCAGCAGTAACAAATAAAATCACGCACTTTGACAAACAGAAGCTTTAAAATTTCAGGATTGTTTGTGGGGCGAAGAGAAGCTAAAGGCAGGAAAAAAATATACATGCTAAGAATATGCAAAATATAAGAAATGTTAGCAGTCTTGAAATCTATCAATATTATAACCCGATTATAAGCATAGAATCTTGTCATCCTCTTTAGCTAATATTATTACAATGCTAACCAGTTTTGTTGGGCATTAGTTTTGTTTAAACGTTGGAAAACAGTCACAAGTAAGTGGTAATACAGTTTAACGAATTAAGAGAGTCATGGACTGCATATTAGAGGGAAAAGGCTTGTTGGAGACGAGTTCAGTACCTCCTCAGTATCCTACTCGATATCCTACTTAGTACCGTACTCATTACCCTATTTAGTTTCCTACTCAGTACTCTACTCAGTACCCTACTCAGTATCCTACTCACTATCCTTCTCACTATCCTACTCACTATCCTATCGCCCCGGCGCATGACGGATACGGCGTCGGTGACGGCCATGATCTCCCGCAGTTTATGGGTGATGAGGATGACGGTCTTGCCCTGGTCGCGCAGGACGTTGAGGATCCGGAACAGATGGTCGGCCTCCTCGGGCGTCAGCACGCCGGTGGGCTCGTCGAGGATCAGGATCTCCGCCCCGCGATAGAGCGCCTTGAGGATCTCCACCCGTTGCTGCAACCCGACCGGCAGTAATATATGTCCTGTGGTGAAAAACTGGGTTAATCTTTGCCCGGATATATGTGGCCTAGGGTTGGACCTCATTTGTCACACGGCCGATACAAGAGCCTGTGTAGTCAAGAAGTATTGTAAAACAATAAATGAGATAGTAATAGAATGTTAAAAATCATATCTTTTTTTACTTGGACAATTTTACCAACTAAGCCTCATAGAAACCATAAATCACCCCATTTCCTACTACACCTGGACTTTGTACTGTCCTTCTGGAACGAGGCTGATGTTCTTGAAGAACTGGCAGATCGACTGGTCGCCGTTTTTGAAAACGAAGGCTGCCCGTACGAACTGATTTTCGTCAACGATGCTTCGACGGATGACTCGCTTTCAATCCTGAGGAGACGTGCGCAGGCAAATGACGCGATCAAGATTGTAGATATGGCGCGGAACTTTGGCGTTGGTGAATGCGTCCTTGGTCCTCCTTTACCAAATGATATTTAATCTGGGATTTATCCCTGATTCTTTTTGAATTGGATGTTTGACTCCTTTCCCTAAAAAGAATAAACCTCATTCTGAATGTTCGTCTTTTCGCCCAATTAAATAAAAAAAAAACAAGTTTTTTAACTGATAGGAAGGAAAGGAACAGTTTTATAAGGTGGTAAATAAGCGGAAGCTTGATCGTCGCCTGTTGCCCCCAGGTGTACCAGGTCTCAGGCGGTAAGTTTTATGAAGTTGACGCTTTCGTTGTTTACAAGATCACCAATGCTGAACGATTCCGAGAGACGGTTTCCGGTGACATAACCGCCGCGGAAGCCCGGCTTCGAACGCGTCTCGATTCGGCCTTGCGCCGGGTTTACGGTCTGCGCGGGTTCGAAGCTGCTCTGTCCGATGCCAGGAACGCGATGATGGCCGAGGTGCGTGACCAGTTGCGCCGGATATGTTGGGAGAACGTTCCATGGAGAAATTTGTCATGGGGGAAGAAAATTCCATGAAGGGAGCGCAGGATTTTCTAGTATTATTAAAAAAAACAATGAAAAAATAAATACGAAAAGTTTTTTTCAAATGAAAGTAAGGAGCAGCATTAAAACTTAAAACGAACAGAAATTGTTACGCATATGAGGGGCTCTCCTCCTCCTAATATCTCACTCTTTACGCTAAAGTAATGTACCCCATCCTTCCTGCCTGAGTAAACAAATTCTATATCGACTAATTTCATGCTTCCTACCCATGAGATATGAATTTCTGATACTCCTTATAAGTCCAGTTCGAAACGTCAGAATTAATCAGTCAAAACGTCGATACAAAGTCATTTTTTAGTGTCGTAACATTCCAAGTTCTAATTTTCATGTTCTTTAGATCATTGAAATTATTTTGGTCTTAGAAAAAGCAATACCCAAACTCTTCTTTGAATGGATTTTTGTTCGTTTCAATCTTGATTCGCATATTTAATTAAAGCTTTATTCGTTTTAAGGTTTATTTATTCATTTATATTAGTACATGTTGTATGTTTGTTTGCTATGATTGTTTATACAGTCTCTGTTCGTTTGGGGTTCCATTTATGCTATGATATTAAAATATTTGTGTTCGTTTTAAGTTTCACTTGCATATTCGATTTAAGCTATTTGTCAAACTGACAATTAATCAGCAATATTTAACTAAATCCATATTGAATAATTAAACACTGAATTATTGTTACTATGAATATTGATTAATTAAATAATGAAGATATTGAATAGGAATTTTCACTTCTAAAGAAATCTGGTTACTTTCTGTTCTTTTATTGGTTTAAAATTTTATATGAAGAATAAACCAGATATAACCCAACTTATCATTTTTCCAATTGGATTTAAAAACCTAATTTTCCCAGGAGCTTCAAGGGAGATCCGACTCAAACATATTGAACCAGAATCGCTAGACCGGCCAGAGTCCTGGAAAAGAATAGGTAACAAATAACCAGCATTAAATGCTTTATGAGATATTAGACAGTTGCCTCCCCTCCCCCAATAAGGGGGAATACGAATCCCTCTCCCCCCAATAAAAACGTCGGAGATTCGTCTCTGGTCAAGGAGCATTAAAAATCAAATAACATACTTAATTCAATATTTTGAATACTAAAAGAGAAAGAAACTTTACCAACAATATATTCTTTTTGCTGAATGGAAGAAGACCAGCACAATGTTTACCCCATTCCTCCCAAACATGCTCTTTGTTTGCAAGAATTGTTCATGCTTATTTTGTTTAGTAAAAAGTATATTATCCTTTTTTTATTCAATTTTCCCTGTAAATATTTTAAAAGTATGCATATCTGACAACTACGCTAAAGTTTATTACTGTTTTAAAAAGTAGAGTTAAGAGAAAGAGTCAAACTTTAGCATAGAGAGCGGGGCGTTGAGGAGGAAAAGTCCCTTTCATATACGGAGTAATTTTTGTTCGTTTTATGTTTTAATGTTGCTCCTTACTCTCATGAAAAAAACTTGTTTTTTTATTTAATGATGGTAAAAGTCAGGTTAGGTTATATTGCGTTAGTTTAGGTTAGATGTTTTAGGATTGACACATGACAAATAAGTCCCCTGGACTCGCAGGCGAAAAAAAAAATCCAAGAATCTTAGATCTCAGGCGGACTACCATGTTTTAGGATTGACACATGACAAATAAGTCCCCTGGACTCGCAGACGAAAAAAATCCAAGAATCTTAGATTCTCAGGCGGACTACCATGTTTTAGGATTGACACATGACAAATAAGTCCCCTAAACTCGCAGGTGAATGATTCCCCGAGTCGGGGAAACAGTCGTTTCCCCGACTCGACCATCTGGGGGGGGGGGCGAGAGAGAGAGGAAAAAATAAAAATTAGAGGAATTTTTAACTTACGAATGGGTGATCGGACCTTAATGAAATTTGATATTTAGAAGGACCTCGTTTCTCAGAGCTCGTAATTTAAATCCCGAGTCCCCTATGTAACTTAGTTGGAAAAATAAGCACAAGTCCTAGATACGTTTGGTCGCCAATTCCAAGTAAAATCTTTTCCCTAGTCTGCACAACTTGTTACTTTGGTACCTCAGAATTACTGTACGTATCAGGGATAACACGAGTTATAGCTTTCAAGTCACCAGTGTTTCATTCAATTTATCTTTTCCGTTTCTCGGAAATTTGCAAGAAAATGCAAGAAAATTGATGAATGCGTACTTGTTGGTCAAGTTTCGGAAAACTGTACTTTTGTAGCAGAACAAAAGAAAAAAAAAACAAAAAAAGGAAAAAACAAAAAAGAAACTAAAACAAAAAAAAAAAAAAAACTAAAAAAGCTAAAAAACTAAAAAAAAGAAAAAAAAGGTAAAAAACTAAAAACTAAAAAATAAAAAAAAAATAAAAAAAGCTAAACACTAAAAACTGGGACACAGGGAATATAAATGACGACCGGGACACTCAAAGAGAAATTACAGACTGGGACACTGGGGTGGGGGTTTGTCGGGCGCGGGGGCCCGGGGGGGGGGGGGTTCGGGGGGGGGGGGGGGGTAGACGTTGGACGCCGTTTTTCATTATCCCCCTTATGCGATCTGTAACGTTTTTGTGAACGGTTACAGTGCGATTTCGTATGACATAGCCATTGTATTGGTTAATATTAGCAGTACTTTTAAAGTGGATCTTACATTATCTACTTAAGATCTAAGATGTTGTATTGTAACAATTCCTAAGTTTTTCATTCAGGATCCAGAGATTACAAGATTACCCACCATGATTAATTTTTAATTAGCAACCATTGTAGTGTAAAAAATCAGCCGTGCTTAATATAAAAGGCGTAAGTCAATAAAAATTAAATTTCGGTTAAAGCCCTCATCCTTCTTCTTGCCAACTTATTTACGTGCAATTGGTTATTTTTTTATTTTATTTTACATTGTTCATATGAGTCTTTCCTGGAAAGGGAAGAGTTAAGACAAAGGTTGTTTTGGAAGCTGGTTGATGGCCTGATTACCTAAGAAATTTACAAAGTGATTGTGTAGATCTTCAGGAGGTAGCATACACCCCATAGATGGTCATTTATCCTATGAGGGAACAGGATTATGATTTAGTAGGTGACGTGAATGATAAATATATCAGGTTGGTATTTAAGAATTTAAAAGGTGGTTCTGCTGCGGGTGTTGATACTACAAAAATATGGAATTTTGTATTTTTTGCCAGAAGACAAATCACGGATGCGTGTTCATTTGTTTGTTATTATTTTTTTCCTAGGGGTGATCGTATCGACCCAGTGGTCCTAGAATTTTGCGAGAGGGCTCATTTGAACGAAAATGAAAAGTTCTAGTGCGCTTTTTAAGTAAATAAAAAAATTGGAGGGCATCTAGGCCCCCTCCCAAGCTCATTTTTTCCCAAAGAGCGCATTAGTCAATGAGCCCCGCGGGCAGCGAGGTGAGGTCTGTATTCTGATTGGTTGAATTGTTAGTTGATGTTTATGACGTACTTTTTGCTGATTGGTTAAGCCTTGTTTGTTATGGTCTTGATGTTTCATCATTGTAGCCCTATTTTTGCCAAAATTTATGGTTAGTCAAGGGCAAGAATCTGTGCTGTTAAAAGTTCGAAGGGAGGATATTTTAGTTTTTGTGACTATCTCTTTAAGATTTTCAGCTTGAATTTTGAGTATTTATAGTATATTCTTAAAAAAAATACTCGGCAAATATTTTAGAATGGCAAATATAAAAACCAAACTTGTAAACCTTATAAAACTGGTGTCCGGCCGATTTTTCCCCCTCTCCCCTACTGAGATTTATCCAACATCCCCCAGACAATTCCAACGGGAATATTTCCCCCCGGGATAATTCCCCTTGGGTAATTCGGTGCAATGGAGGACCTGCATCCTCCTATTTTGTCCTCATGTAGTAGTTGAGAGGAACGGGGAGAAGACGTGACTTTGAAGCACTTTCTACCAGCTTACAAGTTGTTATTATGTCTCCCTTTTTCCTATGGTATACTAAAGTAGGGAGTTTGAGTTAGATGAGGTATTCCTTGTAGGTTTTGCCTTGCAGTGTTGGCATAAGCTTTGTTGGTCATTTTTGAACACTCACGAACAGAAATTACTCCGTATATGAAATGGGTTGTTCCCTCCTCAACGCCTCGCTCTTTACGTTAAAGTTTTTAATTGTTTTAAAAAGTAGAATTGTGGCAAAAAGTCAAACTTTAACGTAAAGAGCGAGGGATTACGGAGGGGACAACCCATTTCATACATGGAGTAATTTCTGTTCGTTTTAATGTGGCTCCTTACTTACAGTTAAAAAAACTAGTTTTTTTTAAATTTGTACACATAATGGAAGGACGTATCTCCAAATTGAATAACTGTATACAAAATCAAAAATAAGGCTTCTAAGCTTTTAAGCCAACAATTTGTCTCCAAGTTATTTCATTGCTAATTTTCTTATTTTAGTTTCTTATTTAATCTATTGCATCTTGAGGGAAACTTATTAAACAGTTCCTGGTAATGAACTGTAAGTAAGGAGCGACACGGCTTAATACTAACCGAAACTCTAATCTCACTAAATAAAGTGAATTCACACAGTAACTCCACAGCATAACCTATCTTTTCAAGTAACCAAAAAATTGGAGGGCAATTAGGCCTCCTCTCCCACTCCTTTTTTCTCAAAATCGTCTGATCAAAACTAAGAGAAAGCCATTTACCCAAAAAGAATTAATATGGAAATTTCGTTTTAATAATTTACGTGCGGAAAGCCAAAATCAAAACATGCATTAATTCAAAATGGGTTTTGATAATCCCCCCCCCCCCCCCCTGGATGGTTCCATTAATAGGCCGAGGATATATGCAACACTAAAAGAAACTCTAAAACATCGAATTCTTAAGTTAGAAGAACCAGCATGTTATTATTGACCACATTATCTTGTTTTCTTTTACTGTAGTCTCCATTTTTTAATGATTTCTAGTAATGCTTTTATCCGACTATGAAATCAATCGCTCAGGGGAAACTAGACTACAGCTGAAAACTTTTTTTTATATAATTTCTAATCACCTCTAATCTAGGGGAGATAAGACACCTAATCATTATCAAGGAGCTGAACTAAGAAGCAGTACAAAAATTGAAGGAAAAAATAAGTTTAAAATGAAAAAAATCAAAAGATAGCCGTTTCTTTTTGTAATAAAAAAAATTGAAAAAAAAGAAATGGATCTTTATTTCTTTGCTTAAAAAAGTTAGATTGGGTCACAAATATGTAGCAAAGTTCTACCGGCGGGACCTGCACTCTACGTTGGGAATCACGGGACTAACTCAAAGACAAATCAGAGTGAAAAGTTTCTTAGTGGACCCCCTCCCTATCAATGTACTTACACAAGAAGGCATCTCAAAATCTATTTTCTGCCAAAATTTCTTGCCACTTTTCCAATAATAGAATTTTTTCATTATTCTCCCCCCCCCCCTAGCATACATGTCCCTAATATTTGTTTTTGCTTATTTTTGGCGGTTCAACGTCACAACACAGATCAGAATGTGTAAATGGAAAGCTTCATTTTCCATGACATCAAAAATTTGAAAATGAAATTTAGTTGCTTTAGATGTTTAAGTGAAAGTTTACACAACCATATATACATTACAAAATCACAAAAATTTCGGGAATTCACCTTTTAATGAAAAATGCCTCCCTGTGCAATTATGTATTTTTTACCTATCATCCATCCATCTCAGGGAACTAAGGTACAACTAGGGCATGATTAGTCAAAAATTAATAAAACGGTTAAATAATGTAAGTAGTTAAACATTTTATATACTTGCTCTTGTCTTATATGATTCTTTTTTTTTGAGCATTTGGACAAAAAAAAGGCAAAAATTTAGTCAAAAAAAGATAAAAAGATAAAAAGGGTCAGGGACAGTCTCGCTCATTAACTGGATATTTTCCCAAGATTATGTTTTTGTCGGCTTTTCTTTTATAGTTTTTTTATCTAATATTTATTTTTCTATTTCTTTAACTCAACCAAAATCGAGCTCACCCCCATTGCAACTCAACCCTCATTTAAGTTAATTCCATCTAACTCAACCCTAGTTGATAAATTGACCGTGATTAACAACACCTAAAGGAAACATGCTAATCAAACAGTTCGTGGTAACGAACTGTAGTAAGGAGCGTCAATGAGCCACATGTCACGCTCGTCGACACCGCCCCACGCGGCGTCAGCTAGATCAACGAGCGTGGTGTGGTCCATGACGGCGTTGAGTACCCCGTCGACGTGCTGATTTACGCGACGGGCTTTCAATGGATGGCAACCTCGACCTTCAACATGATCACCGGTCGAGGCGGACGGACCCTTCAGGCCAAGTGGGCCGAGGAAGGGACCCGGACCTATCTCGGCATTCAGGTGTATTTAAAAAAAATACACAAAATGGCTATATTTAGAAGCTATATACAGTGTAGCTAAAGGTTAAAAAATATTACAGGAAATGACTCCAATAACTTGTAAAAGGATAGTGAACTTTTTGTGTAGCAAGGAGACAGCTAAAACCAGGAAAAGTGTATTTTTAAGTCTAAATTTTACATTTTTTTTGTTATAAACCAAAAAATATTTGGTTTATGGCGAATAAAAATTCCAGCTATAATTAGAGCTTTACTGACAATTTCCTTGGGTGGCAAATCAGTGTTTTCAAGAAGTGCCCGCGCCGCCGCGTTTGCATAGGAACCACCACTGCCTATTGCAGCCAAACCTTTTTCCGGTTCGACCACATCACCAGCACCGGTAATGATCAATGTAGCTTCTTCACTGGCAACCACGAGCATCGCTTCAAGCCTGCGTAACATACGGTCAGTACGCCAATCCTAGAAAAACAAAATTTAAACTTACTATCCAGCTGTCAAGTTGACACTCTTTCTTTTTATTGTCCAATTCAACTAAAAATAGTTTGCGATAGAAAACTGGAAGTAAAAAGTGACTAGGGCCAATATTCACAAAACTAAAAATGGGAT
Source organism: Alatinidae sp. Z8VKAUB7J3 (assembly GCA_010016025.2). Taxonomy (NCBI): domain Eukaryota; kingdom Metazoa; phylum Cnidaria; class Cubozoa; order Carybdeida; family Alatinidae; species Alatinidae sp. Z8VKAUB7J3. Next base: position 250,924,216 of record JAAAKM020721499.1, on the reverse strand, counting down.
TATCGTAGAAATTGCTACACCGGCAGTATTGGCTTTTTATGCCAATTCTAAATATATTAAATAAAAAAGTTTTTTTAACTGAAGGTTACTGTAGCCTTTAAAGCCAGATTGAAAGTAATTCATTGATATTACTGGTGACGTTATATACCAACCAGCGGCGATAAAACATCCAGTGAGCTCACAGGTGTTTCGCAGGAATACTCGCTGAGATGTTGAGTAATCGGGCCAGTGACGCAAAAATGGACTCTAGGTGTTGTTTACATGCAGCAGGGAAATTAAACAAAACAATATGTTTTTTTTGTTCTATTTGCTAATTAAGGAAAATTTTAATGAAATCAAAGATGGAGGATAAAAACCTCAAACTGAGTTTAGAGACTTTGAAAAGGACCGTAATTGAAATTTAGATATCAAATTCAAACCTTGGTTTTCTTTAGTCAAAAGAGACCTCCTGTTTAATTGGTGGAACGAATATTGATCGAATCATGAGTACATCTTATGACGGCAAAATACGGCATATGCACGAGACATGATTGTCCTAAGTGCTGTATAAGTCTTTCTGTTTCTTTGTGTTTAATGATAAGAAAGATACCTTCATCGGCTTGAGTGACTAAGCCGTCAATAAACTTATAGAATTGATCAAACTTTACCTTCCTATGCTTTAATGGCTTGCCAAAAAACCAAAATAAACCAACGGTAAATAGCAATCCCAGAAATATGTAAAAAATAATTTCCATCTTAATCAAATATCCCACCAAGATTTCTAATTGCATTATTCCCTATCCTTCTCCAGACAAAAAAGAAGATCCTGAAACTACCGAAAATCTCCAGATAACTCTGAATCCTCGGAAAATATTACTTTGTGTTGGTGGTCATTCTTTTTTTTTGATATGGCTCATAGCTGTTGTCTGTTGGACAAAATACGGCTACGCTTAGTTTCAAAATTAAATATATTTCATTATTTTTCGAGCTTCTGTCTGCTTCCGAAGTTTCCCTTCGAAACTCCGGGACATGCGCGAACAGCTCATCCACGAAGATGTCGCGGTTCATCCGAAGCTGCCAGTCCGTGGCGTTGCTGGTGAAACCCGGTGGGAACGTGGTCCCGGAATGCGGCGAGTCGAAAATCAGGGGCACGCCGTCGACGGGTCGCAGCGCGCGTAAAACGTCGGGGATCAGGCTTTCGCGTATCTCAGGCATCGTCATTCAGGTGGCAGGCGGCAAAACGATCCGGCTAAATATTTTGAAAATACTTCTGTGAAAAGTTCTTTCCCCTCCCACCATGAGGTTACTTTATTCCCAGGGGCATTCGTACGCGTAACCTGGAATTCCTTAAAAACACCCTTTGTTAGTACTCCAATGGCAGTATATCCTAAAGATCAGGCACCCATCCGGGGGGGGGGGGGGGGTTATGAGCTTAAAGGGGGCAATTAATTACTCATGAAAATTTAAAATTATCAAAAACGGAAACCGATTGGTTTCCGAGTCACTGCTGTTTGCCTTTTCAAAACAGATATTAGGTTTTGTAACTAAAGCTGGCAGCACAGAGAAGTCATTAATTGCAACAGAGTTTGAAGTCCGTTCTGAAACCAAAGAGCGGAATTCAGAATTGTCAAATTCAACTGGAAAAATGGCCGGCGAATAAGTTTTTTTGGCTTCTACTTTGGAAACTATATTCGCCATATCAAGACTCAGGACAGATGAAGTCAAAGAGCGTGTCGATAACCTAGAGAAAAACATGGTGGAAAATGTACTATCCCAGAAGCTAAACAGCACTTCGAAGCCGCAACGCTGCAAGAAAATCTAAGATCAAACACGCCAGCAGGCCACACCGGATTCCAAGAAAGGTAATCGTTCCAAGCCTGAAAACTATCGGCCAATTAGCCTGACCTCAGTTGTCATCAAAATACTTGAGCGCATAGCACCTATCAAGAGGTTCCCTAGGAAGACCTAACGATCGTTACGTTCGATTCCTAGGCACCTTGCTTGACGAAAATCTTTTCTTCAAGCATCATAATATGAAAGTCAGGTCAATATTATTAATCTGATTAAAATGAAAGTCTCCAGGGGTTTCGGAATCCTTAGAAAGCTGAAACACATATTTACAGGGTCGATTCTTAGAATCTTGTTCTGCAGCCTAGTTCAGTAGGCAGTATCAAGCCCAGACCTCACATCGGCGAATGTCAAAGTATGGATCGATCAACTCGGGAACGACAAATACGTCCAGCGGGAAACTGCTACGGAATCTTTGTCCCGGATGATTGCTATTCCAGTGAATCAGCTTGTCGCTGCAACTCAAAGCACTAATCTTGAAAGGGCAGCACGCGCCAATCGAATACTTGGAAAAGCGCTGGCTCGGCGGCGGCAGAATGTCGAAAACTGAAGTCATTGAGAAAATTATGTCCCCGAAATAATAGATTATTTCCCATTGACTAGTTGGCTGAGTACGACGAAACTATATAAAAAAATAAATAATTTTTTTGTTTACTCAGAACCATAACTTTCCCATCGTCATTCAATTAATGACAGGGTACAACTTCAAGGCTATTATTCTCCTGTGCCTAAGTTACTAGTACTTATGTTTATAGTACGTGATCCGAGTGAAAAAACATCCGCTGCTGCGCAAGAAAGCGCGCAACCTCACCGCCGACGAGAAGCAGAAGGTGTCCATGGGGCGTGGCCTGGTGCGTGACGACGTATCGGCGATTCTCTTCGACGAGCCGCTGACGGTGATCGACCCGCACATGAAGTGGGAGCTGCGAACCCAGCTCAAGAAGCTGCACCATGATTTCGGCCATACGATGATCTACGTGACCCACGACCAGACCGAAGCGCTGAGTTTTGGGTTTCATTAATTCTTTAATAGTAATTTCTGGTCGTATTGTGTTTGAGTTGTTGTAGATTCCTCTTTTTTCCGATCTTTAGCTTAACAAGGCCTTTACCTTTCTTTAAAAATTTCTTTTTCGGAATTTTTGTTTAATTAATTAGTATAAATGGACGGAGGGTGCTTCTTCCTCCGGATTTGGCTCTTAAGGCAATACTTAAGCTTCGTGCTCGAATACTATAAAAGTAACGTACGAATTAGCTTACGTAACGAACCTTTGTATTCGTATGTTTTTATTGCGTATATGAGGGGGCTTACCCCTCAGTAGTACCTCGCTCTTTACAACAAAGCTTAAGTTTTGTCCAAATTCCTTAAGAATGACCCCTGAATCGGAAAGGCCGTATAATAAATAGTTGAAATTACTAAAAATAATTTAGCGTAAAGAGTGAGGGAATGAGGAGGAGACGAATCCCATTTTTACACAGAAGAATTTTCTCATGGGAAAAGAGAATTTTGCATGGTTGGAAAGACGGATAAATAGTACTATTTACCACTTTTCTACATATAGTGTTTGCTATTTGGAAATATATTACTGATTTTCAAGGAGTGAATTTTTAAGAGGGGGCGGGAGATTATCTGCGAGGCTAGCTATTGAAGCAATTTATAGGCTAGGATGTTTTCATCGCCTTATCCGTCTTTTTGCGTAAAGACGCTGTTGCCCGCGTCTGGATCAAGCCGGGCTCCGGCAAGGTCGAGGTGAACGGCAAGGAAATCAACAAGTACTTCGCCCGTCCGGTGCTGCAGATGATCCTGCGCCAGCCGTTCACGGTTGCCGGTGTCGAAGACCAGTTCGACGTCTATGCCACCGTCAAGGGCGGCGGCCTCTCCGGTCAGGCCGGCGCGGTCAAGCACGGCATCTCCAAGGCGCTGCATGAAGGTGGCGCAGGATTTTCTAGCATTATTTAAAAAAACAATGAGAAAATAATTAAATAAAAATGTTTTTTTTCAACTGGAAGTAAGGAGCAGCATTAAAAATTATAAAGAACAGAAATTATTATGTATATAAGGGCGTTGGTCTCCTCCTCAATACCTCGCTCTTTACGCTAAAGTATTTCTAGTAATTTCAACTATTATATTCTGCGGCCTTTGTGATTCAGGGCGCACGCGTGAAGAGCTGATAGCGGTTGCCAAAGAAAAGGCCTTTATCGACATCTTTCGTCACCTCACGGGAGCCAGTTCACCGCGGGCCAACATCCTGCCGAGCCTCCGTTCCGGACGCAAGAACAATTCACCCATTCAAATAAGCAGCTCAATTACCAGTATGCTGTTCAAGACTGTCAAAGAATCTGGCGGCTTACCACCTACCCGAAAACGCTTGATTGATATCGGTGCTTGTAAGAGACCATACGTTCGGGTCATACCGAAAGTGAAGGTCCCCAAATCATGCGACCAACTCCGGCCTATCTTAATAACCCCGAACCTGTTTAAGGTGTTAGAACTGTTTATATACCGCCAGCTGATGTCACGGGTTTTTCCTTCTCTTGACTCATGTCACTACGGATGCTTGAACGAAAGCAGCACAACTGTTTACATAGTAATAATGTATCACCTTATTGTGCGCCCTGTTCACCCCGGCCGAGGACATGGCGAGCGCGATCCTCAAGTTCGAGAACGGCGCGGTCGCCCACCTGACCGCCAACCGCGTGGCGCTGAAGCCGATGCGGCGCATGCGGTTGTTCGCCCGCGACGCCTACGCGAGCCTGGACTTCCACGAGGGCCAGGGCATGGTCATCCGGAAGAACGCCGGCTGGGACCTGCAGAAGCTCGACGTGGCCATGGCGTCGGTAAATGAAACTCAAAACGAACAGAAATCACAATAGATAACCGAGTCAAATTCAGAACGAGTAAAAAGTAACAGGAGCAGGGCTGATAACCCTCATGCCTTCGTAAGACCTGAACACACTTTGTGCTTTACTAAAAAAGAAACAAATCAAATGACCGTTGATTGTCAGTTCCACAAAAGTGGAACTAACATTTGTTTTTTGAGGATTTGATAACTTTTTATTGATGAAAGTGGGGGGTTGTATTCTCCTCAACACCTCATTCTTTACGCTAAAGTTTACATTTTGTCCCAATTCTTTAAAAACAACTCCTGAAACACAAGGGTCGTCTAATTAGAACAATAAGTAAAATTGTTTATAGTGCCAAAACACTGTAGCGTGAAGAGCGAAGTGTTGAGAAGGGGTGCAACCCCTTTTTACATACGCAATAATTTTTGTTTGTTTTAATATTTAGTTTTGCTCCGGGAATAAGGGTAATTCAAATAGTCTATGAGTTTCCATGAGCCATTTGAATGCAATTGGAGACCCCAAATAAAAGGTTTAAGATTGAGATTTAGAGTTAGAATAAAGCTTGTGGGTGGACGAAAAATTTTAGAACGATGACTAATTGGAGAAAAAGCCAAAATAGATAATTTGAGTGAGAGGCAAAGCTGGCATAAGCATCGACTCAATATTTAGTTTATTTTTTTGTGGGGAAAAATCCATGTACAACTTTCACGAAGAGAAAAATCAACATGTATCAAATATAACGAACAAATATCACTATGAAGAAAGTTCTACGATCAAAAATCAGCACGAAAAAAGCTCCATGAACAAAATCAGTTTCACGAGGTAGGCTAGCTAATTCATAATATGATTATTCTATTTAACAACACCTGTCTTAGACTGACTCTGTCAGTGATTGGATATGGTGTTCTTCCAGGAATGCAATTTTTGCAACAACAACAACAAAAGAAGAAGTGACTTTGTTCAAATAATGAATGATATCCCCCCTCAAATGATGATGCAAATATGTTAGGAGAAACCAATCAATGACTTGCAAGGCTTTTTGTGGCTTTTGTTGGTAAGTCTCTGTTGTATTGATACCTTTAAAAAAGCAACCATGACTTTAATAAAACTCTGTAGATGTTTAATTTCAATATTTTCAATCAGCTTTTAAATTATTTTTGTAGTATTGCCATCTATGAATATTTTGGAACATTTCTGACGGAATTTTCTGCACTTCTCCGGGTTTGAATAACAACAGTTCCATTACAACTGAATCCTCCGTTTAACTGAACCCCAAGCACCTGAGCCACTGTAACTGCACCCCCATGCAACTGAACCCACGTGCAACTGGATCCCCATGTAAAAGAACCCTCATGCATCTCAAACCCCCGGGAGCAGGGGGAATGAAAACTCACAAAAACAAACAAATTGTGGAGAGAATATATGATAAAATGAAAAAATTATCTGAAAAATACACTTTTTTTAGAGAACCAACGGCCAAAAGCCCCTTGATTCGGATCAGGCACATTCATCTTTTTTATTCATTTTATGTGTCAACAAGAAATTGTTCAGCGTATTACTGAGTTATGTTAAAATACGTTGATTTGGTAGAACATTGTGGGAAACCAATATGCATACATTTGCCGTAAGAAAATAGGAAATGTCCTTTTTTCAAGATTAATGTGTTTTTTTTCAAGTTTTGATTCCGTGCTTTGACTTGGCCCATGGCTGCATTCCTCCCCAATAAGCTTCAGCATCTGCATTAAAACCACAGTGGTTCCTACTCCGCGATTTATTTTTCTTTATAATATCAGTATCTAGTTTTCAGGTTCTATGGTTTGGCACATCAGTAAATTACAAGGCACTTTTAAAGCATACTTGTAAGATTTTTCGCATATATAAAAAAGTGACTCATTTTCAAAAGGCTACTACAACTAAGTGAGACAACTTAATAGAAAGGATTTCTTATTGAATAAGGACTTACGCATTATAGTACTATTATTATATATTATTATAATACCGTATTATCATATTCCATAATTTGGCTACTAAAGTATTATATTTTCATCATATTTTGGGGTGCCTCGGCTTCTATTATGAACCCCCATGGGACAAGGTGCCCCCCTGGTCCATGCCTCCTATGGGGGTACCCTACATATCTGTAGGGTGTTCCCCTCTCGCCACTTGGGACACACTGAGTGGCCTGGGGAGGCTTCTACACTTCGATCAAATTCATCACTTTATTTGTTGCTGTTTCCTCTTATATTTGAGTCGGGAAGGGTACGCTGAAATTGCCATCACCAACTCCCACAGCTTGGACGTTAAACTTAACAGTTTAGAGTGGTGCTGATGAGGTCTTTTCTATGGGAATGATCTTCGTTTTCTTCCAGTTGATTTGCAGCCCAACTCTAGCCGCTCTGGAGGAGAGCGTCTCGAGTGCAGACTTAAGCTGGTCGAGATCGTCACTAAGGATAGCTACATCGTCCGCAAAGTCAAGATCAGACAGAGTCCTCCTGGCATATCTGATGCCGAAAGGTTTTTCAGGTAGCCGGAGAAAAAGCCAAACCTTGGGTTTTCCATGGCGCTGCGAACGAGCAGTTCGCCCGCGGTGCCGGGCACGACGTCGTCACCAGACTCGTCCACGATCCGCCAGTCCAGCCACGGTGGTGGTCGACCGAAACAGGCGGTGCCCACCTTTCGCGGGTCTTCGCTGGCAATAATGGCGGCGCCGGTGCCGGTTTCGGTCATCGCCCAGGCTTCGACTACAAAATAAACGAACGCCCACTGGCCTGCCCGCCGCAAGTACTCGACCAATGGCAACAAAGACTCGAAATCTCGGTCACGCAACTTCTATTGTTACCTGTACTGCAACTAAGGTAGGAAAACATCCAATTATTGATAATGTTAATAGCGGCGTGCTAAAATACCGCCCTTCAGACATTGTTATTAAAGTATATATTATCATAGAAATGAAAACAGCTATATTAAGTTTAGGTCTTCAAGCTGAAATACTGATAAGTCCTTTAAGTCCAGACTTGACAAGGAAAGGAATCACAAGTCATAGAAATATTAATGGGACCGTGCATCCCATTTAATTAACCAATGATGCCTACCTCATCATACGAGTTGGGAGGCTGATGCTGCTTGTCATACCCAAACATCTCGCATACTCTATCCAAAGGTGCTGTTTTGTGACAATGTTAGCTTCGAATTATTGGATAATAAAGTTTTTTACTGTTTAAAAAGTAGAGTTAAGAGAGAGAGTCAAACTTTAGCGTAAAGAGCGCGGCGAGTGAGGAGGAAAAGCCCCTTTCATATACGGAGTAGTTTCCGTTCCTTTTAAGTTTTAATGTCGCTCCTTACTTTCAGTTAAAAAAAAAACTTGTTTTTTTTTTATTTAATTTCGAAAGAAACGGCTTGGTGATAGATACCCTCAGGGCCTAGAAAAGCGGTTAAGCCCAGGAATTACAAATTTAAATTAATTCTATCCAGAAAAAAAGTTTATTGGCACTTTTTTGGTCTAATTTGGAGGCACACTATTGGCCAAGAGAACGGTCCATGAAATTTGGGCCAATCACCCAAAGAACTATTCATGAGTTTCGGATAATAATTTTGGTTAATCTCCTTTTCTGCTATAAGAACTATTTGAAAACAATAGACAAGTTGTATTATTTTTCTCTTCGAACCTGTCGCGTATCGGTTTGTTTTTTCTTCTGTTTCTCTTTGCGGCCTGCCAGCCAGCCCCTCAAAAAATTGAAGTTTCCGGCAACACGATGGGCACCACATTCAACATTGTGGCTGTGGATAAAGAGGCAGATCTGGCGTCCGAAAGGATTAGGGAAGCCGTTGAAACTGCTCTTGAAAGAGTTAACCAGCAAATGTCGAACTGGGACCCTAGTTCCGAGATTTCTTCTGTGCATTGTTAGTGACAACACTGTTTGCTTTATCAAAGTTATTATGCAAGCATTCTGTCGAGCTTAAATTAATTTTTTTACACTGCGGGTGTAGTTGTAGCCTGTCAATTCATTATCCTAAACATTTATACCAAGAAGAAGCTGAAATGCAAGTTTATTTTTATTTACTGTTGATATAAAATAAAAATTTATAAGTTCTTGGCAGCACAAATATTAATGACTTCGATGTGGCTGCACACATCATGTTCCCCCAAAGGTGTATTTTCTTAATTTTTTTTTTATTATCGCGATTGAATGGCTGCCTTGATGCTATGCCACGAGCGCTGCAAGCTCTAGCAAGGGCAATTTTTGACGTTGAAAAGGGGTTTAGGGCTACCTGCTTTACGGTTTCAACCTTTAAGAAGGTTATTAGAAACCTAAATGTTCGATCAAATGAGCCCGTCTCCAACTTTCTAATCACCAGTTCCAGATCAATGCGCGGATGCTGCGCCCGGAAACGGGTAAGGATCGGCGGCAGCACTTCCGTGCCGATCATCTCGCTTGCGGTCAGCCGCACCGTGCCCCGGTCTTCTTCAGCATCTCCTCGATAAACTCTTCCACGGTCAGCGTCTTGTATCTGCATCACCACCAAACACGCAAGTAAGAGCGAAGAGAGGGACAAAACGCCCCCGGAGCCTCCCTCCGTAAAGAGTGAGGTACTGACGAGGGGGTGGCCCACATTTGCGGCCTCTTCTCGTAAGATCCGAAGCGCTTCCAGCAACTGATCCATGGAGTCTGCTAGGATGGCAAGGTCATCAGCAAAATCAATATCTGAGATGGCTCGATCTCCAAACTTGAGCCCAAAACTGAGACGCGAAGTGGCCTTTGTCATAGCATGGTTAATGACGGCATTGAGGAGCTCTGGAGCCATTGCTAAAGTTTATACAAGCATCCCTTCCATAAGAATCGTGTATGCCCCCCATCATAACTTAGAGTGCTTGCCCTCGGGCCCTGTGGGGTTTTATTGACACCTGAATTTTCGTTATCTGACCTCTGAACCATTTTAATAAAATGGCAATCTAAAAATTTTTATCAGATGCATTTGGAGAAAAAGGAGCGTTGGGGGCTAGTTGCCCTCCATTCTCACTAAAGCTGAACTAGAAGAAATGTCTTCCCCCGTTTGAAAAATTGAAAACACTTTATTAAAAAGGCCGATCATCAAATTTCTTTCTTTTTCTTTTGGCTTGTACATCAAAGACCCAATTATCCTTCCAGATATAGGTGATCGTTTGATTTGCTTTTGAATTAGTGAATTTAGCCTATTTTCATGGCTGACTGGTTTAGAAGCATATTTTAAGCGAAAAGCATGAAATCCTTGTCAGAATGAAGTCTTCTATATGATCTTTGTAGCACAAGGACTTAACGGGCATTTCCATGGGCCCAAAAAGTGTATTCGCCATACATAGTTGTATATCTAGTGCTTTCTCAAAGAGAGAACACTATAGAGATCTTGTGTCCTCCCTGTCTATTTTACTAGGTTTTTCGGCCGTATCTTATTTTGATTAAATAAAAAAACAGGTTTTTTAACTGAAAGTAAGGAGCGACAATAAAACTTAAAACGAGGCAATCAAAGGAAGGAAGTGCCACCTCCTTCGTTTCTTTGAATGCTAGGGACAACTATCCATCTACGACTGCTAAAATTTTCTTAAACTCAATAGCATAAAATTTGGCAAGCGACATCTGCTACACTCCACTTGTTCTGTCGCCATCGGCGTATCTTTGAGGAAACGGCCGCTAACGATGGTATCGTCTATGTTCCCCCTCAAACCGAGTAGAATTATTCGTCAGTAATACTTTTTGAAGTTTTGAAAAACTCAAGTGTGTACTTGTTTCCATAGTTAATTGAGGTTGCTGAGACATAGGAATGGAATATTGATTCAAATCAATAACTTCTTTTTGTCGCATCTTTCTGTTAGCTGTTTTTACACAGTTTATTTGATACAATAAGTGCAAGACGCAAAGAAAAACGATTCGATCAGGATTTTTCTATATCTTAGAAGTCAGTTACGATTCAGTTAGAAAAAAACTTTTACTATAATCGAAAACTTGCTAATCTTAAAAAGAGCTTGTTACTACTAAGAAAAAAACTTGTTATTAATAATTCCTTAGACCACAATGCTTTTCCATTTACGAAAAATTGATTGAAGAACAATCCTACGGGTGGCAAAAGACCAATTCAATTTTATTATTTTTGAATTTAGCAAAAAAAACATGCCAATATAATTACACAACAAAATTTTTTAGAAAATCCTTCCGCTTAGAAAATATCAATTTATACCCTTGTCCTATAATTGTGAAAATTAACGTAACTCTTCATGTCTAGGGCACCAACAAAATTCAAGGTTATGGCTGCAACAATAGCTGCACCCTAGCACAGGAAAGTGTTATTTCTTGGGTGTAAAGGTTAGGAACTATAAAAGGTCTACTAATGAAATCTCCATGATCGAAAAGCCTTAATCTCGAGGTCAAAACCCCCAAATCCTTGACATGCCCCACTGAAGCTAAGACCTGATACCCGCGACCAAGATATTTCGAAATGGTTCGGGCTTTCGCAGGGGACTCGACAATGATTAACGATTTGGCCACTATCGGTTGTTCCTTGATAATCTCAGGTTGTTAACGACAAATAATATGGGTTCGCGTGATTCAATCATCCTTACAGTCTAATATAACAAGAACCTGGTGCTTGATTAATGACGCCTTTGCGCAAATTTGCTTGACCGGGTTCACATGCCCCACAATGTTGGAGCAATGGGGGAACGCGACCAGTTTCACCTTTTGATCGAGCAGCTTTTCCAACTCTGCCAATTCAAGTTCAGCGGTGTCGGGATTGATCTGCCATTCGCGGACTTCAATACCGTTCTTTTCAAGCTTTCGGAACGCGCCGGTATTTGCTTCATGGCATTGATTGGTGACAATGATGGCGTCGCCTTCTTGATTTCCGCATGTACAGCAATAAAATTTTTCTTATTCATACTGATTCTAAATATACAAAATGTATCAATTTTAAAATTACGCATAAAACCTATTAGCATTCAAATTTACATAATTTTAGAAACAGGAAATAAACTCCCACAACAGCGGTATATGGCATAATGAATACTAAAGGTCCTATACCCCTCTCCACTTTCTAGACTGGACACTATGGGTACATTACATCTGTCCTATCACTATCAAGCTCTGCGGGCAGGGACGCCAATCCCTGAGTGGCTTGCCGGAGCATACCACCGCATACCCAATATGAAGAGGCCCTTATCCAAATCTGGGTCTTCTACCCTATGTCACAGTTTTCCTATTGGAGGGGATCCTCCCACGATGGTATGAAAAAAAGGAAACATCCTTTTTCGGTGTTCTTCTTTTAAAAAAGGAAAATAGTCTGGATACTAAAATCTCCTAAAAAGGGCTCGGATGCCCAAAAGATTTAAAGGTGTCCCAAATTTGACCACAGATTGTAAATTTTGACTCCTAAGAAAATAGACAAAGGACATAGGTAAGGCTATTGAATCTCCTTGTATAGAGTGTACGTATGGGATCATGCTTGCTAAAACTAGAACGTTACTGATACTTAAGTCATTAATACAGATGAAAGAACGCTGAATTTCTTTTGTAAAGGCACCACCCAATCCAACAAAAACAAGAAGAAAAAGAAGGACAAGAAGCAAAGTAATATCATGAACAGGCAAAGTGGTATCGTGAATAGCAGGGATCAACAGCCGCGTGCCCATGAACAAGAAGAAAAGATCCATCCTTCTTTCCCTTTTCCTGGTTCCATCATGATTCCAACGAATAGTCATCAACATCAATATCAACACCATCAACAACAACAACAATACGGAATGAACGCCGAACCCATAAAAAAAAAAATCGAGCCCGTGTGCGGAATCAATGGGCCTCATTTTCCTTCCCAATCTTTGATTCTTCAGGACAACGGTGAGTGTAATGGGAGAAGGAATATTATGGTTTTTTGAAGAGAAACATACACTTTTCGTAATAATCGTGCAGAAGCACGTTAGTATAAAAAAAAATCCACAGTTCAGTCCTCAGTTACTCTATAAACTATGTTCATTTCGAATTTGTAGAGCGTTCAATACTAATGATTTGTCGGAACTTTTCTGGGTCAGCTACGTTATCTGAGCCGCTTACTATTAATGAGTAATTTTATGGGGTTTCAGATGACTGGTAGCCGCCACGAACGGTTGCAAATCATGTTGTCGCCTGAGGAATTGGAAAGGCTAGACGATTTTCGTTTCCGCTTTCGTCTGCCGACACGAGCCGCCGCAGTTCGCGAACTGCTGAAGCGCGGGTTGAGGACTTCAAACTTGACCTTGGGGAGGAATTATAGCTGGTAGACTTCAAGAATCTTCTTGCCCAGTCTGCGCCGTCTCTTGTAATTAAGGATTTGGATGCAGTGAGTGTCAGTGAAGACAGTTCATCAGTAGTAGACCCGTCTTGCTCAGCCGAACCGTCGTGCGAACACCAGCAGCGACTACGCTGTCCTCAACCCTGGGAATGAGATAGGATTGATTACTCGGATCTTAAAATAGAATAGGACATTGCCATTATTCAGCGGCACCCCTTGAAGACCATAACCCACGGCACGATCTTCTTCTTCAGAAAAAGGTTCAGGGTCGATGATATGAAGATTCAGATTCCCGTCAGCAGCCGCTTCATACTCTTGCAAAAGTTCCACCACGCGGTTGGCATAGCTATTGATGCCCGGTAATCCTGTTGCCAATTTCTTAGAGAGGTAGAACCGTAAGGTGATGGTAGAGGGTCAAATTTACATACCTTTATATACCGATGACAACAAAGGTGTTTGTCGGCTCTGTGAATGGAACATCTTACCGGAGATTTTCCCAAATGGAACGACACGTTTACCATCTAGACCGGCAAATAATTCCTAACATTATGTTACCATAACAATTACTATTATCATGGAGACCAGCAGAACCTGGTCTCCAAGTGTTGCATGTTAAAAGTGATAAAACTAGAAGAAATGGTTTAAAACAACCTCACTACGTTACAATTAACTTCATTACCCGTTCATTTACCCATGAAACGCTAGTACACTATGGCTAAAATGAACATAAGGTATGCCGATATTAATGGTCTAAAATAACCTCACTACGTTACAATTAACTTCACTACCCGTTCATTTACCCATGAAACGCTAGTACACTGTGGCTAAAATGACCAGAGGCTATGCCGATGTTAATGGTCTAAAATAATTTTATTCTTGCCCGCTCCTACAAAAAAAGAGAAAAGTGAGATAATAAAAAAGAAGAAAAGGAAAAACAAGAACACTCAGGGCCAAAGAACAAAATTAAGTAGTAACTTCTTCCACCCTTACAGTAGACCTTATCGTACCTTATTCCGCCCTTATGGTAGATCAGAAACTTGAGCAATGTTTCAAACACCATTTTTTCTGAACTTGTTTCATTAGCACTGTTTAAATCCGGAATTAATCGACATCAATTTTCTACAATCTCCCGGGGCCGATTGGCTGCACTTTAACGCCATCGATTATAACCCGGAATTGGATCAAATTCTGGTGAACTCGCCATTTTTCGGGGAATTTTGGATCATCGATCACAGCACCACCAGCGAGGAAGCTGCCGGGCATAGCGGCGGCAACAGCGGCAAGGGCGGCGATATTCTTTACCGTTGGGGGAGTCCCCAGGCCCCTACCGGATCTTTTGACATTTGGGGGTGTTGGAGGGGGAAACTGAAAATCTTGGAAAACATTTAGAGTCCAGAGATCGGATGAAACTTGGTGGGAGGAATAAGCACACATCCTAGGTACGTTATTGACATAACCGGGCCGGATCCGCTCTCTTAGGGGTAGTTGGGAGGGGGATTTACTAGTTTGGACTCTTCCAGATAAGCTCGGACGATTAAAGCTGGCCGGCGTCTCCCGCCGCTCGTTTTGGTCAGCAGTTCAGTCTTTTGGTCCCAGTAAATTTGGCCTCGTTTTGTTCTAGTTGAACTCGGGCCTTTGGTCCACGCATGCTTATTATTATGGTATCACATTTTTTTTTTTTTTTTTTTTTTAAGAACAGCCGCTTATTTCTGAGAAAAACAAAAAAATAAAAAACAACCTAGTGCCAAATACATCAATTTGCTTCAGGGTATATCAGGTAGACGGGTACGGTACGGTACTTCCTGGGGGTTCCTTCCCCTCTTTTGCTTGTTCTGAGAAAAAATCAGCACCTTAATGAAATGGAAACAAAGATGGCGCTCTATGAATTTGTCAATATAGATGGCGGGCACGTCTACTTGAGAAAAAAGATGGAGCTAATAGAGAGAAAGACCTATTCTAGGAATTGGAGAAAATCTCTCAAATAAATTTAACTATACATCTATCATTAGAAAATCAGGAACTTTTCGCCTCAAACTCCTACAATCATTTCTCATTTCTTTTCTATTTTCTTTCTTTAAACCTGGACCTAAAAAATCGACTTTCCCTACCTTACGAGACTTTATTTCAGTGTCTAATTTTAGATCTGTTCATTTGATAGTGTAGTGGATCGATCTTTGCTTGGTTGTATTTCTGTTTCTGTAGCCCCTAGGGTTCAAGTCCCATTTTCTCTCTTAAAACATAGCAAACAAAAATACAATAGGTACAAATATAAATGAGTAAATCCATTTTAAAACGAGTAAACCTTAAACTGAATATGCAAATCAAGCTTGAAACGAACAAAAATCACAACTAACAGGAGTTTGGCTTTTGCTTCATTCTCTCGCTTTAAAAGACCAAAACCTACTGCACCATTGGCGCTTTACTGAAAACGAATTATATTACAAATATTTTCTTTTGCACTTATTACAGACCAGAACACAATTTGCGCTTTACTAAAAACAAAATACATTTGAAATGTTTTCACCTTTTTTACTTTCATAAATAGAAAATTATCAAAACCTTAAGGAAAAATATCAGTATATTTCAATTAAATTGACTATCCACAGTCATTTGTTTTTTTAAGGGAGGTAGATGCCATCCGATGACTTTTGAATCTTAAAAAGGGAACAAGAACTTTCAATTTTCAAAAATGACCCCCTACGATCCCCTGCCACGTCTGTCTATCTCCAATTCGACCATATTGAAATCCCCAATGAGCAACCATGCAACATTATTGCCTAGCCTGAGAATTTTACTATGAAGAGAGGCCCACAAAGCTCCCCTTTTGCGCGGATAATTGTGAGCATAAACATTCATTAAACCACACTGCTCTTTCCATTTAACAATTATCCAACGACCAAACCTGTTCACTTAAGTAAAAGTGACCTCGAAAGGACATGCCTGTTTCGGATCGGATGCGCCGTATCAGGCTGCGTTGCGACAGGCCGAGTTCCACAGCCCATTCCGATAGAGGCATTGCGTCCGCCGGACGGTCGCGCAACCGCTTGACCAGCCGGAGGACACGCGGGTCGCGCGGCATCGGCAGGCGGAAAGGTTCAGCGGCCGTCGCGGTAATTTCATCAATCAGCAGAGCCTCCAGATGTGGAACCTGGCGTTGAATCAGGGTTGAGATCCTCAAGGGTTAAGTTTTAGTGGGCTCAGTTGCACGAAGTCTCAATTAAATCTGGGTTCAGATACAGTGTATCTGGGTTCAGATACACGAGGGTTTAGTAGCAAAGGCTTCAGTTATACGAGAGTTTCAGTTGCAGTTTAACCTATAAAAAGTGTTTTGTTCAGATAATATTTTTCATTAATAAAAAAAGCCTAGAGGACGACCGAAAAAAATCAGGGTTGTCATACCTAGTTTACAACTATATGCCGCGTTCATTCATCAAAGCTCAGGGTGTCTAAACAAGATTTAAAATGAATTTTAGAAAAATTAAAAAGTGATTCAAATCTAAGACTTATTTTTGAAACAATGATATTTTTGCATGTTAATCTTGGGATCAAGACCATTTCGAGGGGGGTTAAGCCCCAAAAATGTCTGTCTGACTCACAAAAATGAATAGAAACTTTGATGCAACTATTGCTATCAAAATTCAATTTTTTAGAGTTTTGGTTACTATTGAGCCGTGTTGCTCCTTACTACAGTTCGTTACGACGGACTGTTTGATATATTCCCAAACATCACTTCATCCTGAGGAATATTTTTGGAGACTGTACTACAAGAAGTATTTCATTCATATAACTATCTACACAAAAGAGGCAGGGATAGGAGATATCCATATAAAAGAAATCCTGTAGAATATTTGGGGTTCCCCTGGGGAACGGGAACTTTTAAAGAAAATAAGACAAAGAAGATGGCAAAAAAGGGGACTTATTGATCCAACTTGTTCTTTTGGCATCGGTATTAGCATTGATTCTATTGGTATTTGGTTTTATTATTAGCGTTGTTGTTTTTGTTTTTTTTTACAGTATTCTTTGGTTCAATTATTTTTAACCACATTCGAACCTTTTACGACGTGAATACAAAATGTCAATCTTCTTAGAGACTTATTTCAATCAGGTACTGGTGATCAAAACTCTGGGTAGAAAATCACTAACAACTATACACGGTGGGTCGGTTGACTTATTAAAGCACCAAGGAAATAAACTGAAAACACTTTTTCGTCCCGGGCCCACCTTTATTCCATCCATGCCTGAAGGCCACAATTTTCTATTATTCTAAGTTTTAATCAAGTCAGTTCTTTTTTAATCGAGGCTACCTCAACATGCCGGCGATTATCAGCGCCGCCGAGGTAACCGATGCCACGGGCATACACCCCGGCTACGGCTTCCTCTCGGAGAATGCCGACTTTGCGGAACGCGTCGAGTCCAGCGGCTTCACGTTTATTGGCCCGAAAGCGGATGCAATCCGCCTGATGGGCGACAAGGTTTCGGCCATTGCGGCAATGAAAAAGGCCGGTGTGCCCTGTGTACCCGGGTCTGAGATACTTCTGTGCCAAAAAGCTTTCTTTTTATTTACAGGAAAACCATTGTCACCGTACATGGTAAAGATACACAACTCCTTACCTCCACTGACGACTTTCGAGGACAATTATACCATCAAAAGCGAGAGCTTAAATATTTGCCGGTATCTAGCGCTACCTTTGGGTGCCACGCTTTGTGCGTTTACCTCCAGTTAGACATTTTTCTTTCCAAGCGAACCGACGAAATCCAAAAACAACCAAAGAGAGACAAAGACACTGGCAAATACCCACTCAGACACAACAGCACAGTGAGAGAGACAAGCAAAACAGCCAGTCAGACACATAGACAGAGAGATAGAGACCAGCAAACACTTACAAACACACAGAGTCAGACAAATAAACAAGCAAAGACGGACGCAGGGAAAAGCAAACAGCTGCTTTCTTTATGTTAACAACTTTTAAGTTAGGATCGTTTAGGCCTCTTTTCGAAATGAGTTAAGATCAAAGACATCTCCCATAACACTCCATGATTCAATAGCTCTCACTCTTATCTATATAACGCTTTAAGCTTCAAAATAGGCGATATGCTGAGTGTCTTTTTATTAGATTGACATAAATAGGGTTGATCAAAACATCAGCAGGCTCTCTGTTTAAAGTGATGTCTTTATGAATTTAATTTTTATTTAGTTTACTTTTTTCGCATTTCAACCGTATGGTTTCAGGAGAACCATTTTCACTGCCCTAGAAAAATGAAACCTAATGCACTACTCTCGAGGGCTCTATTTCAAGTGTTGCTCTAATTCTAAAAAAAAACTTCAAAAAAGAAATAATTCTAGTAAGCTAGTTCTAGAAAAATGAAATCTAATGCACTACTCTAGAGGGCTCTATTTCAAGTGCTGCTCTTATTCTAAAAAAAAAACTTCAAAAAAATAAATACATTTTAAGTTTTAATCCTTGTAAGTCTTATTTATTCATCTATATTAGTACCTGCTGTATGTTTGTTTGCTATGATTGTTTATTTAATTTCTGTTCGTTTTGAGTTTCATTTATTCTTTAATAGTAATTTCTGGCCGTTTTCAGTTTGAATTATTATAGACAATTTATTTCTGCTGATCTTAAGTTTAATTTCGCTCTATACTTTTCTTTGAAAAAGTTCTTTTTTGGGATTTAACTCGACCCCCCTTGCGGTTCAACCCTGATTCAACTCGACCCCATTTAACTCAACCATAATTCAACACCTACAACAGGTTAGGTTGAAATGAGTGTGTGTGGGGGGGGTAAATTAGCAGTGGTTGACCGTATCTGGAGGAAATATTCTAATGAAATAAAAGCAGTGCCTTTAGTTGATTCCTTATTTTATGCTCTTTTCGATCCCCCCCCCACTGGAAAATCCCCCCCTCCTAAAAAGCCAAAAAATAATAATTAAACAAAAATATAACCACTCGAGAAGGAAGAAAATATAACCACTCGAGGAATTCGCCCGACAGGGATTAAAATTCAAATATAGAGATACAATGTCCTTTCAATTCGCCACGAAATTTATGTGCTTTATGAAATTTGCTTGGATTTCCAACTTCATGAGACACAACACAAGAGAAGAAAAAAAACTATTACCCCCCAAATAAAACAAATAAACACGCACCCGTGATTTGTCTTCTGGCAAAAAATACATAATTCCACATTTTTGTAGATAAGAGCTTGAAACTTCTACAGTAAGGTTCTCTGATATGCTGAATCTCATGGTGTGATTTTCGTTAAGATTGTATGACTTTTAGGGGGTGTCTCCGCCTATTTCATAAAATGAGGCAAATTTTCTCAGGCTCGTAACTTTTGATGAATATAACTGATTTTGTGGGTTTTATAAAATCCGCCATCTATAAAGCCATATGGCACGAAAAATGGCACTTTTTATGCCATTTCTCAAGAGGAGGGGCTAGCGGGCTACCAGAACATCGTAGATAGATTTTTAATATCTCATATAAAAGATTTTGCTCATATCTACGCTCTTCCTATAAATTCCACCATCTGCAAGTTTCCAATGGCACTTTTGGTGTCATATCTCAAGTGAAAAAGCATGGGCTGTCCTATTATCCGAATATCAATAGTGGGTTACCCACTTGTAGAAGCCTGGGAGAACCAAGTTCTAGTCAAATAGATTCATGCTGGTTGTTTGTGGAACCAGACAACCAAGTAATGGAATTACTTCCTGAACCACCGGAAGTAATTCCATTGCGTACAGTTTCTGCTTGAAAATTAGGAAAAGAGTTGGTGAATTATTTGTTCTGCTATGGCACCCTGAGGAAACTGCTAGAGGGGCCACGTTTCGCAACCATAAAGAAGTCGAGAGAGGACTAACACATCATATATCCAGAGCTTTGTTCGAAGGGAAATTTCATTTCGTAGCCAGAGACACTTCCGAAGCTGAATTAATGCTGCCCAGGCTGTGGAGATGGGCTTTGTATTTCATTTAGAACTTCGCCATTAGAATTTATTAGGGAGCCTAGATATTTGAAATTCTGGACCTCCTGCATTGGGATACCCTAGTATCTTATAATGATCCTGTCAGCCTTCTGTGTACATCAAAATGATCAATAAAGTTAGCTGTGTTAACATCCTATGAATACAATGAATGTCATGTTAACTTATGGACCATTTTATGATAAAAACTGTATTGGTTATAATTATATTCTTATATGTTCAAAAATGCAGCAGTCTGTAGCCATTATTGCAGACTGACTACAGACATAACTACAGACAGAACTAACATGACCGTCGCGGTATCGCCGTCGACCGCCACTGCCGTGCCCGGCAACAGGTTGGTCATGCCCAGGAAGTTGGCGACGAACGCATTGCCCGGCGCGTTGTAGGTGGTCAGCGGATCGTCGGCCTGCTGGATGCGGCCCTGGTCCATGACCACGATGCGGTCGGACATCACCAGCGCCTCGCGCTGGTCGTGGGTCACGTTGATGGTGGTGACGACAAGCTCCTGCTGGCTGCAATGGCTAATTGTATTAAGTTGAAACTTTCAGGACTGGATGAGGGGTATGTTCAAGTGATCAAAAAACTGCTCATAGTAGTACTACCGCTTTTCAATATTATTAGTTTTAATATCAATACCACTACTTTGACTACTATTACAACTATGCCTAAGGGCATGAAGTTGAAATTTAAAAAAAATTCTGAGGGGGGGGGGCGATGAACTAAATCGAAACACGCCATCTGTATGCCTTCCTGGCATCAGCCTGGAAGAAGTGAACCAAGTCGCCGCCGACTGGATTACCCCCGACAATCGCGTGATCCTGTTCAGTGCCCCGGAGAAAGAAGGGCTTGCCGTCCCAACCAAAGAACAGATCTTGGCTGTGATCCGCAGTGTCGACGTTCTAAAGATTGATCGCAACGACGTTGGGGACCTCGTCGCCCCGCTCATGCCGCAAACCCCGACCGCCGGGTCGATCGCCATGGAGTGAGCGATGCCCAAAGCAACGAGGGCGGGGGATTGTCAGGCAAGCCGCTGTTTGACCGTTCGACAATCGTTTTAGCGCGCGTCTTCGAGATGACCGGTGGCCGTATTCCCTTAGTCGGCATTGGTGGAATTGATTCCGGCAAAGCGGCTGTTGAAAAGATCAAGGCGGGAGCTACTCTAATACAGCTTTACACGGCTCTAATTTATCAAGGACCGGCGTTACCCTACGTATACGTTGCAGTTGATTCTAAACATTGACTCTTGATATTTTGGTGATTTTCCAACCCCCCCGTTTATTAAGTTTTTGGAATTTTTCCAATCCTCCCGTCTATTCCAGCACCCCCTTCTATTAGGCACCCAAGAGTAATCGTCAGGAGTGAGGGGGAGATCTTTTCGCGAATAATTTTTTTTGAATATAATTCTGCGCAAAACGCTTTCCGTCTTTGCTCTAGATTTTACTTATTGGCAGAGTTGTCACATCCCCCCCCTCCACCCAAGATTTTGCTCTAGATCTGCCCCTGGATTGTCCAATCATAAATCCATAGAAAAAAAGATTATGTCGCATTAACTCCATTAGCTGGTCTTAAGATGTGTCGAATCCTCTGAATGGTTTAGACAAGAGTGAATCTGATACAAGTGCTATAACGAAACTTATACAGTTTGGACAGAAAATTTAGCACGCTGAGAGGAACCCATATCGGCCGACCTGCCGCTTCCTCTGTCATTCTTGAAATAGCTTGATCCGTCGCCACCGCCAAACCTTCTAAAAGATCGACCTCATCATAACTGGTAGGGGTCTCGGGCCAATAACAAAAATATTGATGAATCGTTGGTAACGTCTGGCCAACAGACCATGTGAAATATGTTCCAGCAGGAAGTTGATACAAACCCTTAACTAGAGTTTCATTCGACCGCACCGGGCGCGTCGACCGCGTCACCGTCGATGACCGGAGCGGAACGCGACCCCTCCTTGCTCAGCATCTCGGTGAAGCGCGCGTCCCATCGGTAGTTCCAGACCTCGCGTCCGGTCCACAGGTCGAGCGCCACCAGCGACTCCCGCTCGCGCCGTTGCTCGAGCGTGATCGCCAAACCGTTGGCGACCACGAACGAGGAGTAGGCGGGACCGACCGGAATCTTAAAAAAAAGTTTGGAAGAATAAAAAGATAAATATGCAAACCAAGATTATATTTTGGATGGTACAGTGACGACAGTGGTCAAATATGATTCTCCAAAAAGCGGATGAAAATTTACTAGATGTTTTCCAGAGAAATTGCCAATGGATTGTTATGGGTACCTGGCTAACTGACCGTATTTCTAACAGTAGGCTGTCCGAAAAGTGTCGTTCCAACCTGCTTTATAGGGCTATACACTTGAGGCATCAAATCCTTGTTACAGAACACATTTCTTTTAGGACAATTGCTGAGTGGATGGTTATTCCCCACACAATCACTTCTCTGGAAAGTGTACGTCCTGATATGCTTCTTCTTCGAGTTCTTGCGCGAAATTTGATTCTTTGGGACGAGATTTTGCCGTCACTCAGTTGGATAGAAAATCATGTCCCAATAGAGTTTCGACATTTGTGTTTAACAAAGCCAGAAGACCGTGAAGGGCGGCAAGCGTTTCGGCTTCGCCGCGCTCGTGGTCATCGGCGACCAGAAGGGCCGCGTGGGCTTCGGCAACGGCAAGGCCCGCGAAGTGCCCGAGGCGATTCGCAAGGCGACCGAGGACGCCAAGCGCAACATCATCCGGGTGCCCCTGCGCGAGGGCCGGACCCTGCATCACGACATGGCCGGGCGCTGGGGCGCGGGCAAGGTGGTGATGCGCAGTAGCTCTGAAAATGACGACTGAATATATATAACTGATCGATCATGCAGTTGGGGCTTAAAAAAAGTTTAGGAAAACAAAATGCAAAAAAAAAAAGAAAAAAATTCAAGACCCCCAAAGGCTAGCTTGTTTATCACGAAACACAGCACCTGTAAGTCAATAACATTGTCTACAATTATCTTTAATAAATAAAATAAAGGTTTCTAGAAAAGTCATCAGTTTATATTAGCCTGTAGTCAGACGAACAGGGCGGGGATGCCCAGGTGCGCCGCCGAGTGCGCCGACACGATGAACGTGGGGCGGATCACGAAGAAGGCCGCGCTCATGATGGCGCCGGGGATGATGACCCGGGTGATGAAGTGCCGCGCCTCGAACGCGACCGCGCCGGGGCCGAGCTCGTGGGCCAGGGCGAACAGCAGCCCGGTCGCGACCGCGGCCAGGGCGGCGGAGCCCAGGCGATAGCTCTTGATGAGCTGATCAAAGTATATGACATCCATTTTTAGGTACAAAAATTCCTTCATGAGGTATACCAGTTTGAAAGTTTCAAGGGGTTGACAACTTCAGTACTAAGGTACACACTGAAATGAAATCTAGGCTGATACAAATTGTGAGACATATAGTGGAATTGTAAGCAACAGTCGGCTGTTAGGTAATAATCAACTTCGGCAATGAGGGGTTAGCAACTTTGTCGCACCCTGGTCGTTATCAACAAGGAGCCGCTCTCATCGCTCTCCCTTTTCCACCACTCCGCAGCGACAACCCGCTTAAGTCATCGCTTGCCATGATCTACAAACACGTCTCATTGCTCAAGAACCGCAAGTGCGTTGTCTCCCTCCACCTCCCCCTTCCTCTGTCGCGAAGCAAAGCAATGCACATGCCAAGCCGGTGTGTTCATGTTTGCTCTATGTGCTTTGTAGACCGGCATTAAGCCTCTGAATTTCCTTTTAAATCAATTTATTGATTTTTAGAATTTTTTTAGAGCTCATACCATATGAGCTCTTGGCTCTTAGCTCTTCTGGCCTCGTGACAAGTGCCATAAGAGCTCTTAGCTCTTGTTCAAATTGGAGTTCATGAATCTCAAATTCTCCAATAATTCTGATCAGTAAATCATGTCAAATCAAAATGGATATTGAAAAATTAATTTTGCCCAATTTGCAAGTCAAGAAGATTTGAAGCAATACCTGTCAAGTCAGACGAAGAATAAACGACATAGATTTTTTAGTAGAATAGATTTGTGATACACATTGTCTGAAGACCCAGAAATTGCAAAGATTATGCAAAAAAAGATGGAGGAGATGCTCAAACCAAAACCAGAGCCAAAAATTGAGCCTGGAATCATAGATTTGAATGATTCAAACTTTGATCAGATAGTTTCCATAAAATTTTTGGCTTGTTGCATTTCAGAAGGAATCATCTACTAGAGAGTCTGGAAGGGGGCAGGGGCCCATGGTAGGAAACTACCTGTTTGTGTGGGAAAGCAACCACACTCCCACTTCCCACTGTCTCACTTCCCACTGTCTGTGGGAAAGCATATGCTTTATAAAACTTTAATAATGATGAGCTTGAATAAAAAATTAGAATAATGATAACAATGAAAGCTATTTATGATTGCAAATGGTAAATAATGTGATTACCATTTACTTTTTGCAAAATATTGTAAATTTTGCCATTTACCTGGAGCTGAATGAAAAGTAGGTCGTGTCAAAAATGGTAGGAAGATGTCATAAGAAACAATATAGAGGCTAAAGGAAGAGGCCGTAAGAACGGAAATTGAAACTTAATGTGAGGTGGTTAAGAGAGAAGCTTGGAACTGATTTGGTTGGACAAAGAGCCATTATACCCTAAAACTTCCAAAAGAGGAGTAACCAAATTTAAAATAGATTTATTAGAACCTAAAAATTTAGGAATTTTCCAATGTAATGGAACAAACGGGCATTAAAATAACTTAGTAAGCAATGGTCAGCAACTGAATGAAAAAAAACTAGTGTGCTAGGTTGAGTTTAAATGCTAGAAATCTTAATAACATGAAATTTTCTAAGTATAAATCCCCAAATTAGGATAAACAGGAACCACACCGGTCGCCAGTGTGAATATTCCCGATCATCTAGATACCCATTTTTGGAAAACGCAATTGGGCACCAAACTGGGTACGGTTGGAATGCCCTTGCCTGGCAGCAGTTTCCGTATTGTTGACCCGGACACACTAAAACAATTATCCACTGATGAAGATGGTTTGATCTTGATTGGTGGTACACAAGTGATGTTGGGTTATTTAAACGACGAAGCGAAAAATGTACATTTTAAGATATGACGGTTCCAGTGGTGGCTATATAAAAATTAAAGGATCACTCTGAAGCGAGAAATAGAGCGCTAAAAAAGCGCATAAAGCGCAAAAGAGGAGCGCCTATCCCAAGTAATACGAAAACAGGCAAAAACATAGTTTAGAGTACTAGAAGTCCGAAGATTACAAGCAGCAGCTCGAGTTTGCGCGTCAAAGCGCAAATTTGCGCGCTCAGAAGTGCATAGATCGCGTGACCAGCGTCTCCGGCGCACACTGGGGGAACCACGCTGTATAGGCTTTCTCATTCATGTCACGCAGACTCTGCGGTCGATTGACGATCAACGCGCCTGCCTGTTCGGCCCTTTCCAAGATATAGCTGGTGTAAATGTATTCCATGTCAAAGGGCGGGTCCTTGCGCATCAGGATGACATCAAGATCGCCAACCCGCATATCATTGACCGTGCCAAATCAGAAATTGATTACCTTCGACATCAAAGTTGGCCCATCAAACATTTTGGATAGAAGTGTTAGGGAATTTGACTTTTTGAACCAGATCTTTCAGCCTCGTTTATACCAAGGAATAGCGAATGAGAAGACGTATTACGCGATTTATAAAGATCGAACAAATTTTAAGGCGAAGACTCGCTAGGAAATTAAACTGCACATTGGAATTCTGCATCATGGTTTGGATGAGTGGGTCAGGTCGTGGTCCTGCAGGTACAGCTCGACCTTCTTGCGCAGTTCGCAGTCGTGGGCGCGCTCCGGGTCCAGCCAGAAGATGGCCGGGGTGGCGGATTGACGGGCGCGGGTGACGGCCAGCTTGACCCAGTCGCGGATCGGCGCGTCCTTGGTCTGGCAGTCACGCCAGATGTCACCGGCTTCGACATCGTGCTGCATCAGCACGCTGCCGTCGGCAGCGACGACGAGCCACTGACCAGATTAATCAACTTCTTCATTTCTAACAGATCATGGGCTACGGTGTGGAAGAGAAGCAAAATCTCGTCTGTGTTTAAAATGGAGCAACGTTATTAAAACCTGTTATGGCCCTGTCTCTGTAATGACAGCCCTGTCAACAGAAATAAACAACAGAAAACATTAACAATTAACAAGAGACATACTAAAAGAGGGACAGGAAACTTTTGTCTACATAAAGTCGTGTTTATTTGTTTTTTTTTTGTTTTTTGTTTTTTTTTTGTTTTTTTTTCCAGGGGTGATCGTATCGACCCAGTGGTCCTAAAATTTTGCGAGAGGGCTCATTCGAACGGAAATGAAAAGGTCTAGTACCCTTTTTAAGTGACCAAAAAAATTGGAGGGCACCTAGGCCCCATCCCACGCAAGTTTTTTCCCCAAAGTCGTTGGATCAAAATTCTGAGATAGCCATTTGTACGTGATTCGAGTTTTAGTGGAATATTGACGGCATCTAGAAAATGTAACTTAATATTTATTAGATGTCGCTGGCCATCAAAGTTCAGTCAGATCTCTGATAGACTGCTTAACGCCTTCATTTTTTATAGCTTGTCTGTGTACTAAAAATTCCCTCTCCCCCACCCACTAATTGTCGTTTATCTGGTCATTTTCAAGATGAGGCAACTACCAAAGTGTATGGGAAAGTTTGACCACGTGGATGCACATTTGGTTTTTTTACTTTTTTTTCAACACAACGCTCGACATTACCGGAAAATTTCGATTTGATACCCTTAGTTGTTCCTGAGATACTGCAGATACGTCATTTTGACAACATGGACATACACAAATGCTTTTCAATTTTCTTCACCATTCCCTGGAAATTTCAACTTAATGCCACAAGCCGTCCGAGAGATATTGCAGATACGCTATTTTAGATTTCAATGAGTTTTCGGAATATAACGATGATTTTGCAGTAAATTAATCAGTTTGTATAATTTTGTGTTGTAAGTAGTATATCAATTACCAATTCTGGACCACCTGGATCGGCCCATCAATTTACGTCATTTTCAGTCCATTTTATATCCTTTTAACATCAAATATTAGACATTCTAAGCATTTTCTATCACGACATGTCCTTGAAAATTAAAGTTTGGTCTCATTTTTAATGCCCATGGGTTCGAAGAAAGCCCGCAGCCGGAAGTAGTCGTCGTGTCCAATCGGATCGTATTTGTGATCGTGGCAGTGGGCACAATTGAAAGTCAGCCCGAGAAACGCCTTACCCGTGTACTCCACATTGTGTCGCATCCATTCATTGGGGTTCAGCGAATAATAATTGCGGACCAGATATCCCGTCGCCGGCCAGGTGCTGTCGTCCTCGGGAAAGATCTCGTCTGACTCAAAAGACACCTTCGATATTTCTGGATAAATCCACGCTAAGAGAATATAGGAGATAACTAGAAATATACAAGGCAAGACCACTCTTGGCCATCCTTTGTCGATTCAGCCGCTCCATCTTTTCTTTCAGAGAACAATACTATTGATAGTGGCCAGACAAGAAGTTTGTAATTTACGATTCACAGCTTATTTCTATACGTCAAAACTATGAACGATCTAAATATGTTTGAGATTTTCTGAAAGTGAAATTCTTCACTGGGAGAATTTCCCATGGGAGGTAAGTTTCTAGGGGGGTAAATTTCTCATGAGAAATTTTACCCCAGGGGAATTTGCTAGAATTCTTATACGAAGTTTTACCTTAATACCACGATCCTCCTGAGAATAGGTCTAAGTTATAAGATTTGCCTGTTGCTTACGCAGCCTATTATAGGGAAGTATACCACTGAAGAATGATCGGCCGCCCAGCGCGCCGCGCTTCTCGACGACCGCGACCTCAAGGCCGAGCTGGGCGGCGCGAATGGCGGAAACGTAACCGCCGGGGCCGGCCCCGATGTAAATGACGTCGAAATCGGTGTCGGCCATGGCAAGTCTCCGGCGTGTTGGGGCATCGGTCGGCTCCGGTGAGGGGTTACCGATACAGACGCGCAGGGGGGTGGGAGGTTCAATCGAGTTAGCGCGATCCGCGTTACTAATTTTAATTTTTTAATAATTATTTAATTTATAATTTTATATTTTAGTTATCCTTATAACTAAATATTACTTATAGAATAATTTAATACATTCATTATTATTTAAAAAAAATCTCAATTATTTTTAATAGTTTATTTTTATATAACTATATTTTATAAAAATTATCTAGATTTAATTTTAATTAATACTGAATATAATAGTTTTTTTATATTTGTATGCATATCATTTTCGGATATTTTACCAAAATATCCAGAAATATCCTTCGATTTCCTTGCAAATTCAGCCATCAGTCTTCGTCTCTATCCTTTCTATGTTCATGTCCAGATTTTTTATTTTTATCCATTTTGAACTTTTAACTGCAAGGCTACTTTTCAATATGTCATTGTGAGTAGACAGATAGCTATAATTGTGTTACCACATTCATGTAATGTGTTGAAGATACCCCTTTTATCTAATGTCACTCCTTATTTGCTGTTAAAAAAAACTTGTTTTTTTTTTATTTATTTAATTTTCATAAAAAGACAGCGTATTAAACCTGTTAGTGAGATATTTTCTGCTCCCTGCCTTCCCTGTTTTGCTTGCATTCATTCAGCTCCGTCGGATTAAGTTGAATAGCCCGGTTATCAGTGCAGTGTCCGACTGAACGAAATCGATTGTAGTTAAACGGCATTAATCAATTGCGCAAAAAGATAACAAATGAAGATTCGAGGGGCGGGGGGGGGGCTAAAACCTGAACAGCATATTTAAGCCCAACTTATCTAACTTTCAGCAAGATGTGCTACAGATGAAAATTGCACAAGGACAATTTGCCCCCCTTTTTAGCTTCTCATTATTTGGAGGGATATATTTGTTTGGAGGAGTATTAAAAATAATTTATACAAAGAGACAGTTCCTCAATTTTACAGAAATGTGACACAAATGACGACCGGGACACAGGGAAACAACAACAACGGGGACGAGGGGGGGCAAAATCATTAGAATAATGAGGTATAGATCTGAATACAGATTGTTTTTCCCATGGACAATTATATGTTGCATGTTCAAACTAAAAAAACTAAAAACTAAAAAGAAAAAAAAACTAAAAAAAAAAGAAAAAATTGAAAAAGACCGGGACACCGGGACACAAATGACGACCGGGACCCGCAGATGCAGGCGCGCTGTGCCTGAAAGCCGGCAACGCCGTTGTTCTGCGTGGCGGCTCCGACACCATCAATTCCAACCGGGCGATCCATGCGGCCCTGCAGAAAGGCCTCGTCGCCGCCGGTCTGCCGGAAGATGCGATCCAGATCGTTCCGGTGACCGACAGGGCCGCTGTTGGCGAAATGCTGCGCGGTCTTCAAGGCAACCTCGATGTCATCGTCCCGCGTGGGGATGGAAGTAACTGAAAAAGATATTTTAGGTCCCTGTTGAGCACTAAGTGAACGATTTTTCTTTTAATTGCGTTTTTTACATTTTAGGGAAGGGCAGGAGGGTCAGACCTAGACTCCCCCGGAGTAACTTAAAGAAAAACATATGCGACCACTGAAGAGCTCCACAATTAAAAATCCAAATTCTTACAGCGTGTTGATCTAGATGGAGACACTTAGGTATGACATAGGATCGGCGAGAATGGCCAGGTCGCACTCGAGGCTGGCGCCGTCACTCAGCGTCAGACGATAGCCATCGTCCAGGCGCTGCATCGCGCTGACCTCCGCCGGGCAGCGCCATTCGACGACATCGGCATCCAGCGCCTGCCACAGGCAATGGCCGATCCAGGCGTTTTCCACCACATAGCCCAACGCCGGCACGCCCTCCTCGATCGCCTGCAGGCGCGTGGCACCGAAACGGAATCTTCTGATTCTTAGAATTTTGTTAGAGCTCATGCCATATGAGCTCTTGGCTCTTCCGGCCTCGTCACAAGTGCCAAATGAGCTCTTAGCTCTTTTTTAGGTAAGAAGAAGTAGTTGACAAGAAAGAGGGGAACAACGAGAGGGAGACAGGGAGAAAGAGAGAGAGAAAAAAGGAAAGGAAGGCGATAGGGAGAAAGGAAGAGTATACATACTAACCAGTAACAACTCCAATTATTTTATTCTGGCTTTTTTTTTCTTTTTTCTATCTTGTTGCTTCATTGGAAAAATAAAAATGATTTATATGTACTTAATTCTTGAAAAAAAGAGAAGAAGAAACAGGTGAGAATATTATAGCTTACTCTTAGTTTGTTGTATCTGTCCAACAGCAAAAACTGTTTCTTTGTCTTATTTTCTGTGTTTTCTTACTTAGCCCTATTTAAAACCTCCAGCCACGCCCAAAATCATACATTTAAACAAAAATCACGCACTATAACTCAGCTTTGAAAATCGATGTGAAGAAAGGCACAAATGAGTTGACGTAACGATTGGTTCGTACTTTAGGGGGGTAGAAGTTTATTTTGTAACCGAGTTCGACTATTGGGAGGGGCTGGTTCGGGTAGTAATGATCGGTGGCTCTTATTGGCTAGGACGGATTTTCCAAATTGCTGAATCAGGTGTTCAAGCCGGTAGTGCGCTTACGGACAACTTTTTTGGCAGCACGTAAGCGGCGCTGTGCATTGGAGATACATAGCTCAGCTAATAATTCAGCAGTCTCAGTGTGCTCGTTTAACCATAAGCTAAATGAGTCTTTCACCACACCAGATACAAACGCCGCGCAAGAACGAGATGATAATTTCTCTTTTGTTTGGCCTGCAAACTGCGGATCTTGCATTTTTACCGACAACACATAGCTACTGAGCGTTTCCGTAGCGAAGGCGTGCCAATCGAGTCTGTGGTCGTTATCGGCGGTATCTCTAAAAAATCAGACTACGTAATGCAAACCTGTGCTGATGTTTGGAATTGTCCAATCGACGTTTTAGAAAGTGAGCAAAGCTGTGCATTGGGTGCGGCAATTATGGCTGCGGTTGCTGCGGGTGAGCACGCAACAGTGGCAGATGCTCAAAAAGTGATGGCGTCGTCTGTCAGCTATTACTATATAATTGCAGCTGAACTATATAATTGCAGCTGAACTACATAAGTGCAGCTGAACTATACAGCTGAACTATATAATTGCAGCTGAAGTGTATAATTGCAAATACTACATATAATTGCAGCTACTCCTGCTGCCATGACTTAACAAATACCTTGTTAAGAATAATGACAAATGACTACTAACTTAATGCTTACTTTTCTCGGTTTTTCAAACAGTTCGCTTTACTCCTTGAGCATATATGTATTTTTTTGCTTTTGTTTGATATTGTGTTAGGCATTGCAATCACTGTCTTAATGCATTCACTGTGAATAAGTCCTCTTGTCAATGTAGTTCACACAGGCAGGTGGTGTGCTCAATCTAGCAAATCTCTTCCTCTGAACAACCTAAGTTGTGTAAAACTGCTAATGTTGTATTTTTAAGGAGATGCAGCATTAAAATGTGAAGTATTGAATATTCAGTTGCTGTTTTTTACAGGGACAAGTAGCAAGCTTGTCTTTACTACAGCAGGGATCGAATCTTGGTGCTCCGTAATGCCATGCAGAGCATCAATCCACTTTGCTACACCAGGTTTTTAAAACGGTATGCGGGGATGTTTATTTTTCTGGTTGTGTACCTGAAAATTTTGAGACGAATGTTCCACAGATAATCAAATCAATCATCGACATCAGAGATCTTCTGGGAATCGGCGATGCGAATCAGGCGATCGAGATCGCGGAACATCAGGTCGCCGCGCTTGTAGGCCGCCGCCCGCCGTGCAAAGCCTAAAGTGAATACATCCTCCTCAAAACCTTCTTCCTTCGGGATGACCTCAAGCAACTCGCGCTTGCATTCCAGATGAGCGCGCCAGATGTTTTCGCAGGGAATGATCTCGGCCTGTCTCAGGTAATGCGGATCGGATCGCCACAAAACAAAAAAGAAAAAAAAACTAAAAACTAATAAAAAAACTAAAAAAAAACTAGACTGAAAAAGAAAAAAAAATAAAAACAGGAAAAAAACTGAAAAATAAAGGAGAAAAAGAAAACTAAAAGCCGGGACACAGGGAATAAAAATGACGACTGGGACACTCAAAGAGAAATTACAGACTTGGACACTGGGACACAAATAACGACCGGGAGATATAAATGACGACCGGGACAAAAGAATCTGATTTTTATGCTGATTTCAAATGTATAAGCTTCATCAAGCTTAGTCATACCTAACAAAAGTTACAAGCCTCAGGAAATTTGCCTTATTTTCGGAAAAAAGGGGAAATACTCTCTAAAAGTCATAGAATCTTAATAAAAATCACACCATCAGATTCATTGTATCAGAGAACCCTACTATAGAGGCTACAAGCTTCTATCTGCAAAAGTGTGGAATTTTGTAACGCTGTTGTTCCTTCAACACGTCTTCTGGCACCTGGCCTTCTAGATGTTGCAATTCATCTCTGGCCCGGAGATCCGGTAGCCTGGGGCCATTGTCAATTTGCGTCTTGAACTTGTGGGCCGCCTCAATTCCTGATTGGGTCATGATGGGGCCAAGACGGCAAAAAACGAGAAATGCCGAAATGATCGCGAAGATCACTAACACTGCTTTGATGAACACAAAGGCGGTATTTTTTCCTACTTTTGTACTTTCATACCTATGTTGTACTTTTTCTAATTTTTCCCACTAAACATTTGCCGCTCTTCCAGATACTTTCTTTTGAACCTCATAGCTAAAGAAGTTTTTACACACATCAACTCTATGGTGTGGCCAAGAGTGATTAGGTATATGACAGTGGCGGTTTACCTTGGGCACAAAAATTTTCTGCATGCAAAATTTCAAATAAATAATCTAACGGAAAAAATTATTTAAAAATGAACTTCGATAATCAATACAACGTCTTAATTGGGATTCTTTTGATCCTGAAATGTTTCGTTGTGTTGTCTGCAAAGTATGTAATTTTAATGCAGAGGGGCTTAGAAATTGTTCTAAAAAGTTAACGTCGACAATCAATACAATGTCTTAATTGAGGTTCTCTTGGTCCTGAAATTTCCGTTGAGTTGTATGCAAGATTTGTAATTTTAATGAACTTGGTAGAAAAAATAAGCCCAAGTCCTAGATACGGGAGTGACATAACCGGAACGGATCTGCTCTCTTTGGGGGAGTTGGGGGGAGGGTTAATTAAAAAAAATAGAAAAAATGAGGTATTTTTAACTTACGAAAGAGTGATCGTATCTTAATGAAATTTCATATTTAGAAGGACTTCAAAACTCAGATCTCTTATTATTAAATCCCGGCCGGGTCCAGTGCCATTAGACTAGCGTGAGGTGCTGCAAACACTTCACCCTCATGCACATAAAACACCGCGTTATCCAGCAACACTGAACGATCGCCAAAGCTGCTAAAGAACGGCGCGAAGTCCAACACTTCGTCAGTTGAGTCACCTTCAATATAACCAGTCTCCATTACTCCTTGATCAGTTACTTCGAAGGTATAGAGACCTTTGTTCGTAAATGAGTACCAGGCACTTGGGGACTCCGGGTCACGAATTATTGGAAGTTCAGGGTGATTACGTCAAGACAGAATAGTAGTGTGCCAGTAGTAGTAGTAGCTCCTATACTCACGACTGTGCATTCCTAGTAAACACATTACAATAATAAACATTACCTACCCGTTATAACAGGAGTACCTGCAAAGTATTTGTCTTTTTCATTCTGAGCACCACAGTGCTCGGAATTGTAGCCGAAGTCTCTCGTGGGGGGTGTCACAGCTCCGAAAAGATCCTCTCACGTAACCCCCTCCCTCGACTCCCCCCCCCACCACCAGAAAAAAATTATCCCGGAAAACGTTAATATACTTCCCAATAACCAATACTGAGGGGGCCTAGTTGCCCTCCAATTTTTTTGGTCGCTTGAAAAGGCAACTAGAACTTGTAATGAGCCCTCTCTCGACATTCTAGAACCACTGGGTCGATACGGTCACCCATAAAAAAACAAACAAACACCCCAGCATTGATTTAGATAATTTAGTGAGGGATCTTTGCCTTGACAGTAAATTTGTGGAGAATATCTTAGTGCATATGCCAACAAGTGATCGAGAGGGCACTGGAAGAGCAGCCATCCGCTTCTCAAAGTAATATAGGGAAGCAAGAGCGAAACGGTGCCGGCTCATCCCCTATTTTGCCTGATTTCTTTTTAGCGGACACCGCTTTGCACAATATTAGTGTTTTTTACTAAGAGATAAACAACAAAAAGGAAATTGAAAATAAAGAAGAAGAAAAAAAAATTAAAAAAGAGAAAACTAAAAAAAATAAATAAAAAATAATAAAAATTAAAAAAGTAAAAATAAAAAAAAACAAAAAAGAAAAAAAACTAAAAAAGATAAAACTAAAACAGAAATAAAACAAAAAAAAGATAAACTAAAAAAAATAAATAAACTAAAAAAATTAAAAAAGAAAAAACATATAATGTAGTAACTAAAATGTTCCTTTTCTCAGGCATACGATGATTATACCCTTATACGACTATAAAACAAAGTATTCTCAAAGTACTAAGATTTTCGCCTGACAACAAGTAAAACTGTATGTCGTATAAAATGCCTTTCCGTTAAATAAACCAACAAATCCAGTAGTAGGCCCTATTCAGATGTCAATTATTACTGTATTTATTTAGACCTCAATGGTATTAACGTAAAACAATAAAAATAAATTTAACAGCTTCACAATCACTATATCACTTATCAATAATACAGATATGCACAGTTCGAAAATGAACCATTTTCTTTTTAATAGTTATTAGAGTGAAGAGAATAATGATAAAAACGAAACCTTTTTTGGAAATTAAATATTCCCTTCATAACTACCGCTTTCAAACATTCAAATAGATTTAAGTATATAAAACAAGAACACTGCTAAATTAAAGCTTAACCCCAATCAGTTGAGGAGCGTATTTGGGGACAATGTGCAACACAGATATCCTTCTTAGTTCATGGCGTTACCCTCCCGGAAAATACCCCCCCCCCGTGCGGAAAATAAGGCTTTCTAAATTTGAAAATTTTATTTTAATTTTGTTTTTTATTTTCCGTAGGGAGAAGAAATTTTGTTATTTTCTGGGGGTGTTTTCATCGGGGAGGGGGGATATTTTCCATGGTTAGAGTTTGGTTTCTATTGAGCCGCGTCGCTCCTTACTACCATGCTAAAGTCAATTGAAAAGACCCAAAACCCATACACTTACAATTATTCATACACAATGAACTTACCCATCTTCTGCTTCAAACAACATCTGATGGAGCGTTGGGAAGTAGTGCAGCTGCAGCGGCTCATCACAGGCTCTTCCCATTACTCTGGGACGACATGTACACTGACCAGATATTTTATCAACAAAAGATAAAAGCTGAGAAATTTTCGCAGTAACTGCCGGATTTTCCGTCGGTTGTAAAGCTACAGTCTCTTGGCACGTGACTTGTTTAAATATCTTCGAGTGAATCGACTGAACACATTCTGAAGAGCGTTGTAAATATGCTGAAGGTTCCTGTGTCTGAATAAATGAAAATATTACAATTATGTACTATTACAACTAAAATAAAAAATAAAATTTTAAAAACTGACCTAAAACCAAAGAGAAAAAGAAACAGAACAAATGAAGAAAATATTTTCTGAGGACAAGAGAAGAGAGATACAGAGATAAAGAGAGAAAGAGACAGAGAGAGAGAGGGGAAGAGACGAAAAGGGAGAGAAAAAGAGATTTGTATGTATTGACATTTTTTGTTGTTGTCAACCTCCTATCTACCAAAAACTTCAATCTTCTTCCCGAACCTGGAAGGGAAATCCAGCTTTCGGGAACTGCTAACATAGTGCAACTGCTATGAAGCCCAGTGTAAACTTGCGTGTCTTAATAACGTCTTTTTGTATAAGGAAATAAAATCTAAAATTAGAAAAGAGCAAGCAGTCTCTGAAGCACCTGACAGCAAAAAAGAAAAAAGAAGAAAAAAAGAACAACAGACTAACAGTTCATATAACAAAATAGCACATAGCTTTGATTTTAGAAGACACTCAGTTTCAAATAAATTTTCGGTCCATTTTACATTACTTTAACATCAAATATTCAACATTTTGAGCTTTCTCCATCCCGACATTCGACATAAAAACAAGTTCTTGGAAATCAAAAATCGTTCTCATTTTTATACTTTTTCACAGTGTAAACACGGTTTCTAGGCCCCACCTAGATCGTCCCCCAATTTACCCTATTTTCAATTGAATTCACGCAAATTTTAAATGAAAATTTCCGACGTTTTAAAACACCTGCGGTCGATTGGCGCGGTGCGGTAATCGTGATGGCTGGACGTGTTGAAAGAAAAGACGCTGCGTCATAGTTTTCGTCCCGATTACGAACTCAGGGAAACGTAACGATGATCCGCGCAATTGCCGCCGTTTCGACGGCCGCCATGATCGCCTTGATGGGCGGTATCTGGTATTTCACTCAGGGGCAGAACAACGACCAATTTGCCCAATGTCGTTCTAGGACACTAACATAAAAAAAATTTTTGTTTATGTATTTTTTAGGCTCCTTTATTTTATTATTAAAGTTATTACAGACAATTCTAGTAATCAGAGCGGCTTTCTCTAATTCCAAAATTACCATACGATATGAAAATCCTGACCATCGAGTTAATGGCTTTTCTCCGGTCTACTCGTATCTGAAATGATTGCTCGAAACTGCTCTTTTTGGTATTTCTTTTGCGGGGGAGGTGGTTGATGGTCGAATTGGAGAAACAACTGTTATCAAGGCAATTTTTGCATGTCCCTGACACGCCTACCAATATTCATCGTCCTAGCACGTCCAGAAGCACCAAACTCGCCAAAGCACTGGACCCCCCTAAACTCCGGTTGTGTCGGATCCGGTCCAGTTGTGTCAATCACGTATCTGGAACTTGGACTTATTCTTGCCATCGATTTTCATCCTGTAACCTCCACTCTAAACGTGTATTACTTCTTCCCTTATTTCTGTTTTCAGTTCTCTTTGCCCAACAACCTGTAGTCAATGATCCAGAAGTTGCTGCCTATAAATCCGAGGCAGAGCAGTTGGTGTCTTTCCTCCAATTCCTCATGAATACTGTGGGAAGCGCGGAAAGTTCAGCACGCGACAAGGAGACCATCATAAACAACAGTTACGCCAAAGTATTTAAGAATGCCCAGGTTCAGATAGAAGATGCACTGATGAAGTACAATTGTAAAAATCTTTGATTTTCGCCTGAGAATGGTAGCAGGGACCCTGCTCTATGATAAATTTGCCCCTTTACTTTGAAAGTAGGCATAAATTGATCTGGATTTTCAATTTGGGCACCAAACGACGTCATTTGAAAACATGAGTTATATTTTCTCATCTATGATAAAAAACGCTTAGATTCTGACATAGTTCCAGTTAGCAAAGTCTTCAATGGCGGAGGGTTGGCTTGCAAAAACATGAACCAATGAATTTAAAGCATGATTTTTAACAAGAAAAAATCTGGAAAATGTCTTAAGAATGATGATGGGGTGCCAGAGAATGGGGTGCCAGTACCAGGAGGCCAGTCACAGTGTGACATGATAGTGTGAATTATCATGGTTTATCAAGTTTAGGATGGCTTGCAAAAATACCAACCAATGGATTTAAAGTAGATTTTTAACAAAAGAAGATATAATCTGGTGTAACAGACAAAGTAACAGACATAACACACAAACAACTTATTTTTATATATATAAGACACACAACCTTCTTTTATTTCTTCTTTCAAACAACCTGTTGTAGCACAGTGAATTGATGCTCTGCTTGGTAATACGGGGCCCAGGGTTCGATCCCTGCCGCAGCAAGCCAGGCGAGCGACGAACGACTATACTTAAAAAGAGAGAGGAGGAAGAGGCAGTTTCGCTTTCGTTGAGAGATCTGCTAAAAACTCGAAACTGAAGATTGGAACTTTTATTTCAACAAGTTCATTTATTATCAACCAACCCACTCACTATTCATGCTAAGGAATATTTGAAAGCAAATGATGAAATATCGGCGAGCATATTAATGTCTCTGCCGAGAAATGACATGTGAAGTGGAAAGAAAAGGAAAAGGAAAGCAGACAAAATTTCACGTAGCTTGAAGACAGTTCTGTGGAAGAAAGTCCTTGATCTTTTCATTTCAGTTGGTTAACATGTTAACTTACAGTTCTGTACCGGTTTCACTGTGATGGGCAAGTGGGTATTGCGGTGGGTAAGTGGGCAAGTGGGCAAGTGGTACAAGTGAGGGTTGCCAAGTGTGGGGGGGGGAAGGTTCCCCCCCCAAAGTGTAGGACATGATGTGCTTGCAAGTGGGGGTGAGTGGTGTGGGGCCAATGTGTTTCATGAAGAGAAAAATCAAAATGTAACAAGTTTCACGAACAAACATCAGCAGATAATAAGTTACACGAAATAGAATCAGCAAGCAACAAGTTCCATGAACAAATTCAGTTTCACAAGGAGGAAAATCTAGTCACGGATTTCAAGAAGAGATAATTCTATATGCAAAAAGTTTTTCGAACAAAAAAACCAGCGCGCATTAATTTCAATGAACGAAAATTGGAGAAACAAAACTAAAAAAAAATTTGTCTAAAAATATTCCCAATGTGGAGGAAGAAATTCCTAATTTCTTTCATATTGTGGGGCAAAATCTAATTTTTCTATTGTTAATATTAATTTTTCTTTGAAATATTGCAAAAACAAAGTAGTACTCTAATAAGACAGTGGAAACGTAACGATAAAGGCTTTTTTTCACTAATAATAATGGAGGTTGTGATATTTCAACTACATATCGCCTGCGCGAGATTCTGGGATCCACCGAGGTTGCGCAGAGTGATCGACTGACGTACGTGCTCGGTCGACTTTCGACGGGATTTCGCGTGACGAGCGCTCACACGCTGGTGATTAGCGGCAACGAGTTATTCCACCGAGCGCCGCTGCGCCGCTCGGCATCCAAGCGTCGCCATGGGAAGGCGATCGAGAGCTTTCTCGAGCTGCGTGATGGTGATCTGGTGGTTCACTTGATTCAGGGGCGAGGGGCCTCAATTGTCTGCATCATCCACCTCTTGCGATGTCGATCTCTTTGTGATCGGCGGGGGCATCAATGGCTGTGGCATCGCACGCGATGCGGCAGGACGCGGCTTGCGTGTGGAACTGGCAGAAATGAATGACCTCGCCTCGGCCACCTCTTCGGCCTCGACCAAGCTGTTTCATGGCGGATTACGGTATCTGGAATATTTCGAATTCCGGCGCATAACACTCCCTGGCAGAGGAGGGGGGATTTAATGCCGAAAACAGTCAAAATTCTACATTCCCTGAAGTTATGCCTTGACAACCTTTGCCTTTTCGGATC
The DNA here is from genome assembly GCA_010016025.2 of Alatinidae sp. Z8VKAUB7J3. Classification (NCBI taxonomy): domain Eukaryota; kingdom Metazoa; phylum Cnidaria; class Cubozoa; order Carybdeida; family Alatinidae; species Alatinidae sp. Z8VKAUB7J3. The sequence continues at coordinate 250,884,871 of JAAAKM020721499.1, read as the reverse complement.
CATTGAGGATCAGCCTTTCCCCCCATCTCACAAAAACAAACATTTAAACAACTGAAAAATATGGAACGCCCTTTTAGTAACCAGCATGTGTTTAGTGTGGATTCATTTTGGTATAGGCTACACAACCATAAAAACAATCTTAGATCCACTTTTGAGCATCAAAAACCGATGCAGCCAAAATTAAATCCAAATTTGTTTTCTGTATGGGGGTCAACCTGACCAAAAAAATTGAAACTAACATTTTCAAGGTGATTGAATATAACCCCGTCTTTGTGGATCCTAAATATTTTAGTCTTTTGGTCTGCAATCATTGAAATTATTCAAAGTCAAGTAATTGGGCTACACAGAAATATTTCCAGACCAGTAACACGAAACTTTTGATAAAGTCCAAAATCATAATTTTGATCAAGTCCAGCCACTGGAGGTCCATAAAACTTCTTTTTTATATTCCCTAAATAGATACTAACCATTTTATTACTAATTTTATTACAAATAAGATACTAACCGTTTTATTTATCGTGCTACAATAATATGAAGTCTTTGATACGCATTTTTTTTTATTCAAATCCTCGATTGAGTTATTAGCCCGAGATGCTTTCGATCGGTATTGTTCGAAAGCAGTGCGATCCAGATGCGGATCAAATCCTGTGAGGACTATTATGTCGCAAGAAAAAGCGGATACGGTGAAGCCGGTATCAGCTAAGGCTGCTTCGGCAGCAAAGAAGAATGCGTCTCAATCACGCGCCGCTGTAGCGAAGACGGCTGTGGCGAAGACGATACCGAACATGGCCGGAACGGAGTCGGCTCGGCTGATGGTGTAGAGGTAGTCAAAAAGATCATGAAAAATTTGAAATTATTATCTATTAAGAGGCAAATACGTCCTATAGAAAGCCAAATCTTAGTTGCAGTTGTAGCTACACCTTACTAAGAGATGAACTGCCACCCCATAGTAACCAAAAGTTGAAAAATGAGTTTTGAAAAAAACAACTGCCAAATGAGAAAAATTGCCATCTGACAGTGATTCATGAAATGGTAACTATTTTAATATAACTGTAATTCATATATCACTTTTTTTTCTTTTTTTTTCTATTCATAATTTTTGGGAAAATGCTAAATTTTTTACAATCTTACTGAAAGCTGGATTTTCATCGACATTGCAAATTACGAGAATCGCCTTTGTTTGTTATTTTGACAGTCCAGATCGCCAAGCAACAAAGGGTCAATATACGCAGAAAATGATATGTGTTATTTTCGTAATGATTAGGGTAATTTTGGTACTAAACGGCTTATTCTCTTAGATTTTACTGTAATTTTCACTTGATTACGGAAAATTGGTTCAAACTGTGCCCCCACCCAAGAATTTTGATGAAATTATGCCCCTGGACAAGAAGAGGCAATGGATCTCCAGGCTGATTAGACAGCAGGGAAAAATTACGAGCAATAAAAGCTTCAAATGCTGATGGACAGAGCTTATGAGTGGTTTGAAGCAAATTGTCGCACTGACTATTTTATATTATTCTAGTATTTTTGTGGGAAAACAGTGATGGGTAGTATATATACAAAAAAAATTGTAAAAATATAGTTCAACTAGCTTCCAACTAAGTCAAACGTCATATAATTGTTCCACAATACAGTATTCTAAATTTACACGATTTTAGAACCATTAATTTTTGAAAAGAAATGACTGAACAGTAGTAGTACAATTCGAAAGAAAAACACTCTTCAACTAGATCGATGAAAAAGGATACACTATTAGTAAAAAAAAAGAGACGTATCTTCTTCTATTGTATTTCATAGTTGTTATTCGATCAGCACGATCAAATACAAAATGGCATTACAACAGATGTTTTTAAATGCCTATCATTAACAGATATTATACTCTTCCTCGAGACGATTTTATTTCAAAATGTCTTCACTTTTTTTCTGAAAAAAAAGAACGAAGTGCTACACATGTTACCATAGAAGAGTTTACAATTCACTTTGCCGAAAGGCTAAATCGTTATTTTATTATAGAAAATTCTCTGCGTGTGGTAAAGACATTAGGAAGACATGGCAAGTAATCAATTCTGTTATCAGGCCATCTTCTCTGCCTCCTTCTGTCCATTTAAGTGTTGTGGTTGACGGTAAAAATGTAGAGGGTGAGCTGAAAGTTCAAGATGCGTTTACTTCCTATTTTGCTAATATCGACGTCTTCTCTGTAACCCCATTCAACATAGCTAAGATACAATCAATCTTTGTGTATATTTCATAAACCTGTGGAATTGGCGGCTTTTAAATACATTTTGATTTAGTCCAGTTGTTGTCAATCACCAATTTTCTGTTATCTATCAAGATTAGTTATCTAAAATGAATCTTATCGTTAAATTGTGTTCTCATCGATTTTTACATCTTAATTATATTCTATTTTTTTGTTTAGTATTCAATTTTGGTGAAGGTAGTCTCACCAAAAGGCTTATGCTTTATCATCAGGCTTTTGCAGTGCTTTAAAATTGTCTACCAAGTAAAAGAAGCTTTCGATGAATAACTTTACGGTTTCTAGTTTACAAAATTTTAGTCCCAAGTAGAGATGGGCAGCGGTGGTGCCTGAGTTTGTAACTACCCAGACAGTTAAGATGGCTAGTCCATGCCACAACCCATCTTGGCCCCAACAGAGTTAAATGGTCCGGAAATCATGTCTTTGAGGATGAAAACCCCTTCTCCCCTCTTCCGCAACCCTCAGGGCAAGCGTTATAAGTTATGCTTCAGGGGCATATAAGGTATATATAGAAACGATAATTGTTAAAACTTCGGAATGGGCTCCTTTAATTGGAAAACAGATGTTCTATTATCCCCTTTTGAGATTGAGAGTGATCAGAGGTTTGATACCCTCCCCCTCGCAAAAGGCCCCTTAAGAAGATTCTGAATTGTTTTCACCATAATGAAGCCCTGCCTAGGCTGTGCTGTATTTGTCGGCTATCGCAAGCATTGTCCAGGCTGGCGTCAGCAATGAAAAGTATCGGAGGCGCGCCTACGGCTGGCCGGGCGCCAAATCGAGGCGCTTATTTTAGTGTTTATAAACTAAAGTTCAAGCGCCGCAAGGCCCTGGCACCGGGCGTAATGACTAATTTGTTGAAATTTACAGTACTTATTTTGAAACTGCAGTAAATAGAGAAAAAAAATAGTGTTTTTTTTTTTCAATTTAAAAATCATATTCTTGTAGATCTAGATCTCTTCTTTCGATTGATATAGCATTACGCCAGATTCCTCATCCCAATAAGTCGCAAAAAATCCTGAATCATCACACTTAGTTATAGGCTAAATTTGGCGTTTTTGGCTATATCTCAGAAACGCCCCCTCGGACCCCGGCGCGTTCATCTTCCACATCCCCCACGACACGATCTTCGGCGGCCGCTCGGCGACCAAGAACATCAAGGTGTTCGACCGCAACTTCGGCAAGGACCACCTCGGCCACGAGTGGTTCTACCTCGCGCGCCGCGTGATCCCGTGGTACCTGCGCGGCAACCGCAAGCAGCCGCTCCTGGGTGACGTCGTGGGCCTCGGCGACTGGGGCGCGCCGGAGGGCCTAGGTTGACTTTTGCATGGATTGACTGATTTGAGTGATACCTGGTTTTATTTTATGGTGTTTATTGTTTCGTGGTTTGGATTTTAAATTTATTGAATTATCCTTGCTTGAGTCTTGCCCGTTGGAACTTTGTGGGGGCTGAATTTTGTAGATGAGTTTTACTTGGTTTGACTTTTTTCTACACTAAAGATACTATAAAAATAAATATGCTTTAAAAATAAATTATCGCAGAACTATCTAAGTCAAACAACTCTTAAGACAATTTAACAAACGTTTGAGAAACGTTGCAAACTTTAAAAACTCGTGTAATTTTAAACAGCAAAAGTACATTGAGGTAAAAAACTAAAAACTACCATTAATTTGCAAAAGCTATATTCTACTAATTAAATTAGTGAAATGGGCAGAGACATGAAAATTATGGCATAGATGTGAAATAAAAAATTATAAACTTAGTGATGATTCTTACTATTCACTTTTCACTTTTAAATGAGGACTGCATGAAAATTACAGTGAAGCAAGGAACGCTCACGGGTACGCCTACGGAAGTCCTGGTGATACCAGGATATGAAGGAGATTCCAGTATTGGCAAAGCTATTCAAGCACTCGATAGGAATCTTGGCGGACAAATTGCCGAACTTCGAAAAAGCGGAGAGTTTCAGGGGAAACCTAATCAAACCGTTTTGGTCCGCATATAAGCAATATTATAGGCAGCATCACTCTATAATTACATTAAAATGTCATTGAAAATTCTGAAGGAGCTAATTTGATTCAAAACTAAAGTTCTAGTGCCCTTTTTTAGGGTAAAAAGAGGCTGGAGGGCAAGCTCTCAAGCTTGCCAAGCATATAAGCAATATTATAGGCAGCATCACTCTATAATTACATTAAAATGTCATTGAAAATTCTGAAGGAGCTAATTCTCGAGCGCGATGCGCTTGTCGCCGTGCCGATACTGCCGCACGAGGACGATCTCGTCGTTGGTCGTGATCGGCACGATGTTGACCCAGTCGGGGGTGTCGATCAGGAAGAACCCGATGTCCGCGCCGGTGCGCGGCGACCGCCGGCGCGACTTGCGAACGTGGAAGACCTTGTAGCGCAGCAGCGTTTCTTCCTCGAACTGCTCCCAGTCGCCGAGCGTCATGTCGTAGGGTCTTGGTAAATATATTCTTGCAATTTTTTTCTGTTCCTGCACCTGCTGTTTCTTTTCTGCGAATGGGTTGTTAGGAACAGCCCAGGAATTGGTTGAAGTTCGGACAAAACTACGAATTCTGTAGATTATGTAGAAACTTTGTTAAATATTCTTTTTCCTGAGATATTAATGCTGAATACCATATCAGTACAAATGTGTGCTCACTTAATTATTTATATATTGTTGATAATGCGGTGCCAACAAAGGTAAGTCCTTCGCCGATATTGTGAGCCCCGGCCCAAATACCGTATCGCGTTCCTCGTTCTCGATTGCTGAACCACTGGCAGAGTGATACTACGCTCGGTGCTGAACCGATGGACTGAAACCAGCCATTCAGTCCCCACAATGCTACGAACAGGAAAAAATTGTTTACCGACCCGAATGCCAGATTAGTAATCGCGGACAGCAACAACGCTAATTAAATCAACATAATCTATATAAACGCGATCATCATTTGCAGAGGCGTCGCATTGAATTCTAAATTGTGCGTTGGCTGAAAACGTATATGGTGCTCCTGCTGTAAGAGTTACCGTGGTTGTATAAGTCGTATTATTATTAAAATCAGTACCACGTACATAAGTAGCTACCGTATGCCAAGTACTACCGTCATAGTATCTAACCCAGAAATCTTCACCCGACACCATACAATCAGTCACCACTACTATTCCAAACCAGGGTGCACATATTTCACAACATACCTAAATTCTTAATGATATACAGGGCTTGTTGTGGGGGATGTATAACTACCCAAAAGATGATATTTACATCCTAATGCTGCTGTTTCTACTCACACTGCAACTACTACTAATAAAGTTATTGCTAGTGCTGCTATTACTGCTGCTACTACTGATACGATTATTTTTATTGCTACTACTAGCAGGCAATCGAACTCGTCAAATCTGGCCAAGAAATAAAGCCTGACAGAAACAAACCATTGTCGATTCCCAAGGAACTTAAATCAGCATTAAGTCAAAACAAGAAGGCAAACAAGCTATTCAAAGCGATGACAAAAGGTAAGCAGCGCGAGTATGCCGAATACATTGACTCAGCGAAACAGGACAAAACAAAACATTCGCGAATCGATAAGATCATTCCCATGATCGATGAAAGGCCTGACAAATCTACCTGGTTCTGAAAGTGAACTCAGTAGCTTTTCGTTGCAACCTTTATATTTTTTACAGAAAGACAAGACAAGAGAGAATACATTCAGCCACAAACAGTTCGAAAAGAAAAGGAAGAATTCCGAAAGAAAAGCATAGAGAACATAGAAGTTTATCGAGAAAATACTCAACAGAAAACTGGGCGTCCACTTCGTGGCAGATCATCTAGAATCTTAGCGATTCCATTTTAGCGCGTGTAGATGTTAAGGGTAATTGCCCAAGGTAAATTTTCTCCCTGATTGAATTGTCCAGAGAATATTTCCGTGGGGAGGGGATTTTTCCGTGGACGTGGAGCCAGATATCGTGGCATTATTGAAAAAACGATCAAATTAAATACAAAACAAGTTTTTTTAACTGAAAGTAAGGAGCAACAACGAACAGAAATTATTCTGTATATGAAATGTCAAAAGGTATTGGAAGGTTAGCAGTCCCTTTCCTAAGTCCCATTATTCTCCCATGACATTAGAACAATATTTAAGAAAGCCATTTTGTTCAGTATAGTTTGAAGGTTTCGGACCCCTGCCTCTGGGAATGATATAATCCCCCCTACTTATTGGGCAAGTACAATAAGCTATTCAATTTGCCTATTGGTTAATTATAGTATTTTCTATTGGGAAAAGGAGGCATGGATTCCCAGTTCTGTAAGAATGACCCCTGAATCACAAATGTCGTAGAATTAATAGTTGAAATTACTAAAAATACGTTAGCGTAAAGAGCAAGGTATTTAGGAGGAGATGAACCCCACATAAGCGTAATAATTTCTGTCTGTTTTAAGTTTTAATGCTACTTCTTACTTTTAGTAAAAAAAAAACTTTTCAATATTTTTTGTTTTAAATAGTGCTAGAATATCCTGCGCTTCCCTGTATAGTGTCTTCTTGTATATATGGTGGAAGCCTTAACACCTTCTGTTAAAAACAAGTGTCAGCTCTTATGACTTACACTTTTGGTTTTTTGAGGGTGTGTGTGTGAAGGTGTGTGAAGGTAGATGAAAATGTGTCCCTTATTCTCTTCTACATATAACATTGACTCCACGGGCGTCAATTAGGGGGTAAGGGTACTTTTCTCTTAGATTTTTCAGCCCCCCTCCTAAACTCCTGATTTAATAAAACTCCTGATGAAAGTTAAATCTAAAACTCAGTCAAAGAAACAAGGTATTTTCATTAAAACTTTCAAATACATCTTAATGTCACTTAAATTTGTCTCTAAAAACAACTATTCCCCTCTAAAATTACTCAAGAATCCTAGCTAGCTAGGATTGGCTATCAGCATATTGTCACGGTGGCAGGAATACGCAGAACCTTGACTCAAAGTAACGGTGAGAAGTGAGTAACAGACAAAATGAAATTTAAATGACAATCAGGAACTGGATATTGGCTAAAGGGGGCAAAAAAGATAGGTAGTGATTTTTTAGTGGAATAACGCTTCCCTGGCTAGTTTAGGACTTTTAATTGATTAGTCTACTGAAATTTTCCTATCCTATTCAATGAGAATATTTTTCCTTTTTCAGCAGAGCATTGCAACAATCTATCACAATGAAAAACATCCAGTAAAATCAGAAAGGCAAAGCCATTCATTAGTAAAAAATAAAAAAATAAAAATAAAAATTAAGCGGCAAAATGTCAGAAAGTTAAAAAGGATTGCCTTTCCTAAAACAAGTTTGACCAAAGGAATGACCTTTTTTTGGTCTCGGCTGAACTTTTATAAAATAATGAAGCTAGAACTCCTTTATCGTTGCTTTTATTTTTGGTTTAATCCTTGATTTCCCCCTTTTTCGACGCCCAAGAGTGGTGGGGACCCACTGCTCCAGGGCCTTTATTTAGGTCTTCCTTGTTAATTACAGCCCAACTTACCTCAGCTCAGTTCAGAGGCGTGTTTTGACCAGCATAATAGAAAATTGTTAATGCATATCTAGCTACCCTTTATGATGGCCACTACCTGGGTACCTTATACCTAAGTAATACGAGATAAAAACTCGTTTTGAAGCTATTTTACCAAGATGTAAATGCATCTCAAAATCTTGATCCGGTGACTGGGGAAAAAATGTTGCGTGGGAGGGGGCCTAGGTGCCCTCCAGTATTTTTGGTCACTTAAACAGGGCACTGGAACTTTTAATTTCCTTCAGAATGATTCCTCTCACGACATTCTAGAACCCCTGAGTCGACACGATCATCCCTGGTGAAAAAAAAAACAAACTAACACGCATCCGTGTCCTGTCTTCCTGCAAAAAATACAAAAGGGTAAAAATCTGCATCCCGACAGAATTTGGAACCTCCAACAAAAAGTTCGAAATTAATCTTTTTCGTTTGATGAAAAAATACAAATATTATGAAATTTGATTTACTTCACTTTTCTATAGAATAATATATTCACCATCGGTTTGAAGAAGTTATACTTCCTCTTCGAAAAATAATGGACGTAAACCCCAGTTTTTTCGGGAGGTTTTGAGACCCCTTCTCCTACTTGGATAAGTTCATAATTAATCGCATTTTTTATTCTCAAAATAAAATGGCTGGTGGATTTTGGCAACGTCTTAGTTTTGGATTCAGTTATCGATATGTACACCCAGTTTTCTTCCTCCAAACTCTGTTTCATGGTTGACGGTTTAGATATTTGTGATAGGCAGGCCTAATTACAGAGATGTGTAGGCAAAGTGTATTTTTTTTTTCACAAAGGAACTTCTTGTAAAAGGAGTAAATACTGTAAAAGAGTTTAGACCAATCAATCGAGGAAGGCTAGTATAGAGATCTGGGACATATGTCTTAAAGTAAGATGACTATTTGAAGGAACTTGAAATAGCTCTAACAATGTAGTTTAAAATATGGTAAAATATAAAATACGATAAATAACCAAGCCAAACCCAAAAGTTTTGAGCCAAAACAAGCAAAAATTAACAAAAGTAGGGTTGACAACCCACATGCCTTAAGCCCTCTGACCACGGCTTTTTCAGCGGTGACCACCATATCCACGGAGCCGGCTGCTCTCACTACACCAGTCCCACTCAGGGCGTCACGCCTCAGGATATGTTTGCCCAGGTCAAGGGCGAAGGACTGAACGTCGGATGTGTCCTCACCTGGGGACCGTGCTTTGATCATCAGCGACAGTATTTTTCACCGCTGGCAGCCGACATCAGCGATGCCCGAACACTGCTGAGGTGGGAAAAATGAGCACAAGTCCTAGATACATGATTGGCATAACCGGAACGGATCCGCCCTCTTTGGGGTAGTTGGGGGAGGGGTTAATTCTGAAAAATCAGAAAATATGAGGTATTTTTAACTTACAAACGGGTGATCGGATCTCAATGAAATTTGACATTTAGAAGGATATTGTGTCTCATAGCTCTTATTTTAAATCCTGACCCAGAAACTGCCGCGGGAAGAAAAATTAAGGCTTTCTGCATTACTTAATAACAACCTAGGGAAATGGTGACGTAATTTATCATTCTTATGTTTACTATTATGAGTATCAGCAACATCCGTTTTATCTGGCAAACGATTTGAAAAGAAATTTGAGGGTGGGGATGTCTATGGACACTTCCTGGAGGTGGCTGGGGTTTATCCAATTTAGCAGGGATGGGGTACTATAACTAGACTACAGATTAATTTGTCTAGGTAAATCTTGGAAAATCTACTTGCCACCAATGAATGGCGTGCTTATTTTTCCCAAGCGTTTGCCCAGAGTCCACCACCAGTTGGCACAAATTTTGGGGTAATTTTGCAAAAACAATAGTCTTTCACATTTAGTCTATAGTTTTACCATTATTTACTCCTCTGCATAGTTTGCTCACAATCATCTATTTCAAATAGGTATAGCCCCTGGTGTGAATGGTCTGTAAATGAAGTTAAAATGTAATTCTTTTGATGTAGCTATCGGTATCAAAATTTCATTTTTTTGAGTTTTGGTTACTATTGAGCCGGGTCGCTCCTTACTACAGTTCGTTACCACGAACTGTTTGATATTTTCTGTTCGTTTTAAGTTTTAATGCTGATCCTTACTTTCAGTTGAAAAAACTTTTTCATATTTATTTTTTCATTGTTTTTTAAATAATGCTAGAAAATCCTGCACCCCCGGGTTTATGTCTTGTTTGTCGGTAATAATTACTTGGCACAAAGCATCGTACAGTTTACGCCGACAAACTGGTTTGGCTAAACATAAATCTACCCCGGTTTGCAAAATTTCGTTATGCAAGAGGTGGTCGGTAGTATTAGCTAAAATTCCCACTGCTGCGGAGTAATTATCCTGCACTTTTTGGCTGACCATAGTGATAAATTCTTTTTCGAGCAATGGCTGGTTAATACAACAGCTCAGATAAAGACAGTAAAAACACAGAAAATAGGGAAAATTATGAAGAAGATGTTCGGAATAACGATTAGAATCAAAATTTTGATATGATATCTTTTGTCCGACTGGTTTGCAAGACTTCACGTCAAGGGTAATGCAAAAAGTTAAAAATAACTAATTAATTATTTGATTGGCTACTGAATAATACTTACATTTGTTGTGCAACCTAAAACTGAGCATTCGATTGAATCTTATTCTTTGATTATGATTTTTTATCTTTTAAGGAGTAAGAAATAATCCTTTAAGGGACTCAATTTGGGTGAATAATAGGATCGAGGATCAAAGAAAACAAATTTTGCTGGCAAAAATCAGACTTGATTAAGTCATTATTGATCAATATTGTGTCAAACTCTTATTTCACTTTTGTGCAGTATTACCCTTTCACAGAAAAAAGAAAGATTTTAAAACGGCCCGCATCTTTGCATACTGAAAAATTGGGGAAACTGCATTGCCGAAAAAAAAGACTGAATTCAATTTTGAAGAATCACTGGCCAAGCTTGAGGACATCGTTGAAAAAATGGAAGAAGGTGATCTTTCTCTGGAAGATTCCTTAAAACATTTTGAAGAGGGGATCGCATTAACCCGGGCATGCCAAAAGGCGCTGGATGAAGCTGAACAAAAAGTCAAAATTCTGATGGAAAAAGCTTACTTGCTCATATACATGGCAAGAAGACCTCTCGACCTTCATTTTCTTTTTTCTTCTTCTTCGACACTCATTAGAATTACTACTTTTTCTTTCATTCTCTTCTTTCGACACACGTACCACTTATATCTTCAAGGTTTTCATTCTCGGTGCCAGTACACAGATGCTCTATAAAAGCTATTAGAGTAGTTCACCCAATTATTATCTTTTCCACAACGTGTGTGTGTGAAGAGACAATGCCCGGATGAAACGCGTTGCTGCCCTTGTTTTGCTGGCCTTTTGGCCTGGATTCTCACTGTCTGCGGAGGTGAATGGCACTGAAATTGCCATGTCCCGGCCCAATCCACCCGCCCGCGAAGGCAATTTGCCGCGCACTCGTTGGGAAAACCTGCCTGATGCCCAATTATGGACACGGGCGTCGCTTTCGGCGCTGAAAGAGCACGGCGCCCGCCTGCCGCACTGATCGGGATCATTGGCAAGACCGCTCAACTGACCTTCCAGCCGGTTGTCAGCCGCACCACCAATGAAAACGAAAGCGCCGGTGCCGGGAATGAGATCCTGCCCTCACTCGATGAAGAAGGGCAGTTCTATATCCTCGAAAAAGCCGCCGTCGTGACCGGTGAGGAACTGGTCGATGCCCAGCCGGATTTCGACCAGAACGGCCGACCGGCGGTGTCCTTCCGCTTCAATTATTAGTCTAAGTAAATCATACCACTCTACCCCACTATTACTGACCTCTGGGAACCATTTATGATTGGGTACACAGAAGTGTTTCAAATTTACAATAACAAAAATAAAACAAAGAAAAATCTAAAAGCAAGAAACAAATAAAAATTAATTAATCAGGAGTAAATTTTTTACAACTTCAGTCTATTTTATTTATTCTTTTACAATTCCAGTACTCTCTTATAAAAAGGAGAAACCCACCTTCCTCGACCAGGAGCCGACGGGTGTTCACGCTGGGCGCGGTGCGGCAGTACCAGCCGAGGGGTCGGCTCCCGAGGGTTTCGGCAAGAGAGGCGACCGCCTTGCGGATATGCTCGCGTTCCTCTTCCTCGGAGAGTTTATAATGCTCAATCCAGCGCCAGCCATGGCAGCAGATATCCAAGCCGGCTTGGCGGATCGCCCTCGCGGCCTCGGGGTTCCAGATGTTTCATAATGTAGGAATGAGGGTCTATAGTACCACATACCATTTTGATAATACTTCGGAAGAGTTTGATAATCGTGATCATAGGAGATACAATTTCATTGTACTATATCAAATTTTGGTAATAACAAACAGAATTTTGGTGACAATATTTTTTATTCTGAAAATAGCAGACACGTTCTGATAGTACCAGAAAATATTTTATTAATGCCAAGTAAAATTTTGATAAAAAAAAAAAAAAAAAAAAAAAAAAAAAAAAAAAAAAAAAAACGAGTACCACTCTTATTAGGCCTATACCAACATCCGTCTTATAAAAAATATTATACCAACATCAAGAAGGCCAGATATACTGATGGCTGTAGAACTTTTGTCAAGCTGAGTTGCAGTTACCAATTCTGCCTATTTGAAAGGCTCTATTTTTTATGCTCCTTGTGAAATATGATCTTTCATAACAAGCACTCGTCGAAGCCGCGGTGGTGGGGGCGACGCTCGAGGGTGTTGCCAAGGTGCCACTTGCCGACGAGCGCGGTGCGATAGCCCGCCTCCTGGAAGAGCTGACCGAGGGTGACGGCGTCGGTGTCCATGCCCTCCTCCCGGGTCATCCCGTACCCGATCACCCCCGTGGTCCAGCCGACCCGCGAGGGATACGAACCCGTGAGCAGCGACATGCGCGACGGGGTGCACACAATACACTAAAGTCATTGATCAATTGAGGGAAGTCGAGTATAAAAGTTTGATTTATGCTTTAGGTGGAAAATTGATGCTCCTCAAAACCTATTATGAATTGAAGGAAGACCGAGCATTGGACTCTTTGATTGAAAGTTTTAGAATATATTTGAGAAGGAATAAATTGATATCGAGAGATGTTCAACAGCAGTATTTGAACGTTTTACGGTTCGTGAAAAAAATGGCGACTATATTTAAAATCAGCATTAAAATGTGATTCTTTTGATGTAACTATTTAATCAAAATTCCATTTTTTAGAGTTTTGTTACTATTGAGCCGGGTCGCTCTTTACTACAGTTCGTTACCACGAACTGCTTGATTTACGTCAACTTCTACACTTATCTGGTTCTGAAATATTATACATTTTTTTTTGTCATTTCAAAAATATATTCCTAAACAACTGTCAATTTGTATTACTAAAAGACCCTCTTCGCTCAATACCTTACGTGCCGCACGGAAACAAAACTGTAGCGGTATGGGATGTGGTAGCTCAGGGCGGCAGAGCCGCGGGACATCATCATGCCTTTGAAATCTGCAGTCGAATTTTGGAGGACTCACGATTCGACCTCCAGCGGATAGTCAAACAGCTCAAAATCGCGCCGGTAAAAGTCACCAATCTCTTGCTTTAGGCCGGGGTTCAGGTATTGCACCCCGGCAGGCGCATCCGGCAGGCGCGCCAGCACCAGGTGAACGATGTTCTCCGACAGGTCCTGCTCGCCGCCACTGATGAAGATCTTGTTGCCGCTCACCCGGTAGCTGCCATCGGCCTGCGGTTCGGCACGGGTGCGCAGCAGCGCCAGGTCGGTGCCGGCCTGCGGCTCGGTCAGGCACATGGTGCCGGCCCACTGACCGCTGACCAGTTTGTTCAGGTAGCCCCAGCCCCCAGATGGCCGAATCGGGGAAAAACAACTTTATCAAGTCAATTTGTGCAGTTCCCTGACACGTCTACCAATTTCCATCGTCCTATCCCGTCCACAAGCACCAAACTCGCCAAAGCACTGGACCCCCTAAATCCCCCAAAGAGAGCAGATCCAGTCTGTTACGTCAATCACGTATCTACGAAATTTGCTTATTCTATCCACCAAGATTCATCCCAATCTCTCCAGGTTGGTAACACGGGATCCAGAGTTCGAACCCAGACGAAGCAGCACACTACAAGACCGACGCAAGAACCTTAGTAGTTGAGAAGAGTCGTTAATCCGGTACAATGCAATGCAATATATGAGCTTGAAACCTCTACAATCGGATTCTCTGATATGAATCTGATGATGAGATTTTCATCTAGATCCTTGGCTTTTTGGGGGCGTTTCCCCCTTTTTATAAAAACAGGCAAACCTCCCGAAAATCCCCCTTGAAGATCCCTCCATGGTCTTCGTCCATGAGGCAAACCACGAAAACGATGGATGGAGAACTTCCCCTTCAACAACGTCAAAATAGCCCAGTTGTCACGTATCTTACCAGATGGAGCAATATGCCGAGCCCTTACACATGAGATAGCAAGAGAAGTGGCCCCAAAAACTTCTACGAGGTTGGCTGGGACCTAAGTAAGTAAGTATACTGCTAAATTTGTTTCACTAAAGTCTTCCTATAGCCAAAGAATCTTTTAAAACAAATTTAATCTCAAACTGAAAAAATTGTATAATCTCCATTGCATTAGAAGGCATTTCTTCAAATCAACAAAGTATAAACATAATATTAAACATATTGCCCTGATATGTTTGACAGGTACAAGTACAGACCTGTCATGTAGGCAAATTTCAGGACCCTCTAGAGGGAGAAGGAGTGGAGGTAGCGGAAATTTGCAGATTTTGGAGATTTGCCCCTTCACATTCTGCTCATTTGGGCCTATTGGCACCCCCGACAGGTCGCCGCGTTCGCGTGGCGATCTGTTGATTCGTCCAAGACGGTGGGTGGGGCATGCCCCCTTAATCTCCTGCCTGAGACGGGAAAGAAACATAATTGGCCGTGGAATGACCTCGGGCGATTTGGTGCTGCCCCGTAATTCGGACTTAAACGCCGGAACGGCCGGACCTTCGAACTCGAGGAGTATCCCGGCCTTGTCTGAACGCGAACCCGATCGCAGCCCCGAATTCGTCGCCTCCGTGCTCTCGCCGCTGATCGGACGCCCCTGGGCGCGCGGCGCATCCGGCCCGGACGCGTTCGATTGCTGGAGCTTCGCGGCCCATCTGCAGGCCGCGCTGATGGGGCGCGATCTTCCCCTCGCGCCGGGGGGCGATATCGACACGACCGCGACGTCCACCGGACGGAAACGGTAGATTAATGGAATAACAATGCCGGGAAAAAAACAGGCATTGGGAAACAGGAAATACTCAATGGAGTCGAGCATTTCGGAATTGCTCAAGCCGCTGAGGTCCACTCCCAGTTCATCGCTCAGGCGGGTGCGTTGTAACGTTGCGTGCTGCTGGCGGGCGCCAACACCATCCGGTAAATCCTCAGGGGCGTGACCCAGAGCAGCAAAAATGTATAGATAAAAAGAATTTACAAAAGTTATATTCTTTAGTCTATTTTATAGTATTTCCACCTATACATGGCTGCAAGAACGTTTCATCAAGAAATTTTGCTCGACTTTTAATGAGGGGAGGGGGGAGGAATTTAAAACAAGACATCTTTAAGTATTTGCAACTCACTGAATGACAAAAAAAAATGCAGCTATTTGATTCCTAGGTGTCAGCTTGGACCACCAAGCCCATGAAGATCACGCCCCAGAGCTTCGCATCGATCCAGAAAAAATTGATCGTGTTGGCCCGCAGGATTGAGTAGAACGGCGTGAAATACCAGACCGGCGCAATATGTTCCGGCGTCGCCAGCGGGTTCGCAGGAATAAAATTATTGTGCTCCAGGAAATAACCGCCGAACTCCGGTGCAAAAAACACCACAACCGAGAACAGGATCAGGAACGCCACCAGCCCGAACAGGCACGACCATCCACCGAATCCTCTACACGCCGGTCTATGACCCCGAATACGAACGCATCGCGGAATGGCTGAACGGCGAGGGCACGCGCCCCGCGATCGAGGGGCTGACCGACGAGGCGTTGGACCGCGCTAAGGCGTTCTATGACATCCATGCCTCGGTTCCCGGGGCGCTGGCGGCTGCGGGGCTGCGTGGATCGGACTTCATCAAGGGCTGGAAACGGCGCGAGGACACACCGTGCTGCAGATGCAGGTTCGTGTGCTGCGCAGGCCTGTCTCGTGAGCAAATGCGGTCGCCCATCTCTCCAGCGCTCTGGACATGTATCTTGTTTTGACGCCATGCAGAGTCGCCTGAGTGCTATGGATCGCGCCATTGTCGACGCCAAGACGAAGCAAGTAGAGGCCGAAGCAGCTGCTCTGCATCTTCAGCTTCTCAAGGTACGATGAGGGTGAACGCATTCCCGTGGGGCGGGTATTCGAACCTTTCTATACCACCAAGGCGTCTGGGCAAGGGCTTGGACTGGGCCTATCGATCTCATTCCGTATAATCGAGAGCCTGAATGGTTGCCTCAGTGTCACCAACCATCCTGAGGGTGGGGCGCAGTTTGTTATTGAACTGCCTCTCTGTGAAGCGCCGCAATCTGATTTGATCCAATAAGAGAAACATTATGCAACCTGATAAAGCGATGCCTGAAAATCAAAGTAACTATTATTGTATTTCAAAAATAGCAAAAAGTATAATAATATTTTAGAAAAAGTTTAATTGCAGAAAAATAATACTTTAAAATGTTCCACCCATAAAAAATCACAATAATCTGAGATATACGATAGATTGAACAAGAATTTATAAGTGCGTGGTCAACTAGCTGATACGCTTCTGTTAGAAATTAAATAAAAAAAAACAAGTTTTTTGAAATGAACTCTACCAAATATTCATGAACTTGATACCTGGAACCGAGCACACCTTTGAGGTAAGTACATAAAATTTCATTTCTTAAATCCAACTCAGCCCCTGAATTTATTTAGATTTGCCTAAATTGCCTAGATTTGCAGTCAGCATAGATAGCTAGCTATCCTGCTAGGTACAACATAGTAACAATACATTATTTAAACCAGTGTGCCCCTCCCGTGGACCTAGTGGGTGGTGGCATTGTGTTACTTGTTGGCCGTCTTGCCATAGTAGTAGCAGTATATACAAAATTGTTGTCGCCATTCTTATTATTTACAGTAGAAGGAAGAAGACGTCTGGTGTTCGTTTTCGTTTGAAGGAAGGTTCGTTTATTAGGAACAGCATTAGCGTCATTGTGTTGTATTATTACGTAGGCGTGAACGGAATTGAAACAACGCATTGGAGTTCGTCGGTGATGACAAGGATTCAGTCAGGTTTACCGACTCTTGAACATGCAACATATAACTGTCCAAGGGAAAAACAGTCTGTATTCAGATCTATACCTCATTATTATAATGATTGGCCTTTAACTTTGTTGATGGTGATTGTTAATCGAAAATTCCCTGTGTCCCTGTCGTCATTTATATATCCCCCTGTGCCCCCCGGCGTCCCCGTTGTTGTTGTTTCCCTCTGTCCTGGTCGTCATTTGTGTCCCGGTCGCGTGTGGAGATCGGTTTGAACGCTGCCATTGTTGCCGTAAAGGCCGATGAGCCAATGGCATTGGTGGTCCGCGATGACGCTGATGGAGCCGCTTTGGACGGCCTGCCGTTCGGGCCGTTTTCTCCGTTGGAGCATCGTACCCTTGAAAGTGGCTTGCGTGCCTGGGTTTCTGAACAGACCGGACTTGATCTCGGCTACGTCGAGCAACTCTACACCTTTGCTGACCGACCGCTGAAATATCCGCCGTTTAGTTCGTTTTTTCCTTTCCTTCTACTGGCCGAAGACCCATGGTTTCGTTCTGCGTTTTTCTATAAGATTTTTCTTATAGATTATAAGATTATAGATTATATATGGGTTATAGATTATAAGAAATAGATCACGGATGCGGACTATTCAGATCTTTCTTATCTTGGTGTTGTGATCGATGCCAGAATTAATCCAACATGGCCATCTATACCGCGAGCAGCAGGAACGGGGCGAGCCCGAACAAGCGCGCGTAGAGGTAGGGCCGCGCCTCTGCCGCGACCTCCTCGGGCACCCCCATGCCGGGCAGCGCGACCGCGAGGCCGACGATCAGGAGCCCGAGGGGGATCGCGGCGACGATCCCCACGTACCGCCCCTGCCAGAGCAGCGCGCCGGCGCGCTCTTTCTCGCCCGCGCCCAGGGCCTGCGAGATGAGCGGGTCAATAAAGGAAAAACGAAAAACGGGCAAAAATTTAAGAAAAATAAGCGTTTTCAGATCGAAAGTTAAGAAAGAAACTGAAACATAAAAAAAACACCAATTTTTACTGCTCAACCAATACATAAAATACCTAGGATAAAGCCCAAAAGCTTTAAACTGGCATAAACAAAACACTATCGAGAATTACATAAATCTATTTCCATGCTCAATTGCTAAGGCAAAAAACCCTGCTATCTTTGGGCAACACGTAGAGCCGGATCTGCCCGTGGGACAAATCGGCGTCTTTAGCGGGATGTACATGGCTTCGGCAGACGAGATCTTCTTCACAATCAACGGCCAAGGCGGTCATGCTGCTCGCCCCCACCGCATGAGCACCGACACCGTGCTCGTGGCCTCGCACCTCATCATTGCTCTTCAATCTCTAATCAGCCGCAACTGTCCACCGGATGTGCCAAGTGTACGCCGATCGGGTCGGCGAGCGCGAGCGCGACGCCGTTGCGCCTTTGGTACGCCACGATGCCGCCGGGCACACGCGCGTAGCTGTTGCCGTCCCAGGTCGTCATCCACGAGAGGGTGCCGCCGCCGTGCGTGCGCAGTTCGTGCTTCATGTCGTCCGCGGTGGGGGAGGGCTGCATGCCGAGCTTCGACTTCCGACGGGCATGGAACGCGCGGCGTACCCAGATCAGGTACAAGACGGCACTAGACCGTTAAGGTCCAAACCGGTGGTGCTGATCTCCGTTTCATGGCCCTTCAGCCAGGAAGTACAATGGGGGGGATGGGGGCCAACCATCCTATGCTTTCACACACCCTTCCTGCTTACCTTTACAAGGTTTCTCCAGGTACCCATTTAGAGCTGGGTCGACTCTGGCTGAGCTTACAGAGTCATACCACTGAGCCCCGTCCCAAACCAAATAACTGGCTGCCTTCTGGCAAAAAATACAAAATTCCACATTTTTTCAGATAGGAGCTTGAAACTTCTACAATAGTGTTCTCTGATACGCTGAATCTGATGGTGTGATTTTCTTTAAGATTCCATGACTTTTAGGGGCTGTTTCACCCTATTTTCTAAAATAAGGCAAATTTTCTCAGGCTCGTAACTTTTGATGAAACTTGACACTAAACTTGATGATACTTATATTTTAAAATCAAAAATTGACCGATGCAAAAATCCTATGTGAACAACAAGGCATGAAAATTGCCAATTGCCGCGATTGACGAAAATTGCCTATCGCAGCAGCTTCTCGTATGTGAACCTAAGGTTATATAAGCATATTATATGATTAAGAATACAAATCTTCTTAGGAAAAGCCTATAAATTATAAACTATAATTATTTATTTATAAATTGCAAATTATAAAAATAAATTATAAGCTATTGAAATTATAACACACAGTTTACCATTGAACTACAGAAAAGTTTGTTCTTCCTATTTGGTTACTAGTTTGCATATCATGCAATAATCTTTAATAACTTGGAGACCCACGAATAAGCAAATATAAATATATTTTTAAAAAGCCAATACACCAACCTCAGTAAATATACTAAGGCTGAGTTTCAATCCTGTTGTAATTCAAAAGGCTAGTGTAAAAAAGTACAAATTATTGATAACCGTAAATAGAGTTACTAGACACAGGTTTGGGTGTAATATGAAGTGACTAGGAGAGAGTATTCCCCAAGGACTCCAGATCGGAGAAGCCAAATCTTGGTAATAGGGTCATAACTGGTCAACCAGCTGTCTGATCAGCGAACCATCCATCATTCGTGGCTCCCCAATGTGGCACCCCCCCCCCAAAACAAAAAGCGAAATTATTATGGCCATCTGCCACCCCAGCAGTATCACATGCAAAAGCGCGACAACATCTGGAAAATGATGTTCCGGCGCGTGGTGATGGACTGGAATCAGAACGCTGACGCAACCGCAGTGTTGAGCGGCCCACCATTTGAAGGATTAGCCCGCGGGGCCCGCGCACCAGACGACCCGTTGTACGCAATGCAAGCCAGCATCCTTCACAAATAAACAGCAACAAACAAACACCAGGAAAAAAAATGGACCAACATATTCTGGACCGCAACGGTGTGGCCAATGTGATCGACGGGATCGGAATCCGCGGTCGGCTTTTCGCTCGCCCTGCCAACCAGAATTACTCGGCCTACTTTGATTTTGATGGTTCGGGACAGATCAACGTCCTGGACGGTTTGGGCATTCGGGAAAACCTGTTCGCGCGTCTGCCGGCGGGGGCGGTCGACCTGACCGGCCCCAGCCTGATCGCCGGCTTGTCCAACGACACGGCGCATAACAGATACCCTGGTGTCGACAAGGACCCCCAGGGACCGAGGGCAGGCGTTGTAAGCCATGTGCTGGGGCATATATAGTTCTTATGGAAAGGATGCTTGTATCCAAAGGAAACTAGCCCCCCACACCCTAAAATTTTTAGATATCTGTTTTTTTTTTAAATGTTTAAAAGGTCAGATAAAAAAAAAACTATGGTGTCGACATAACCCCCCAGGACCTGGGGGGAGGCAAAAAAGTTTTGGAATTATGTCTCTAGTAAAGACCACACTAGGTGTTAAAGGCTTCACTACTGATGATGGAGGAGAATGTTACACCCATATTCAAAAAGGGTGATTGGTCTAAAGCTGAAAACTACAGACCTATACACCTTACATCTTCTGTTGCTAAGGTTTTAGAGAGAATTGTCAATGACGCACTTCTCAAGCACCTAGTTTCCAACAGCATTATCTCAGACAAACAAATTTAAAATTGTCTACGCTTGTCATGCGTTAAGTCTATACTGTGGAACGACTTTTAATTCTTTTATTTTTATTTTTTTATTTCTTTTTTTGCTTTTAGGTGATATTACTCAAAAAGGATATGAGAAGAAGCGTGCAAAACTGTTAGCCAATTACATACCATACGAAGAGAAGACTGTGTTACCAGGTAATTGTTCTTACAGTCTATATTTAAATCTTTGTTTAAACCTGTGAGCTGCCCCACCCGTTCGTGGATGGCACTGTACATAGCACATTTGACTCAAGTACCAAGAATTCGACGTGCCTAAATTTGCTCGACTGGTTGTCCCTGGGTATCCCCATCATGTTACGCAGCGAGGGGTTCGAAAACAGCGCACGTTCTTTGATGACTCTGACTATCGTGCGTACTTAAATCTTCTTAAGGAGCGACTACCCGAAACAGGGGTTAGCATCTGGGCCTTTAAAGATGACAGATGTGATGTCATTCACATGAAAAATGTTTTTCTTTTCAAAATTAAGGCTCTATTCTAAAGTATAGTCAGCCAAAGGGTACACGTCCTGCCCAGGATCCACTAAAATATTGCCATGGCTCACCGGTGAAGCCTACGCCCCATGTTGGAAATCACGAGTTTAGCATCTGGCGACTTCGTTGAAGAGTTGCGAAATTTCGAAAAAAAGATGATTCCCATAAGTAGTACAATATGTAACATCTTTTAATGGTATATTTTCACTTGGATGAAAATGGAGGTGTGGGTCAGCAAGAGGAACCATACGGATGAAAATTCAATAAAAGTTGGCTTATATTCTACAACTATCTAAAACTTACAAAAATACGGAGGCGGGGGGATTAGTAGGATCCCCTCCATCTATTTGATGGCGCCTATTCCCAGCATTCTGACGACACTCATATCTCACCCCGGTCTTTTCGGAATCGCTGCGGGAATCGCGCACCTCGGGCTCGGGTTTGCGGCCGAATTTCGGCAGCGCGGGCAGTTCGAGCTTCGGCAGGCGGAACAAACGCCGCGGCGCGCCGGGCTCGTCTCCTTCCGCAGCGGGCTCTTCCACCGGTTTCGACGCCTGCACCTCCGCCTGCATGTTTCGCAACAACTGGCGGGCACGGTCGGCATACGTCGACGACGGATACAAACGACCAGAGCACACAGATCCGCAGACTTACCATGGCACCCTTCCAAGCAGAGCACAATCATTTTGAACGGGCCTGTGGTTCCTCAACCTCGCACCAGTCCGGGTCCGGCCGAACACTAACACTTCCGCTGCAGCGACTTCAATCAGGTTATGGGGGGCACTTCTACCAGCCGCGGTCTCGCCCTATCCAACAACACACGCACACTACCCTTCCTCGTGCACTCACTCCTGTCAGAAAATTGAAGAACGTGTTGCTTCGCTCAAAGGGCTGAAGAAAATGACTTCCGTTGCTCGAGAAGGCGCCGGCTTTCTCGTTCTCGAATTGAATGCGAACGTCAAAGACGTCCAGAAGGTGCTCAACGAAGTCAAATCGGAAATCGACCAGATCCCCAGCTTTCCAGATCTGGCAGAAGAACCCGATGTGCAACAGATCACGTTTCGAAACTCTGCAATCAAAGAGCTGAAACAGCAAAAATGAGCTTCATCAGCATTGAATACATTTTCAGCATTTAGTCTTGCAGCGGTGCAGTGGGATTAATCTCAGCTTGTGCAGCGGTGCAGTGGGATTAATCTCAGGCTAATATAGGCCTGAGGTTTCGAACTCTGCTGCAGTAACACAGTGCAGGGTTCGAAATTCAGTTTCGGTGATGGGGTAACACAAAACTGTCTCTGTACTAATCCAAACAGTGAACAAAGTACAATATCCAAAAAAGTGCAATATCCATGGGGCAGGGTTTGAAGCACAAGTTTCTTCCATGGCCTTCAAACTAATATTAAAATACTAAGCCAGTGTAATGACAATAGTCAAGTATAGCCCTGAAATGTGAGTGCTTTGAAAGATTGAGGAAATTGTAGAAGATGTTATCCAGAGGAGCTCTCAGAATATAGTTTTAGGCATGATTCACAACTATTCAAAATCGACAGTCTTGAGTACTATCTTTGACGGGTGTTTTTATCTGTCAAAGAAAGTCGATTCATCTGTTTCATCTTTCCACTGTGCACTAAAGTGCAAATAAGCGGAAGAAACAACACTGTATGTTTTAATAGTAGACTTTTTAGTGTTTTTTAGGGAGCATAACGCTTAGACTTTACTGTCTAAACTCATAATCTGTTCAAATTTCAAACCATTGTTGCGCCCACCTCCTGTGTTCGTGTGTCATAAGCTGTGTGTTTGTATATATTTTTTTTCTTTTTGCTTTTCTTTGTGTGTTCGTTTGTCTGACTGTGTTTGTTTGAATATGTGTTTTTGTCTCTCTCTGTGCGTGTATGTGTCTGACTCTGTGTGTTTGTGTGAGGGAGAAGTCATACATCCCAGGTTGAAGCAAATGAATGATAAAAGAAACAATGCAGTTCCGATTAGGTATTGCAATTAGGTTAGTTGGCAAAGACAATTGCGTACTTATGAAGTAGTTTCGTATCTAATACGGATGTATTTCAATCAAGATTTGAATAGAATCATATTATTGCTTGATATAATTAGATGGTGCTTCTAAATTTTTTTATGGCACTTGGTATCTACCAAGTGACATATAGCGATCGCAAATTCTGTCGGTCGGTCTGTCGGTCTGTCTGTCTGTCCCAGTTTTGCTACTTTAGGCACTTGTAAGTTACGAATTAGATTACGTAACAAACTTCTATATTCGTATGTTTTTATTACGTATATGAGAGGGTTCGCCCACTCGTCAGTACCTTGCTCTTTACACTAAAGCTTAAATTTTGTCCCAATTCCTTAAGACTGACCGCTGAATCACAAAGGCCATAAAATAAATAGTTGGAATTAGTTAAAAATAATTTAGCGTAAAGAGCGAGGTATTAGGAGGAGGCGAATCCCAAAAAATTAAAAGTAACAGAGTTGCTTATTCATCATAGTGACGGTTATATAGCCGTTTTACACTGCCATTCTGTAACACAAGCTACTTGACATAAGATATAGATAGTCTATGATCGTTCAGCTAAAACAAAGACAACAAGTTTACATTCTTATAGATAATACATGAACATTTTTGATAGACCGACTCAGAAATCGGGAAACCACCCTGATTCGTATATTCTCTACTTTCCATTTTTGGAAAATAGAAGGAAACACTCCCTAAAAGTCATAGAATTTTAATGAAAATCACACCGTATAATTCAGTGTATCAAACAGCCCTACTGTAGAGGTTTCAAGCTCCTACTTTCAAAATGTGGAATTATGTTTTTTTTTGTCTAGAAGAAAGATCAAGGATGCGTGTTTATTTGTTAATTGTTTGTTCTCCCCCAGGGTGGATTTGATCGAACCAATGGTCCTAGGCAAGAGTTCTACGAAGCTTTTTCAAAATGCAAAGTCATATTCATCAATCCGGCCTAAGGTCCACACTTTCCGTAAAAACCGCAGAGGTCAGACCTTTATTACTTTCTAGGAATAAGCTGAAATCGGGGTGCTAGGAACAAAAAAAAACGACAAAACCAAAGTGTTGCTCTCGTAACACAATGATGAAATATTAAGTGAAATTTGAAAGCAGCTCACACCAACCCCAGCCTTTGGCCCAGGAATTTACAAATTTAAGTCTCAAGCCGTTAAAAAAATTTCAAGTCGTTAAAAATTTCAGACCCTTTTTTGGTCCTTTGCCTATTTTTCAGGGAGCAAATATTTTTACATTGTATTTTTCTTCTACATTGGGATCCTCTTAGGACTTTAAATTGGGACTTAAGGATAAGTTTTGCAGCAGCCGGAATGAACGTATTGTCATCCCCGGAGATATATCGACATATTATAACTAGAGGCTAGCTTTGATATTTGTGTCATAGCTTGAAATTCACTATTGTATAGACAGAAATAATCGGATTTCCAGAATTCATATTACATCTTATTTTATCTTCATTTCAAGTAATACTAATTTTACAATTTAAGCCTGTATATTTCTGTATTATAGCTGGTGAGACCAAAATGCTACCTGATAAATCAATCCAATATCTCTGTATGTTGTCTATTACTTCCCAAGCGTGACGACGCCGAGGATCCCAACCAGGCCAAGCTCACCAAGCAGGGCATGGTGCTCGGGACGCCGCCCTACATGAGCCCCGAGCAGTTCTCCGGGCAGCCGCTCGACGCGCGCTCCGACGTCTACTCGCTCGGCATCATGGCCTACGAGATGCTCACCGGTCGGCTGCCGTTCGAGGCGGCGACGCCGTGGGAGTGGGCCACCAAGCACCTCACCGCGCAGCCACGCCGATGGCGACTTGGACGCCTTCGTTGTGCACAGCGGGTCGGCTAACCGTGTCTGGCGGAACAGCGATGGTACGCTCAGTGACACCGGCCAAGGCTTGGGGGACCACGCCAGTCAGGCAGTTCAACTCGGAGATGTGGATGGTGACGGAGACCTGGATGCATTTGTCACCAATGCTGCCTACCAGCCGAATCGGGTTTGGTTCAACGATGGGACGGGAGCTTTCAGGAGGCACAAAAGTGGGATGTAAAAAAATAAATTTCCCCCCCGCCCCCCCCCCCCCCCCCCCCCCCACCAATCCTTACACTCCCCTGTCCCTGAGAACACGGTTAGAGTTATGAAACATTCAACAGACAACACTGGTACTCGTTGAATGTTTCATTCCTTTAGAATAATGTTGAAGAGAAGTGAACCATAGAACTATATTCACGTATTGTAATACAAATTAGTACCTGACGGATCCAAGCAATTTTATTCACTCACAAAACGATTATATCGTTTCATCATGACCGAAATGTATCCCATAACATAAAGAAGAAATGTGACGAATCAATGCCTGAATAGTAGTTATCAAACAGGTCGTGGTAACGAACTGTAGAAAGAACCGACCCGGCTAAATAGTAAGCGAAACTCTAAAAAATGGAATTTTGATGCCAATAGTTACATCAAAAAAATTACATTTTTACAGATCTATGACTTTTAGGGGGTGTTTCCCCCTATTTTCAAAAATGAGGCAAATTTTCTCAGGCTCGTAACTTTTGATTGGTAAGATTAATCTTGATGAAACTTATATATTTAAAATCAGCATTAAAATGCGATTCTTTTGATGCAACTATTGGTATAAAAATTTTTTTTTTAGAGTTTAGAGTTTATTTTTTAGAGTTTCGGTTACTATTGAACCGGGTCGCTCCTTACAACAATTAAAACTTTAACGTAAAGAGCGAGGGATTGCGCAGGGGACAACCCATTTCACATACGGAGTAATTTCTGTTCGTTTGAAGTTTTAATGTCGCTCCTTACTTTCAGTTAAAAAAAACTAGTTTTTATTATTTAATACTTTAAGGAGTAAATATCAACATTTGTATATTAGACTGACAACAAATTTATTTGTATTTTTGTTAGTAAACTGCAAATTATGGTCTGGTTTGTCTCTCTCTGTCCTTGCCTATGTGTTTGACTAGGTTTGCGTGTAGTGCAGTCTGTCTGATTTTTGTAGTAGTGTGTCTTTTTGTCTCTCCCCTGGTGTCTCTATGTTTCACTGTGTGTGTTCTTGTGTGTATGACTTTGTTTGGCTGTGTATGTGCGTGTCTTCTGTTGTGTGTTTTTCCTCTGTGTGTTTTGTCTTTCTCCATGCCTTTGTAAGTGAGTGTGTAGCTTGTACTCCCCTGTGGTTATATAGATAGTATTGTACGAAGATAATTTACAAAAAATGACAACCCTGTGACAAGGCAAAGGGATTGATCTTTGTTTGGTAATACTTAGAGTTCGTCCTCAGCTGCCACAGGCCAAGGAACTGCATCTCGATCATGCAATTGACTTACTTGACTTAATACTCCTGCCGAAATGCTTCCGGCGTCGAGAGTGATGCTACATGGTGCCTCCCCGGGAAGGTCGACAGGCTGCCAGAGCCGTCGATATCGAATTGATGGGATCGAGCAATCTGCCGCGATAATCCCGCAGGGTAAATGAGGTTGGTCCGGTCAACGATAGATCCGGACCATATCAACCCACGATCAGGTTTTCGGTTTTTCAGGCGACTGATTTTTGTCGCTGCTACGGGATGTCTTCTCGTCTTCTTTTTTGTCCGACGCTTTCAGGCTGTCCTGGTTCAATAGTACTTTCAGTTGAATATTTTTTACATATTCAACTGAATGTGTAAACATATTTTTTACTAATAAATATTTTTTACAGTTACATATTTTTTACTAATAAAAATGTTCGTTAAAAATTAAAAGTTCTAGTTGCCTTTTCAAGTAACCAAAAATCAGAGGGCAACTAGGCCTCCTCCCCCCTCCCTTTTTTCTCAAAATCATCTGATCAAAACTAAGAGAGAGCCATTTAGATTGTCCTTTCTGGAAACCTGTCTAGCACTAAACGTAAAACAGATCGTCCATGGTTAGGGCAAAAGGAAATCATAAAGAAAGATTTAAGAGAAATGGGAACATCGTGGGAGGCTGTAAAAAGGGAGGCTTGGAATAAACTGGGATGGAGGAGGAGCGTGCGTGGCTGTTTTGGTCTCATTCGGCTTGGTGCTGCGGTGAGTTGTTAGTAGTTAGTAGAAGTTTTTTGTTACCACTTAATCGTGGAGTCAGCGACGGGAATTGATTGTGAAGTTTTAATGACTCTGGTTAAAATTTTTAATAAGTTTTCTATGTATTTTCAATTTCGCGATTCTTTTTATCAGCAAAAAATGTGTTACCCATGGGGGCACCTTTATCCGGGCTACTGGCAAATATTCATGTCGAGAACCTTGAAAATTGGGCATTAAATTCTTATTTTTTTAAACACGTCTATTGGGCGTTTAGTCTAATTATGATGGTAGAGAGTAATTGACTGAATAGCCACATCAAGAATAAGATACACTCCTTTCTCTCTAAGTAATTGCAGGGCTAAGTAAGTTCAGGAACCTCCCTCGCCCTAGCCTGCGCGCAGACAGAAACTACTGAAGTAGTACCCACTTCAGCTGGGATAGTCTGCAAGCAGGCTACCCTCGCTCTAGTTGCGTACGTACTTTATTGATAGGGGTAAGGCGAAACCGTCCAGCGTGGCACCGCTTATTCGTTGACGTGGGACGCCAACTTGTTCAGCGGCAACGTGTGGCTGAGTGTCTATCGCGGTGACCAACGCGAAGAGGTGCTGACGTGGAATACGGCAAACGATGGCTCGCATGAATGGGAGGTGTCGATGGATCTCGCCGAAGCGACCAACTACCGCGTGCGCATTGCGAGCCTAGGCAACGAAAGCTCGGAGCGCTACCAGCGTGATCTCGCCCGTCATCGCGACATCCTTACGAATTTCGATGCCGGTCATGATGGAGATTATTGCCATCGCCATAGCAACACCGGCGGACGGACCGTCTTTTGGCGTCGCGCCTTCGGGCACGTGGACATGGATGTCTTTGCGCTCGAACAACGGCGGTTCGATGCCAAACTCCACAGCCCGCGAACGGACATAGGCGTTTGCCGCCTGGATCGACTCTTTCATGAACTTTGGAAGTTTATTTAGAAAACAACACTAGAGAAGTAGAAAATATGTCACCGCCGGGGATCAAACCCGCCATGAAAGTTGGTTTGTGGTACAAAACTTGACCTTTTCAAGTATTTTCGACGGCGGTACGCCTTTCTTCGCGGGTTTGATCCCCGGTGGTGACATATTTTCTACTTCTCTAGTGTTGTTTTCTAAATAAACTTCCAAAGTTCAATTCGTATCAATAAATCTCTCCGAGACACGTGGAAAGAAGGTATCTGCCGAAACGGTTATCAAATATCAATAAAATTCGACGGTAAGTGAGAGCCAATTTCTATGTTTTTCTTTTTGGGGGACTATATCTGATTTGGCCTTATTATTGGATCCCAGAGTCCTTAAAAACTTGTGATAAAAACATCTGCCAGAGCCCCGTGGCTCAATCAATACCAAACCTGATGAGAGATAACAACCTGTGTCCTTTGGAAGAAGTATTAAAGAAACCATTAAGCTTGTAATTCAAAACTGTACTGAAAAGATTTGAATTGCATATGCTTTGCTTGCATCTAATATCACAAATCTTAGTTGGTTTCACCTTTCCAAACTTTACAACAGTCTAGTCCATAAATTCCATCCCCCTTAAACTTCGTATGCGGCGTGATACTCTTCGGCTTCGCTAACACCATGCCCCGCTCCACTTCGTCTTTTTAAATGAGGTATTTTTAGCTTACGAAAGAGTGATCGGATCTTAATGAAATTTGATGTTTGGAAGGATATCATGTCTCAGAGCTCTTATATTAAATTTCGACCTCATCCGGTGAAGGAGAAGTTGGGGGAGGGGCGGAACCTATAATCTTGGAAAATGCTTAGAGTGGTGGGATCAGGATGAAACTTGGTGGCAAAAATAAGTACAAGTCTTAGTACGGGATTGACACAACCTACGACCGCGCCCAGACAGTCTGGAAGTTACCCTGCGACTGCCATAGATTGTGCCGCGTTCGATCCGACCGGCCGCGCCGCATCACATAGCTGACAGGGAGAAGACAGATGATCACAGGAAGCTGTCTGTGCGGCGCCGTGCGCTGGCAGGTCGACGGCGATCTCGGCACCATGAGCCATTGTCACTGCTCCATGTGCCGCAAGGCGCACGGCGCGCCCTTCGGTACCAATTGCTACTTGTTCAGGTAATCCTGTTATCAGAGTGGGTACAAAATCTGAAAATTCATAGATATCTTGAGCAGTCAATAAAACACAGCAACGTATTGAGCGGTCTCGATCATCATCACCTGTTCGCAAAGTACGGACATTAATGCGAATCGTTCCTATTTGTGAATTAGCAGGATTGCCAAAATCAACAATTACGTCACCAGCAACTTGAGTGGTGCGTCCGACAGCTACCTGTTATTGAACCGTTATGATTTAGAATTTAATTGTGTATCCTATAAAAAAAAAACCATTTGTGATAGCCATATAGTTCTGAGAAAATGTAGCTTCAAACCATGCTAATATGCTGCTTTTACGGAAGATACAAGTGCAATTAACCAGTTATGCGACAGGAAGGTAACAAAGTTCTCCTCTCTATTTGCAGCTGTTTTAGACCAAGACACCTATGTCTTTGCAAGCCCCTTTTCTAGTAATTATTTTCCAAGTGTAAAAATACCATAAATTACATGAAAAAATAAATGAAACCCAAAATGAAATTACAATAAATAACCAATTCAAGCTCAAAACAAGCAAAAATAAACATGAGTAGGCCTGACAATCAACCATTTCTTTCTCAAGGTCAGAACATAATTTGGATTTTGTTGAAAAAAAAAAAAAATGACCAAATGATGCGCTTGGGGAGGGTTATAAAATCTATAGTTTTGTTTGATATAGTTTTGCATATCATAAAGTTTTCTTGAAAAATAAAATTTGATACCATTCCAAGAAAATTGCATCAATGCAGTTTTGACGGCCTGGATGCAATTACACTTTCTATATTTAGCCCAATATCACCCTCAATAGTACCAGAAAGTTCAACATTTATTCCTTAGGCCTTATTGTTATCTGTACAAAAAACAGCAGTAATACTACTACTAGCATCGATGAGTGACCCGGTGAACGGGCGCTATAAGGCGTTTTTGTTTGTTGGTATCGCTTATTTTCTTACCGCCGTGGTCGGGCCAATTTTAGTTATGTTAATTAACAACTCCGATTGGGCTTTTACCGGTAAAGGAATGTGGATGTCGCTCGTCGCCGGAATTGTTGGTGCCGTTGGAGCGTTTTGCGTGCTCCTGGCATTTGGCGCAAAAGGAACACCGGCAGTGGTGCTGGATCTATTAAAGAAGATTAATTGGGAGTAAATAAAAAAAATAATACAAGAAAATAATAATAATGAGTAGAGTTAAATAATTTTAGGCTTCATAGTAAGGCTTAGATAATAATTTGAGCTCATTTATTCAATTACATTTTTTATCATCTGAAATTGTTTGTAGTTTCAGATAATGCATATTTTCACTGATTCGTGATGACTATGCTATATCGGTGAATGTGCTCACTGCTGACAATTTTCTCAATTAAAATATTATTTTTAACAAGGTTTAATGCTTTCTGAAGGTCAATAGAAATTAAATTTAGCGAGGAATTAGGTTTTTTGAGGATTTTCCCGATGTGGTCAATAAGAGAAGCGAGATAGTAGAACGTAGAAGTGAGTTTTAGGTTCCAGAATTGCCTCAGGTCAGTAAGACGTAGAATTTTTTCCTTTAGCCTATCATCAAGGAATCCTTCATGAGCCGAAAAAAATTCATATGCAAAATTCGTTTTAATTAAACATGTGCAGTGAGCCAAAATCAAAACATGCATTAATTCAAAAATGTTAAAAAATGAAAAAAAAAACAAGTTTTTTTAACTGTAAGTAAGGAGCGACATTAAAACTTAAAACGAACAGAAATTATTCCGTGTATGAAAGGGGTTGTCCCCTCCTCAACACCTCGCTCTTTATGATAGTTATTTACTGTGACGAAGTTAGCCTGCATTCTAAGACTATCGATTGAGTCGAATAGTTTCTCTGGTATCTTATTTATTCCTTGAGATATTTTGAGGCTTGAAATTGATATTATATCCCCTTTTTCACTATTTGAAGCGATAATTATTAAAACCGAATTTTTGGAATAAAAAAAAACGGAAACAAATTATAAAAATCCAACTTTTGGTGTTCAAAATATCGAAATCGAGTTATAAAAATAGTGAAAATACGCCGGGGAACTATCGGCAACTTGGAACATTAAAGAATGTGTATGGAGGACAAGATCGTCATGACCTGTAGGTAAGGTTGAGTACAGAATTTAATTGAGAAGGGGGACAGGCTGGTTTTTATTTTATTGCAATAAGATTTCTTGTATATTTTTGGTCTGCAAGGGGGGGGGGAGGAAATGACTTAACATAAAGTAGTGAGTCTAGCTTAATACCGTTACAACCCACCCGTTTTTTTTATCAAAATTGTCTAATCAAAACTATGAGAAGACTATTAGCCAAAAAAAAAATTAATATGCAAATTTCGTTTTCATTATTCATGTGCGGTGAGCCAAAATCAAAACATACATTAATTAAAAAACGTTCAGAAACTAAATAAAAAAAAGTTTTTTTTTAACTGCTAGTAAGGAGCGACAAAACAAACAGAAATTTTTCTTTATATGAAAGGGGTTAGTTAATTGACTTCTTGCTATGTTGGAAAGGGTTTAGGGTAGGAAAATGAAACTTTCAGGGATGAGCCTACAGACTAAAGTATGTCCCAGGAAGGTATTTTAATGTACCCATCTCTACTCCTTCTCCCTCTAAAGGGCCCTGAAATTTGCCTACATGACAGGTCTATACCTTTTGAAATTTTGACAAAACAACATTTTACCTGAATTTTCAGTTACTTGTTGCTTTTTCATTTTATTCGGAGAACTTGTTGCGTGCTGCTTTTTATGTTTGTGAAACATGTTGCATTGGTTTTTCTCATCGTGAAACTGAATTTGCTCATGGGATTTGTTGCGTGCTGATTTTTGTTCGTGGAACTTGTTTTGTGATGATGTTTCCTTGTTAAACTTTTTGCATATTGGTTTTACTCTTCTTGAAACTGTTAGATTGATTTTTCTCCTCGTGAAACTGTTTATGCTCCAGCAAGCCACCCAGTGAGCCACTGCCCACCTGACGCGTGATCGGCACTGCGGCGTAGGTCACTTCCACTTGCTCAGGACCAAACTCGTTGTCCGAAACGCCCAAGTCAAAGGAATCTTTTCCCAGCACCAGAGACTGGCCTTTGCCCGCGTAGACGTTGAGCTGGCCATCGGCCGTCAAAGTCGTCGATATGCCTATCCTGCCCGCCAGTTGGGCGACTGCCGAATCTCACTGACTGGTTGAAGTAAATACCTATTCATTCATGATTTTTTTTGAATCATAAATTATAGGAGGTAAAATACGCGAACGAATGCCAAGAGGAAATGAATCATGTTCTTTTTTTTCCACACGTGGTGCAACTACGGATTCCTAAAATAATATTGGTTGAGTTGGTCATTGTCTAGCAAGATGAATGAAATACGTACAAACGATTAGAACTTCCTCTTTGTTGAATATATAGAAGCCATGGTCAAGGAAGCCGAAGCGGCCGCACGGCGCGGCGCTGCCGAGGGCGACCGGACACGACGCGCACCCGCACAGCGGGCCACTCGCGGAGGTGGCGGGGGTTATGGCGGCGAGGGCGGTGGCGGTTATGGCGGTGAAGGCGCGGGCGGTTATGGCGGTGAGGGCGGCGGTGGCCGCGCAGCACGTCAACCCCGCGGTCAAAACACCGAAACGCCTCAAACCCGTTCAAGAGATTCCAAATAAGGCAAGTATCAGTATAGACAACACAGTTTAGAAACTTCATGATTGACAAAACTCAAGACTTAGCACATACAGACTATACTGAGTTGGTTGTCATTTTAATGCATTTACTGTCATTTTATATAACTGAGGTTCCATTCTTTACTTTTTATATATACATTTGAAAAAAAGTTTTATTTATTTATTTTTTCTATTCCAATCAAAAAATGAGGAGCGTCAGAGGCCTTTGGCCAGGTTAGTGTGTTTTTTGCGGCCATGACTAAGGCCATGAGTGAAAACAACGATTCCTTATACGATATTGCCGCTATTGATAAAGTGGTGTCCCGGTCAGGCTTGTTCGTCAAAGTGACGGAAAGTAATGTGCAGTTTAGCAGTAAATCCTGGGGTGTTACCTTTGGCAGTGAGTTGATCACCGCGCTTCTGGGCTTTAGCGGTGGTCTGAGAAGCAGGCCCCTCCATTTC
This sequence comes from Alatinidae sp. Z8VKAUB7J3, assembly GCA_010016025.2. NCBI lineage: Eukaryota > Metazoa > Cnidaria > Cubozoa > Carybdeida > Alatinidae > Alatinidae sp. Z8VKAUB7J3. The sequence goes on along the minus strand of JAAAKM020721499.1, from coordinate 250,851,289 downwards.
CTCTCCTCCTTACTGACTGTTGATGACCTTTAAAATCTTTGTGTTATAAAAGTGAAACCTTGCAAAATAGATATTCCACTTCATAAAGCATTTTATGAAGCATAAAGCATTCCTGTTTTCATGAATGCTCATTAAGCATTTTTATAAAGCATTTAATAAAAATGCTTTATAAAGTTCATAAAGCATTTTCAGATTCACAACTTTGCTTCAAGTAAGGTTTTTATTTTCAAGCATGGATTTGACACATTAGTGAAGTTCTAGTAATAAGCTACCCTGGTCGATTAATAATCCATATTTGAGACTTCAAGATTGAGACAAGGGAAATATACAAAATGAAACAACGGTCTCTCCATCCTCTTCTGCTTAATCTAGCTGGATAACCCTCCTTTTGGGAATGACCTTGTTTAATTATTTTTTATTCTTATTATTACTAAAACAACAACTTTTTTACTCATTTATTAAAGGAAGTAAATACTTTTCAAAAAATTCCGTTATAATAAAATGAGTGAGTGCAAGGTTAAAAGAATCGTAGGGTCCGAAAGAAAGGGAGAATGGTGGAAAGATGTTAACAAGAAAAAGGGACAAAAGTGGACTACTCTGGAACACAACGGTATCTATTTTCCACCGGAATTTGAAGGGCTCCCTGCGAACGTTAAAATTCTAAACCGTCAGCTTTTGCCAACGCGCCCCTTCGTTTTCTGAGACTGTCTGACGATCTCAGCTATTTGCCATTAGGCAGCTTTCTTTTGTTCGATCACTTTCGAGGTGGCGTCTGCAGCGATCTCGATCTTGCGAGGTTTCTCGTTTTCCGGAACGACGCGCTCCAGACCAATGTGCAGCAGACCATTCTCGAGCTTCGCACCCTTGACCTGAATATGGTCGGCGAGTTCGAAGCACTCCAATGTGTTTAGTAATTATTGTGCAAATTTGAATTTTAGCTGATTTAATTTCTACTGACCCTTGGCGTAAATTAAAAACAGAAAATCTTGGATAAGGCGATGGCATTTTCTAATAAATCTACTGTGTAACAAAGTCCCATAGAGGTTAGAAATAAATTAAATTGAGTCTTAAACAATTTGTATTATATTAATAATAGGGTTTATAACACACGCACACAAAATCTGTCTTAAGCAAGACGAAATGGCAAGGCAACTGGATAGAACTTTACCAGTTAAAATAAGAGCCAGGCAAGGTGCAATTACCTCAACTTGTTGTTTCAATAACTATGTACTTGAAGCTCAAGACCAGTTTTAGATGTCTTGCGTTCTTTGTGGCCTGAAAATTTTCTTAGTAACTTGTACTGGTGACCTTTTTAACATCGCCCAAACTTTCTGAAACTTTCCAAAAACTGCAAACCCGCGGAGACCAGACGGCTATCATCTGGGAAGGGGATGAGCCTACCGATGACAAGCACATCACCTACAAGCAATTGCATGAAGAAGTCTGCCGCCTTGCAAACGCCATGAAATCAGAAGGCGTTAAAAAAGGTGACCGGGTTACCCTTTATATGCCGATGGTTCCTGAAGCAGCATATGCAATGCTTGCCTGCGCCCGCATCGGAGCGGTTCACTCAATCGTCTTCAGCAGCTGAAAAAATAAATTAAAAATGAATAAACCATATCAATTTAAATAATTTATTTAACATAATCAACAATAGTTAGATAAAATAAATAACAAATAAAAAAATAAATCATTAATTCATCTGTGGTAGGCAGGGGAGTGGGCACTGATCAAGATTTATTCCCCGACTTAAAAGAAGCTAGAACCGCAAGTGGTTCTGGTCTGACCTTATATTTTGTGGCAAAAACGAGAAAAGTTTTTAACTGTTTTTGCTGGTCCTAATCAAAGTTATTATACATTTCTATTTTTTTCTGTGTTTACTCTTCTTATTTTAATTCTTCATTTTCCTGTCTCGTTTCGTATTTCTCACTCTTCTTATCCTCCATTCTCATGTCTTATTCTTTATATTTCTAATTCTTATGTGCAATCTTTGCTTATTATATGCTAGTCTTAGTCTGATAAAAAAATGAAAGAACGCTAAATAAGTGATGAATTAGAAGATAATAATAATTATTATTATTATATATGAATAATAATCATAATAATAATACCATTGATTGATTGATTGAATTGCATAAATTGTTTTTAAATTCGATATTGGAGTATGGGTAGTGAAGTTGAACATAAACAAGCCTTAATCCGACAACAACAAACGCGACGATTGGTTCAATTCCTAGGTAGTATTTTAATATTTATATTGTTTTGGTATTATATTAAATCATATTATTTTACTTTTAAAATTATAAAAGAAATTATTTTATTGAACTATTAGCGTAATATTGATGTTTTAGTAATTTATTAATTATGTTATTTGTATTTTTCGCGCTCAATACATCGTAAATCGTAATCTCTGTTTTCCGGGCCCTACCTCAAACTACGAGTTAATAAAATAAACCTGACGCAACTTCTTCTCCATTCATTTTCCATGAAGAATGTAACCAAGTTTGTATGGTCCTGTTCGAAGTTTTGGTGTTTCCATTTTCAACCTTGTTGTTTCACATCAAAAACGGTTTGGATCTCTTGATAATTTTACTCGTTCTTTTCAACTACCTCAATCATGTTCAATTGATGGGAGTTCTCCCAGTGGTAAATTTCTTAACTTGCTTCAACAAGTACAATCTCAATTGAATGAACAAGCTGAAATCAATTTCAAGAAAACAACCTTGACGCCGGTTACGAGACCATGCTGATCACTGTCGACGGACCGGTACCTTCGAACCGGGAGTATAATTACCGCAACGGCTTCGCCATGCCGCTGCGCTACTCACCGCGCCTGATCGCACAGATATTGGCAAATCCTGGCTGGTGCCTGCGGGTCCTGGCGCCGCAATATCTCAAGCGCGGCCATTTTCGTAAGGTGAACAACCCGCCGGAACTGGCCAGCAAGCTGACCCAGATGCAGCCGCGTCTGCTTGCCGGCGTGGTACTTCTGGCCCTTGTAGGCGGCAATCCCGCGCTGCGTCTCGATCGCGCGGGCGAAGACCTCCGCGAAGACCTTGCGCTCCGGCACGACGCCGGCGAGCACGTCCTGGACGTAGGCCGCGCGCCAGCGGGGCTCGATCTGGGTGCACTCGTTCCAGTCGTTCCAGGTAGCCACCTGAAGCCAATCCGCTCCGGACTCGAGCTAGATCTTCATGAAAAACATTTTGGAGAAGAACGACCACTTCCTCCAAAATTACCAGAGAAAGCACTAGCGAAACTTTTGGACTTGGTTAAAGATTAAATAATATTGAAGATCTTCAAGCGTTTTATTCTTATGGTTATCAAGTTCAAAGATATGCTAGGTTATGCTAGTGTTCAGTACTAGATACGGTATCGTTTCATGTTAAAACTTAAAAACTATGAATAAAATAACGCTGGAATCACTGGGGCATGTCCTCGACCAGCCGGATTGACTATCCGATCCACGATTATGTGGAAATGATGCAGTCGCGAATCTTGGGTGAGCTGCTCAGTTCAATGACGCTGAGCCGCCTGCATGACGGCGAATTGAAGGTTGCTGCCGATACTGAAGCGTATACGCTTTCTGAGCACCTCCGAACACTCTCGGACAGTATCTTCTCGGAATGGAGAACTCCGACCGATAATAAAATGATAAAAGCCAAGCTTTCGAAAAAATATATTCTTCTTCTGTTAGAACTTAGGGCTTTTATGGAAACTGTTTAGCCCTTATACTTTTTCCCATCTTAATGTAGATTGTTAGGCTGTTACTGGCTACTGTAACCTATTTACCTTGTCACAAAATCTCAACTTTTATTTAATCAAATGAAAAAAAAAAGTTTTTTTTCAACTTAAAGTAAGGAGCAATATTAGCCGTCTGGTTGCGAGTTACCTGGAGATTTCGCTCGATTTCTTTCGCAAGGCGCGCGGCGAGTATTCCGAACTGTTCGGGCGGGCGCGTTCCCGCGGCGTGAAGCGGATCGTTTTGGTTGGCGCCGGCGAACTGGCCGAAATCGCGCTGCTGGCGGCCCGCGACGTCGATATCGAAATCATCGGGCTTTTGGATCGAACAACAAATGCCGAAAAGCTGTATCGGCTGACAAGATTTCCGGCACTACATATAATGGAAGTTTCACAAAGCTCAGACTTTGTTGTGCCTATTCATTTGTGATAATAATGACTTATTTTTCATGCTTTAATTAGGTCTTCTTTCATTCAAGACATCACAAGACAGTCATAACAGATTTATTGCTTCGAGGAAATCGATTTAAGGGAAACACACTTCTGTGGCTTGAATATTTGGTTCCATGTCCAGGATAAATCTTTCATCAGCGCGGCTTCATAGATGCCGGTTCCCGTCAGTTCGGCCGTCTCGGCCCGATCCAGCAGCGAAACCGGCGCCCCCAGATCGCTGAGCCGCGCCACCTTGTCCCGCATCGCCGGCACGGCAGCAGGCCCGTGCGCGCCCTGCAGCCAGCCGCCGCGCTTCGCCTCGCAGTCGATCGCCAGTCGCTCGATCAGCCCGAAGGCAAAGTCCGCGCTGCCGTCCCCAAAGGCCAACCTAGGCCCCCTCCCACGCTCATTTTTTCCCCAAAGTCACCGGATCAAAATTCTGAGATAGCAATTTTATTCACCATAGTCGAAAAACTAACAACTATGTCTTTGGGGACGACTTACTCCCCCGCAGTCCCCCTGGGAGGGGTTGCAAGTTACAAAATCTGACCTGTGTTTTGGTTTGGGATGGAGAGTTGAGGTGGGGAGGGTTACGTGGGAGGATCTTTCCATGGAACCGTCACCTCCGTCCGACCCATCGCGAACTTGGCCACCGTGATCCGCTGCCGAGGGCCTTCGTCGTTTTGGCGATCCTGCTCCGCCTCCGGCGAGCCCATCAGGAACGTCCCAGACGGAATCACAACCATCTCCGGTGCGCCCGGGAAATCGCGGAAGGTCGAGAGGTCGCCCCCCGGCTCGCCATCAATCCAGTTCTCTGGTTGGATGCCAAAGAATGCCTTATCCGAAGAGCCCGCGAAACGCTACGGGTCGGCCCGCGAACTCGCGGAAGAGCTGGGCCGCGTACTCGAGCGGAAACCGATTCTTGCCCGCCCCATCGGCCGCCTCGAACAAGGCTGGCGCTGGTGCCGCCGCAACCCGCTCGGGACGACCGTGATCGCATTGCTGATTCTACTGGCATGCGGCAGCACCGCCGCGGCCGTGAATCGAAATCACCTCGTCAACGAAACCCGGACAAAGGCACATAATTGAAGATGCCACATCAACGGTTTGCATTCAGGCCAAAGATATTTAGCTGAAATACCATCAAGATCGATCGAGGAAGACTTCAGTCTTTTTATAGTGTTTGTAAACAGAGGACAGAGACACCTTAATCCCCAGAAATTGCGACTGTTTGGATTGAAGATATGATAATACAAGACGGCAATAACTGGAGTGGATAAATAAATTTACTGTGGGAAAAACACAAAACCAACTGCTAACCTCATTTCCTACCTTAACCTCAGCTGTGCTATTCTCGTATATAGCACTAATTACTGTTAATCAACAGAATCGAACGCTTGCTCATAATCTATAAAACTGAAGACTAAAAGAGCTTGACAACTTAGGCATTTCTCAATTATTAACTTAAGAGAGGAAATTTGGTCACCATAACCTCTATCGTTTCCAAAACCACATTATTTTTTTCTTAAACACCTTAGAATAGTGTTAGAGAAAAAATTATGGAATAGAAATGGATCAAGTTTCCTCGTCACACGTAGAAATGAACCTATAAACCACTAATCTAAAGACATGGTCGTATCCACTGCGCCGTCACAACGATTTTGTACAGAACTGTTCACATACATCAAACAGTTTGTAGTAACAAACTGTATGTAAAGAGAGACACACCCAAAATTATAAAAAAAATGGTAACCGTTAATAATAGGTCATTTTGCAGGCAATACTCCTCAAAACCGCTTCAAACTCGTAGGTGAAGTAAAAGCCGGTGACAGTGATCCTATAACTTTAAATGAAGGCGAAGCTGTAAGAATATTTACAGGTGCAAAAGTTCCTGATCAAGCCATGAGCGTTATCATGCAGGAGGTAACAGAAGTTGAAAATGATGAGCTTATCATTCATCAGGAAATAATTGAAGGCCAAAATGTAAGGAGCAGTCACAGTAGTAGTATTGATATTACTAGTAATATTATTGAATAGTGGCAGTACTACTAGCAGCAATAGTGTTAGCCTATTGCCTTTTGGTCAGTAGAACATTCCTCTCATCAAGTCCTGGAAGTTTCAATTTAATACAAATAGCCATTGCTGATACGTCCTTTTGATAGCCTGTATGTTCGTATACCTCTTGAAATTTTCATCTCAATGCTCTTAGCCTTACAAGGGGTCTGAATAATCTTGCACTCAGACTTCTTGAAACTTTAAAAATGTATTTATTTGTTTTTATAATATTTTCATCTAGGACACTCAAACCATCCTTCAGTGGATCAGATTTGATCTGTTGGGGGTAGGCTATGACTCATGTCTATAGAGAGGTAAAGCGAGGCACTATCCACTCCTTATACAGATTAAATAAAAAAAACAAGTTTTTTTAACTGAAAGTAAGGAGCGACATTTATGTTGTTCTTGCGTGTAAGCCGTGATTAGTATTGTAGCACCTTTTAGTTAATACGCTTTTGTTCATATTATGACAAGTAAATATTTTAAAAAGGATATATTACTCAAAATATAATTGCTTGAGAGTTTGCGAGGGTGCAAAGGCGGATACAGAGCAACATTTTGGGGGGAGGGCAATGTGACAAGGGTGCTAATAATTGACCAAATTGACAATTTTATTTTAAAGTAAAGTGCAAATTATGTTCTGATATTGATAAGGCATGAGGGTTGTCAACCCTACTCATGTTAATTTAGCTTCTTCTGAGTTTGACTCGGTTATTTACTTTAATTTCTGTTTGTTTTGGGTTCCATTTATTTATTGATGGTGAATTGTTGTAGTTTTAAGGTTGGAAGATTATTCATTTTCGGTTTAATGGACTTTTACTTTTTTTTAGTAACTTATTTTGTGGAAAAATACGACGAGTGCACTATTTGGTCCAAGGTTCCAGAACCTGTGCTACAACTAATAAATGTGTCTTGGAGGGGTAGGAGTACTCCGGTGGATACTAAAAAGACGATAACTCCCAATATCCTCTTCCTAACCCTACCAGGGTTTGGATAAATGATCAAGACAACTCGCTTTTTTGTATCAATGGCAACTCCACCATTAAATCGCTAGACTCTAGAGGGGAACTAACTCAAAAGGAAGGTTCGGAGGGGTGGTGGTAGAAATTGATATATAACCCGTCTTGATTTTTGGGAAAATTTCTAGACTTTGCTACTATTATGAAAGTAAAGGGTGAAATTAAACCCTAAAACGACAATAACTTATTTCGTATAGGAGAGACACTTCGGATGATACTTATTCGAACGGAAATTGAGAGTTCTATTCATTTTTATTTTTATTCGAAAGTGATTGAGACCAACTGGCCCACGGACGTGACGGAAAACACAATATTTTCTAGATTTATAACTGTACAGTGGTTACAGCGCGCAGGTAGGCAGAGTCGAGCGGTTCGTAGTAGTGGTGCGCGGTTTGCATGGCCGTGTCGAGCGCGGTGCGCCCAGCGGCGTCGAGTGCGCACGGGTCGACGCCGACCGACTCGATGAGCCAGCGCACCATGGCGTTGCCCGTGTTGCCCACCGACGCCGCCTCGTGCAACGATGCACCCTTTGTATTTCTACTGCAACAGGGGTTATTCTTGGCCTAATTTCACTGTCGCTAGTAACTTCAACTTCCACCAGAGTAGAACCAATTGTACGTTTCTGTGAACAAAAATATATATTCACAATGATATCCTTCTGAACACTGTTACAAGTACATTTAATTTTGTTTTAAGACATGAAAAAAAGACATTAAAAAAAGTCCCAAAATAATAAAAAAATTCCCGCGCGAACGTTGAACGCTTTCCAGAAGCAGAAGCTCCTCGCGTGCCATACGCGGCGAATCGTGGTGATGAACCTTAATGGACTTCTTGAACTGATAGACTCCTAAGGGCCTTTGCGAAAATTCGTTTTTGTCTACTCCCTGACAATTCAACGGCAATTCAGCTGACTGACGGCTGCCTTTGGATTGCGCAATATCCGCATAGCTGCGGTAGGTCGTTCCAAGGTGCAGCCTCAACCATCTCATGTTGATACGCAACTTCAAAAACACCGCTAGAACCAAATGAAAATGCTCTCAGCGACACAACTTTCTACTGACATCCATACCACCCGTTTTCAGGATCACATTTGTACAGTCGACATTTGTACAGTCGACAAATGTTCACTTCACCAGCGGACACGTGTGGTCAAAATCGGACACCGACTAGCGCACAAATGAACACTACTTTGCATTGCAAACCAACAAAATGTATTGAAAAGTTCAAGATACACCTTCATTTTGAACTATTTCCCCTGATATTTATTCAAGTTTATAAAGCAATCTAAAGAAAAGGCTGGGAAAAGATTTAAATCATTCTACTCGCAATTTTACGCATGGTAGAGCCTAGCCCTTCCCCTCAAAATTTGATATACTCTTCAGTTTCATGAAACTTCTTTGTCAAATTAACAACTAAATATAATTTTTTTTTTGAAGATGGTTTTAATTTTTTGCTCAGATCTTAAGCAAATGACTATGCCATTGACGAGCAATAAAGAGCCTTAAAAAAATACCCAGCAGCTTCGAGTTCTTGAGATCTACTAAGATTCTTTTTAGACAACCGACTAATGACATATATATCACAAACAGCGCAATACTATTGCTAAAGAAAACAGCAACATGGCTTCAATGAGAAGCCATGAGAATGTCACTGGTGAATCGATACAAAATACTGTTTCTTTTTATACTACCAAATTATCAAAGCCTAAGGCGCTCAGTCCGTAATATATTAATAGAACCACACTTGGGCCAAACTGGAATACTGAATATTTTATATTCAATATTAAGTACCATCTGAGCCTTAGTTGGGGTGGTGTGTCCATAGTGTAATCATAATAGAAGTCAAGACGGTACTTGTATAATAAACGGCCTTACCGCTCAAGTTGTTCGTTCCGCGGCTGTTCATAAGCGCACGGTCGACGATCGCGCGGTTGTGGTCGTCGAGACGCTCATCGCCAGTCACCAGGCCGTAGAGATAGGCTTGGTCGCCTGTCAGATCGCTCGACACCCAGCCCGGCGGCAGGTTGGCCAGAACCTGGGCGAAAGCGATCATGCCCTCGACCGTCGGCGCCTGGCGCATGGCCTCGGTCAGCTTCGCAATTCTCTCGCCGACGCAATCGACATGAAGCAGGACGCGCCATCAAGGAGGCCGTCATGGACAGTACCGGTGGTGCGGGTGCGGACATCGTCATAGAAGCCGTCGGCCGCAAGGAGACGATTCTGCATGCCATCGACATTGCCCGTCCGCTCGGTCAACTGGTGTTTTTCGGCCTGCCGGATGCGAACCAGAATGTGCCCTTCAACTACTTCAAGTTCTTCATGAAACAACTGCGTATGTACGCCGTGGTCGGGATTAGAATATTGGAAGCTACAGTGATGACAGTAATCAAATAAAGCTCTAAAGCATGGGCACTCCAAAAAGTGGATGAAGATTTAGTAGATGTTTTCCAGAGAATAGCCTACGATTTGTTCTGGGTACCCTGCTACTTGGCCTTATTTCAAATAAGCGTTGGACGAGTTGTGTGCGTAGCTCTGTTGGCCTCAGGTGGTTTGGTGCTGCGATGAGTTATTCTTAGATCAATTCTGATTAAGAACACGCCATAGGCTTTTTCCTGTGTTTTATTTCAGGAACGATCCAGAGAACGTAAATTCATAATGGGTAAAAATAAACAGCGTGGGCCATTAAATAAGACTAGACCGTTACAAGCAGCTAAAGCAAAGAGCATCGAAACCTTTTCTGAAATAATGAAAATCTAAAATCAAGAACAAAGAATAATTTATTATTAAACTTAAAACCAACCAGGGCCACAATTACATTTTCTTCTTCCTCTTTTTTAAGTTGTTCGTCGTTTCTATCCATCACTAATCGAACTCCACTCCACAATTTTTGAATCCATTTCCGTTTCCCCAAGTAATTCTTGTCCTCGTTTTTAGAGGTGGTTGTAGATGATCGTTCTAGTGATTCAATCGAAGATAATCCTGGAACTGTCAAGTTTTCTACACGGACATTCGATCGAACAAAATCATTTAAACTATCAAGAAGCCCCAGTTGCCCTGATGCCCTTGCGTCTAACCAAGCTCTAATTCAGTTGACTGAAGAAGCATCCAATCATAATAATCAGGACTTAATTCTTCTTGGAGATTTGAATCTACCAGATGTCAAATGGGTTGAGGGCTTGGGTTATCAATAAAGATCAATTGTCAGTAACCCATTTGCTGAGTATTTGGGTAGCAATAGCTTAAATCAAATAATAGACCAACCGATCTACGTCACGTCGGTCGACGGCACGACGATGCGCTTCGGGACCGGCGGGGCCCACGTGACGACGCCCGGACAGTCGCCGGGCGCGTTCGCGATCGCGGAATGGATGCTGTCTTCGATCGAGGATCCCTACGGAAACTCGGTCGACTTCGTCTGGGAGGAGGGTGCGCCGGGCGATGCCGGCTCGCCGCGCCTCGACGAGATCACCTGGGCGGGCGGCACGCGGAGTGTCGAGAAACCATCTCCGCCGTTCGAGAGGGCGTATTAACCGATTTGTTCAATTTGCATATCCCACCACAAAGTATCGAAGAACAATGGGACGTACCAGGATTGGAAAAGGCGTTGATTTCCGATTATCAGTTACATTTGCCCATTCAGAAATGGTTGGAAGAAGAATCTGATTTACATGAAGAAACGCTATGCGATCGAGTTATTGATCATGCCGCACAAAATTATCAAAGCATGAGATTAAATGGCGACACTTGTCAGGGGGAGGACTTTAAACATCCCTCCTGCTGTCAATCTGATGTTTAGGAAAGGGTAAAAATCCCCCCAATCGAAGCCACTTCTCAAAACGGCACACTTTATTCCCATTCAATGGACTGAGAATTTAATCAGACCAACTGTAGTATTTTACATAAAATCACTGTGAGACATTTCCTACAGATGAAAAACACCTCACTCACAGTCCAAGTCACCTTCATAGTGAAATGTATATTAACAAAAGTTTTAAGCGAGTAAGAAGGAAACATTTATCTTCCTTGTTTGCTGAAGAACAAAACGACCCTTTGTATTATGCAAGCTACGAATACAGACACGATGGTGTATTGCTCGGCTGTGCTGTAACCAAAACAAGACCTTGGTGGGTGAGCCTTGCCCGTGATAGCGGTAAGCTGGATTCTAGCATGCGCTTTAAAATATACCCAACTCGCCAAATCCTTAATCAGTGCGCAAATGCAACAAGGCGCTCTAGGTGCAGGATTGGAACATGCTAGCCAAGCCGAGATTGACACCTTTCTTGCCGAGAGTTACCAGAGCGAAAAGCACGATTGTCAATTGCAAACGCTATCCCAAATCATTCGTGATGAGGGTTTGACGCACATCGATTTTTTGAAAATTGATGTGGAAAAGAGCGAGTGTCATGTCCTGCGCCCAATGATTAGGGTCAAAGGCGTCCGGAATTCATGGGAAATATTGGCAAAAAGATTTTTCTGGCGCTCCAACAGCGCTTCAATCGTCTCTTTTTGTTGAACAATTTCTCGGGTTCTGGCTTGTACTTGAAGTTCTAACTGCTCTGCCTGCCGTTTTAGGGACGCGGTTCGCTTCATCGTCCAAACCGCCACGCAAGCCAAAGCGAAACTGAAATAAAGGACAAAGGCAGGACCCCAAATTATGCAAATCAGAAATTTGCCAAGATTTTGGTTTGCGTCATTATAGGGCCTAACCAGGGTTCCTGATATAACTCTAAACACTTCTTTGGGGGATTCATCATTTCTCTGTGTGGGTATGATTTACATTGATGAAGTGCTAAGTATATATAAAGACATCATTTTTTGAAATAAATTGATGTTGAAAACATCATTTACCAATGTTTAAATGGCAAGCTTAAGCCGCCCGGCACTCCGGTCGGCTCGTTCTTCCTAGTCGGCCGCACCGGCACGGGCAAGACCGAGCTCGCCAAGGCCGTGGCGCGCACGCTCTTCGACGACCCGACCCGCCTGGTGCGGATCGACTGCTCGGAGTACGCGTTGCCGCACGAGTACGCCAAGCTGATCGGCTCGCCGCCCGGCTACATCGGGCACAGCGACGGCGGCTTCCTGACCGAGGCGGTCAAGAACTGGTCCGCTCTTGACTGGGCCGATACTGGCCTGGTGTACGCTTTGCGGTTTGAATTCCGTGAATTCAAAGGCGTACACCAGGCCGTATCGGCTTCGAGTTGAGCGCCCCAGCTCTATGGATTGTTCGAAAGTCCATCCCTCGCAACTCCATAACACTGCCGCCGTCCTCGCGAATAGGGCAACCGGAGGCGCGCAGTGACATCCGATACCCGACAACAGCTCTATGACCGAGGTCGCGAAGCTTCTTCCATGGCCTTTTTGATCGCTTCCTGTTGTCGCTGGTGCTCGTTGAGCCATTCCAGGAAGTCCTTGCCAGCCTGATTGGATCCGTCTTCGGCCGTTTGTGCACCGTAGTCTTCGTCGTTTCCAACGGCCAACCGAATCTTGCCCAATTCGTTGGCGTACGTCCATGCTTCAGCGTCGTTCTTGTGAATCAACAGTCAAGGGAAAACAGACACTACAGGAAGCAATATGATTCGTAACAAACATTTTTGTCTTTTTTGTGCATTGATCATCGCGGTGATCGCCTTGAGCATCAAACCATCCGATGCTCAGAAAAAGCCTCGCTATACCGACCCCAAAAAAGCCGATGCGGATTTTGCATTCCAAGGTGAATACACCGGCGATGTTGGGGACATGAAGCACGGTGTTCAAATTGTCGCTCAAGGGAATGGGGAATTTCAGGCCTATTCACCAGTTTAAGTAATAGCAAAATACTCGTAGTTAGTAGAGTGGTATTTTCTGCCATTTTGTGGCATAAAACGAAGAATTTGACCCAAGTGGTGCCATAAAGCCATAAAGCCATCAATTCTGAGATGAACAGTTGATATAAAATAATAATAAAAACTATCCGTTGAGCTTTCGAGTTATAGTGACAGAATACCGCTAGGTGAAGCACTTGATCATAAAGATCCAATCCAGCTTGCATGGACCGTTCTTCGTCGATTCGTTGAAGACCTGCAATGTCGCACAATCCAGATCGAGGAGCAGCAACACAGAGTCTCCCTCGCTGGTTGTGATGCCCCCTTCTGCAGCGGTGACACCGGCCCGAACCAAGCATGCATCGCTGGCGAATCCGAAGCTCAGTGGATCTCCTTCTAGATCAAGTTCATTTGCGATAGCTAAAATGGTTCGAATTGACGTGCCGGCGTCAGCGGCCGGGCGGTGCGTTCTGCCGGGTCGGCGGCGCTGGACACGGTCACCCGGTTCCGTTCCGGATCGCGGTTCTGGCGGGCCAGTCGCTTGAGCCTGCCGGAGGTGTCCTTGAGCACGCTGCGCACTTCGTCGTAGTCAGTGTCTTCCGGGATGCCGTCTGCGGCGGCTTCAAGCCGTTCAGACAGACAATCGACCTGCAGAGCCGAATCGCCGGTGGCGGTGAAAACCCCCTTTTCACCACCAATAGTTTCCCAAACAAACAAAATCAAAACTTTGAAATTACCATTTTATTCAAAATTGTTGAAAGGTACATTAATTATGTATTTGGGGATGACAACCCCCAAGAGGTCCCATGGTAACCGCTTTCAGTTATACTATTTACCTATTTTTGATATACATATTGTTTTTATGCAAATGATGGTATTATATAGCTTGAAGGAGTTCTACAGTTTGGGACAATGATTGAGGCGTGCTCAGAGCCAAATATCTAGGTTGAATGATCACTCACTCCAAGTATAGCTTCCGATTGGGATAATCAAAAGTGACCACATAGTCCTGAAAGAAGCCATTCCCAATTATGTCTTTACCGCCCCTCTCAAAAACCATGCAGGTCACTTCCTTTTTCTTAATGCCAAAAATTGAAATCGAGTCAATCTTGATTTCCCTGAGTTGAAAAAAAAGGAAGTCGACCGATTGCGATTCGCCCACAGCACGTTCTTCGCCGACATGCTGGACTGGAAACGCGATCATGCGCCCAGCAACGGACGTGTGGTCGCCGCCGACGTCGTCAGCAACTCGCTGTCCAAGCCGATGAAGGAGCTGGCGCTGAAATTGTTGACCCAAGCCGAGGGTCAAAAAGAGGAATCGGATCGGATGGAGTTCGAATCCTCGCACGACCGCTTGATAACACACATTTACGTAAAACAACAAAACCAGCATCTAGTTACGCAATAAGGTGTAATGCAGCTCACCCATACTTATCAGTAGCGTTAACAACAGTGTCATATCTCAAAAGAACTTCAACAATTTCGATGCATTTCGTTTCAACAGCTTTGAACAAAACATCAGGACTGTCTTAAACATTAACTTTATTAGCTAAAAGCATCTTACTAAGGTTTAAATCGGTGTTCTTGGATAATCAATGATCAATTGTTTTAAATGTTGATGAGTCCATTGTTCATTTTCAGAGATTGTGATATATATGATCCGTACGTTGAATACGGAAATATTTCAATTGAGGAAATGATTTCAATAAATGAAGAAATTCTGTCAAATTACATTGATCAATGGTCAAGTTAATTATCGATGGAATGACATTGAAGGGATAATCAGTTTGAATAATTGATAATGTTCGTAGACAGATCAACTTCTTTGAGTTCCCGGACTGGGAGGCCAAAGATTGCAAGATGTTTTTCGAGATGCTGGCAGGGAAGAAGAACTTTGCTATCGGCGACGGCGTGTTGGAAGCTGTTGAAATTGGCTGCGCGAACTTGATGAGGATGAACGGTTGGGGAAATGGACGAGATGTTACCAAGCTATGGGAACAAGCAAAATCCAACCGAGATGTCCGTGTCTACGGCACCGAAGAAACAAGCTTGAAATCAAGCCGCTTTTCAAAAGTCATGTTGGCAGAGTAATGCGTGAAAGCATTCCGGCCATCGGGCTTAAGCCAGGTTGTCGCGCCACCCGGAAAAGCCGGGTTCGACGTTTCTTGTGCGTGCGTCGAGGTCATCGACGTTGCCAGCAACAGGCCCGCGAAAGCGGTTGTCGCAAGGGCAGGGACTGTGAGAGCGGGATGGTTCATGGAATGCTTCTAAGTCGAAGGATATGAAATGTACCGGCAATCTTTTCATGTACTTTCATCGGTATCATCATCGTTTACAAGAAGAAATTCTCATTTACAATGGATAAAAGACGATCTTTGTATGATGGCAAAAAAAAAATTATACCTTTGCCTTGTATTGATAATAGATTTACAAGTTAAAGAAAGCTCATATTGAATCAATGATTTTAGTGGTTTAAAAAAACTGGATATTTATTAATCCTTCTGTTCTATGTCAAGCCCATGTTTTAATAGTGTAAGTTAAACTTGACGATTTATGTGTTTGGCATTCTTCATATACTTCCCAGTTTAACGACATAAAATCTGCAGGTTTAATGGCGATTACTATGTCTTTCAGCGTTTGTTTTACGCCCTGTCTACCCCCCACTAATTTGAAATTGTTCTTTTTCGTCGAGAAGATTTTCTGGAATGCACATACCATGCTTCTTCAGTTAAACAGCGTCGCGCCCGAGGCCTTCCAGTGAAAACACCCTGTCGACCTCGCCACCGACCTGGGCGATGGCTGCCCCAATCGCATTTGCAACCGATGCGTAATCGGGTTTGATAATCTCAGAAGCACTGGGCAATTCACGCGACATCAAGATCGAACCACCGCCAACAAGAATAACCGGCAACGGCTCGGCACTGGTCTTCATTTTATCGACCGCCTCGTCAACCATCGCATGGACTAACCAGCCCTCCACCAGACTCGAGGGTGCGAGCAGGAGGCCGACGTAGATTGAGCTGACGACGGGCAGATACTCGGTACCCGAAGCAGTGGCCAGGCCGAATGCGGCTGCGCAGAGGAGCCCACGCACTCCGGCGCGGGAGTATTCGAGGGCAACGTCTCGAATCGGTTGACCGTCAGGCCCAAATCGAGTGCCGCAGGACTCGCACTCAGAGGGGTTCGGGTCCAAGGAATTGCCTGGGGATATTGTTAAGTACTCATTTGACTGACGCTATAAACTAGGAAAGTGTGGTTCAATCCTACTTTCCAGGGCTGTAACAAAAGAATAGTAAAGATAAATATGCCAACTTTTAAAAGATGAGGGATGAAAGGTTGTAGGTTGTGCTTTTTTGGCATTCTTCTGGTGCCCAAATGAAAAGCTAATCGTCTGAAAACCGAATAGGGTAAAAAGATGTCAGCAGGGCCGTCACATATGGGTGGGAAGGGGGGTCGTCCCCCCAATGTTTTGTTTACTCGGTAAAAATAATAAGTCGGTGAAATCGTGAAGCGAAGCGCTATAATTTTTTCGACGCCACTAAAATTCTATGTTCGGATAAATAAAGGCCACGAAAATACTGACATGTCATCGAATGAATGTTTACGAATGTAAGATTACGAATGAATCTTAGTCATTAAATGTAGTGGGAAGGGCTATTGCTCATTTTATTACTAAAAGTTTAGAGGTATCAGTTATAGTAGTTATGCCACTGTTGAACCAACTGACGGAGATACTAGTGACTCAAATAACTTTTACTTGCACTTACAGGAGCAAAGAGACAGGTCACTAGGGGAAATACGGTGTTTTTACTAGGAGTTTGAACGCCCAGGCTGGTAGAAACAGGCATAGATAATATCCTAGCCAAGGCAAATTTGGTATCCTCGGCTTGTAAATCACGTCCATATTCCCCAAGCTCGAGCACTACTGGACCGCCAGCAATGGGCAAAGCACCCCTATGTCATCCTCCACGAATTGGCTCATTCATTCCATGATCAAGTTTACGGATTCAACAACAAGGAAATCCGCGAGGTTTTTGATAAGGCCAAGTCTTCAAAGAAGTATGACCGGATTATCGATCATCGTGGAAACAAAGTCAGGCATTATGGAATCGGCTTGTCACCTTACTTGTGTAGGGGCAACAAAAAACGATCTGGACCAGATGCTTCAGAAAATTAATGACGCCGGTGTTAGAAATATAGTAGCCCTAAGGGGAGATCCTCCTCAAGGGGAGAGCAACTTTGTTGCACCAGAGGATGGATTTTCTTATGCCAATGAGCTGGTTAAGCATATTAGAGAGTTTGAAGATCACTCTGGAAACAAAAATCGCTTTGGTATCTAGTTGCAACAGTCATTCGAATAGCTACATAATAAAAGTTACCGTAGCCTGAAGGTCGAGTGAAAACAGCGTTGGTGCTTGATAGACCTGTTAGGTATGTAGATAGTGTCCTTGGAGTTGTAGATGTTGTTGGTCTGGTTGTAGGTGTTGTCGATTGAGTGGCAATTGTCGTTGGATTTGGCATCAGTGAGAAAATTACAGCACCAGGACCAGTTACTGTAATAGTTAAATACGGGCGACGGCGCGCTGCCCATGGATTGCAGCACCCCCAGAAGACGCGAGATCTCGTCTTCGCGGGCCTGCAGTTCGCGGGTCAGAACCTGTTCACGGATGGCGGCGCGGCGCAGGCCTTCGCGCATTGCTTCAAGCCCGTTTTCAAAGGCGCGCACGGTTTCCGACAGCGCCTTGACCCGGTCCCGTGCGCCATCGGCTTCGTCCAGCCGGATCGCGGCCTCGGACTTCGGTGCCCAATCATCGGCGAGCAAAACGCACGATACGTTTTCTCACTCACCTCGACGGGTCCCGGAATATGCAATTTCAAATGTGCCATATAAGAGGCGGCAATTTTCCACAACCCGAGTCCGAAGGCAAGGGACGATTAGTAACGGAAGAAGCACACGAACCCTAAGAAATCGCCAACAAGCCCCAGGCTCTCCAGCCTCGACTTCATCCACCGACCCATTTCTAAAGACGGTCACATTGGAGAATTCCCTGCAAATTTTTGTATCAAGATTATTGGTAGAGAATGTAAGTATTCTGACTTTTTGCACATTATAGCATCCACAATAGGTCAGAGAGACAAAATTTTTAGTTAAGGGGCGAAAGCTGTCCAAGTCATTTGGCTATATCTTTAATGTTAAAGAAATTTTGTCACAGGTATATTCAAGACCTTAAATTGTTACTCACTTGATTCGGGTTGATCCTCCAAATTCTGCTGATCGCTTTTCTCGGGTATCGCGGTCTCAATCTTGGTTTTGACAATCGGGTTGAGCGGTTTTCCGTTGCCGAGCAAGAAGCAGAACGGGATTATCAAGCCTGGGCATCGCGCTTTGGGCAACGCGAATACTTTTTGGTAGCGCTCCATGCCCAGAATGGAAAGGATTCCCAAATTGCCGTTTGGGGAGAGGAATTTTTTCAATCTCTATCCAGGAACGGTCCGTCGACGAGGGCTCGAAGGCATCGCCGCAGACGATGATGCGTCGCGGCGTTCGCGATCCATCGGCTGAGGGTTCGTGCAGGAACTGTCGCACGTAGACCGCCGCGTAGCCGGCGGGGCGGACGTCGTTGCCGAGGTCGGCCAGAGCCAATGGATCACAATCCGGTTCCTCGTGATCCGGCCGGGGAAGCGCGAGCTGGATGCGCTCCGCGGGGTCCGGAATTGTGTCAAAAATTCGCCTCATTTGACAAAAGGGGCCTTAATCCGCTGTGCCCTTGGTGCCACAATCAACTAAAATTTTATCTCACTTTCAGCGAGAAAGTCCTGTTCTGGCACGTGCACAAAAGTTTAGTTGCGTCCAATGAAGGGATAGGCAGAATGATTCCATGGCCAAGTTGGCTCATTTGAATACGGTCTGAAACCCTCTTTTCAGGCTTTCCAAAAAGAGCTATGAACTTTGGCCATTGTTTACATATAACATTGATTATTGGTAAATATTCAGACACTTTTCTGGGGATTTTTCTGGTGGAGGGGGGGAGTTACGTTGGAGGACCTTTCAATTGAAGTATTTTTTTGTGGGGGAAGGAGATTTTGTATGGAGGGGGAGCTGGATTTTCCGGCATTATTAAAAACGATCAGAAGTTAAATAAAAAAACAGGATTTATCAACTGAAAGAATCAAAAGGCACTATGTGCATCCAGTTTATAAAAAAGGACGAGCTGCAATATTTTAAGAACAGCTAAGGGAATTGAGTTGAAACTAGCAGTTCATGTTGGAGGGGGATGCTGAATAGTTACTGGAGGGCCACCACCCCTTTCCATGCCTTTTTAATATAAATCGCTCCCAAAATGTTCGATCAAGTTTTTGAAAAAGGTCATCTTGTTCAAAATAGTCAAAAGCTCAACTCCATCTCGTCCTTGATGTCGTCGGGGATGGGCTGCCGAACCACGTTGGCGCCCTGGTCGCCTTGCGTGGTTATTTTTCCCAAGTTTCATCCCAATCCCTCCACTATAAGCGTTTTCCAAGATTTAAGGTTTCCCCCTCCAACTCCCCCCAATGTCACCGGATTCGGTTGGGATTTAAAATAAGAGCTCTGAAATACAATATCCTTCTATATATCAAATTTCATTAAGATCAGCGCCTCAAGCACATGGGTCTCGGTGAAGTCGATGACCTTCGCGCCCATCTTCCGCGCCAGCTCCAGCCGGTGGGGATAGTGGTCGATGGCGATGACCTGATGCGCCCCCATCACCAGCGCGCTCTGCACCGCGAACAGGCCCACCGGCCCGCAGCCCCAGACCGCGACCGTGTCGCCTTCCTCGATCTGGGCGTTCTCGGCGGCCATCCAACCGGTGGGCAGGAGGACCTCGTGACTCAGAGTTTTTATTTTAAATCCCGACCGGCATTAAACCTCTGATATTCCTTTTAAAGCAATCTATTGATTCGCTAGAGCTAATTTTGCTAGAGCTTATAACATATGAGCTCTTGGCTCTTCTGACCTCGTCACAAGTGCCATATGAGCTCTTAGCTCTTGCTTTAGGATTTTACTACATAAAGGATTGATACTTTCACTTTAAATGTGGATGATGTTCCCCAAATGTTTAAAAACATGTTAAAAACAACAGCTATCTAGTAAGAAAAAATTGCTATTTGCAGCTGATTCAGGAATGGGGATTATTATTTTCCTTAGTCTTTGCAGTAAAATGTTATTGAGGAAACAAATTTAAAGATTTTTTAAAAGGAGCCAAAAACCCATCAATAATGACATCACAGCAAAATTGATGACATTTTTTATGGGTTTCTATCTCTTTTTAAAAGTTCACTAAATCGTTATTTTATAGTGCTAGGATAAAATAAACAATTGCTAATCTACAGAATGAATTTTTAATTGTGCCAGTGGATAAATCTAATAATAATTTTGCCATAATTTGTCAGAAGCCGTATTGTGATGTCTTAAAAGGGGAGTTATTATGGACTAATGTTTCTGAAAGGTTAGAGGATGAAAATTTAATTGGAAAAACTGAAAAAATACTTTTAAAAAATTTCATACAGGGAAAGTTAAACTTCCTCTACTGGCTGCACCCCCAGAGCCATTGAAGACTTTGCTTACTGGAACCACGTCAGAATCTAAGTGTTTTTTTTTTTTTATCAAACATCAGTAAATACAACTCATGTTTCCAAATGACGTCGTTTGGTGCCTAAATCGAAAATCAAGATCAATTTATGCCTACTTTCAAAGTAAAAGGGCAAATTATCATAGAGCAGGGTCCCAAGCACCACCGCAGCCTCGTTCGCTCCGAAGCTGCCGAGCGAACCGGACCCGGCGAAGTCCTCCAGGTCGGTTCCGAGTTCGGGGTTAGGCACGAGCCCGGCCTGGAGCGTACGCGCTTCGCGTGCACGGACCTCCCAGGCAAAAGCGCGCAGATCCGGATTGTGCAGCAAGGCCAGGGCCAGTGCTTCACGGAGGGTAAGCACATTGGAAGGAACGGGATCCTCTGCATGGAGGGAAATTACAGCGAGTCTGCGTGCAAAATTTATTAGCTACAATTATTCTGATATTATGAAGTAAGGATTGTTTTCTGACTTCACACTGTTCAAATACTTTACCCCCACTCCTCCTAATGTGTAAATATATAGCCCAAATTATATATTATCCATCTATTCGGTCATTTCCCTTTGTCTTTCTCACGCCACGTTGAAGGAAACTAACGAAAGAAACCGGTTTACAGTTCGTCAAGTCAGTCAGTCAGTCAGTCAGTCAGTCAGTCAGTCAGTCAGTCAGTCAGTCAGCGACGTCTTTCGTACGATTGAGTGCGCCTTTCATGAAAATTGTTGACAAAAAGAGCATTTTATGACGTTAGGCAACTGACTGTGAAAAGCAATAATCTGCCCACTTTCCTCTCTTTGTTTTTCCATGAAGCACTGCATATCTGTGTATAGGTTACAATCAATATCCAAGTAACCTAATTGGCAGTTATTCTTACAAGTTTATCAGCAACAACTCCAGCAGAGTGGATCTTAATTTTCTGCAACCCGTTGATGGCCCTATTGGTCGTTGCTTTACGCTGATCGACAGCACCGGCGAGCGCACTTTTGCTATCAGTCCGGGCAAAATTAACCAATTGCGTCCGGAAAGCATCAACAAAGATTTAATTCAAAAATCATCCGCTTTAGTTATTTCCGCCTATCTGATGCGGCGGTTGCCCAATCAATCCGCGAGAAGGCTATGCCCCTTTTTGAAGCGTCGTGCGTCCATTGCCACGACGCGGATACTGAGACGCCGCTAGATTTAACTGAACTTGCACACGATCTTTCCGACCGAGACACCTTTCGAACTTGGGAACGGATCTACGACCGCGTGATGTCTGGCGAGATGCCTCCTGAATCCGAACCGCGGCCCGAAAAGGCGATTCTTGAGCGAGCAGAAATGATCTTCAAGACTAGCGCCATGACTAGGTTCACGAATAAGCTCTGATGGATATATATTTTTATAAATATCAATGAAATCCTTAGAATTTAAGACCAAAATTTCATCTAAATATATCTTATTGTTTGGCAAAACATGTTTTAAATTATTGGGGCTCTGTGCACCATGGAATGTATGCATCTAGTGTAAACAAACTATGTGAAATATACCTTATTAGCCTATTTTAGACCTATCTTTCCGACGGTTTTTTCAGTTTGGAAGAAGATGGAAACTTTGCACCTGGCGGGAATATCAGCGCGCCCTTGTCCACCTACCATGCGCCGAAACCCATTTTTATCAACAACAACAAACATTATTTTCATGCGCAGGACGACCGGCCCAAAAAGGGCCTGGCCTTCGATCCACGAACCTATGCCAACTTCTTTGATAAAGATAGTTTTGCCATTTATTACTCAAAAAAAGTGATCCTACAAAATCTGTAAATTCTTGGAATTGATGAATGTAGATGTTTTGGATAGGGTGAGCTGAAGGAGGAGTGTTTCCTAATGCCTTGGCACCAGACGGCTATTGACTTCTATCTTGTTTTGTTTTCCATTTTGCACGTTGGATGCTATTCCTTAACTATCTTCAATTGAAGGAAAAATGAAAAACCAAAGTTACAGAAAGTCCAAGAAAGCACGAACGACCACCTTGTAAGTCTTCGCGTTTGGACTGGCCAGACTCTGCATCCTCAAGAAGAGGTAATTTTTCCTTTTATTATCTAGAAGTACCTTTATTTTATTTTAATATCTTTGATTTCGATAATTTAATATCTAGAAGTCCTTAATTATTTATTCTAGATATTGTTCTTGTTTTATTCTTCGTTTCTGAAGTGACTAGACTCTATCTTCAAGTAGAGGTAAATTTGTACTTCCAGCGGCGTGTTATGAGTCAGTCCGACGACGATGCCGGTATCAAGAGCATTGTAGTGCTCACCGCCATCGACCGATACGATGTTGGCGCCGAGTTCACCCAACATGTCGACCCAACCGCCATTGGTTGCCATCTTCAGCCCGTCGACGTCGGCAGCTGTCTTGATCTGCTTGTTGACGGTGACCAGCTGAACCGGACCCGCCGAATTGTTGGCGATGATCTTCACCCCCTGATTTTCGTTCATAAAACTTATTTGATGTGGATAATTTCATCAAAACCTAATATATCTTGATTTATGTCTTCGAGAATTGAAAAATATTTTAAGTTCTTCTTCATGAAACTTGTTGCATGTTGATTTTTCACTTCGTGAAATACGTGCATTGATTTTTCTAATTGTGAAACCGGTTTTCTTCGTTCAACACTAAATCAGTTAAAACTAAAATGATTAACATCAGTGACGCGATCCTCGTCTGCCGCTCGATCAGCGAGGTGCACAGCGGGGCGAACCTGCTGGCCATCCTCGACCTGACGATCATCGGCGCCTTCGTCGTGCCGGGACACCACGCCAAGGCGCTCAGCGTCGTGGAGGGCGCCATGTTCGACGTGCGCTCCGAGTTCCTCTATGCCAGCGCGATCGGCGAGGGCGACCTGAAGCTCGTCGACTCCTACGCCGACCTCGAGCCGAACCCTACTCCTATTGCTGCTACTACCACTTCTGATAGAGTGTATAAGGATTGGGAGTAGCCTATAATGGTTATAGGTTATACCCTATACCCTAGAATAAGGTATTAAATAGAAACTTTTATGGAAAGTTTATGTTGCTTTAAAGCTCAATTAAGAGAAATTATGGAAATAATTTCACCATTTCTAGATCAAATCATTCTCGTCTGAACTCTTAAAAACCTTCTTTTCCTTAAGTATCGGGAGCATGCGGCTCGTCAGTGAACACAGCGAAGCACACAAGAGACCGCCAAGCAGGCTCACCGCTCGATGCCGAACTCGGTCAGTGTGCCAAGAAGCACCGAGTCAGCGCCTGGTGTTCGAGAGAGGAGTGAGCGGCGCAGCAGAGAGGAGGAGGGAGGAAGAGGGGGAGAGGAAGCGCCATACACATACCACTCGAAGCAGAAGCAGAAGAGGCAGCGGAAAGGGCACGGTCGTTTCAGCTTTCGGCACTCTGGTGGAACGAATAATGATCAACATGACCGATCCGCACCCCGATCACGGCGATGCGCGTTCCACTTCCGAACACTCCCACCCGATCCTTTCCGACATAAACGTGCGCAAGGCCCTTTCCATGGCCATCGATCGCAACAAACTGGTTGAAATCGGCTACGGAAGTGCCGGCCGCCCGACCTGCAACGTGCTGCCGGCTCCACAAAATCGACAATCACCTCGGCAGCTGATTGTCGAATTTGAGTCACAAAGCGAGCAAGAAAAAGCTTGTTGCTCCCGGAAACACGCTTTTGGGCCGCACAAAAGGTCGCGGAAACGCTCTTTCCGAGCCATAATCAGCCCAAAAACTGTTTGTGGGAGCATGGAAATATGCCTTATAAAACGACCTTCAAAACTTGGATACCTTTAAAAGTTAAGTTAGATTTTGGGCCTAGAAGGTAATTTCAAATCCTTCAGCATGGTTCATTGAGATTTAGCTGTATAAACAATAATGGTATGTTTATTGCCCCCAAAATATTTCGTAAAAGAGTAACAGGTTATAAGCTGTCAAAATATGCATTTCAAGAATTTTGAGTTTCTAACTACCATTCATATGAGCAAACCGGTTTTACAGGTTCTATGAGCTTTCAAAGCAAGATATGTAAAATTTTCAAGTTATTTAGCGTGTACTTAACAGGTCTGGAAAGACAAATGCAGTTTTCCAGAAATTTATCATGTGCCGGCGCTCGGACGGGCGATCGGGGCGCCGATGCGCATCGACGCGGCGTCCGCGAGTTCGGGGAGCTCACCGGCATCGCGAGCGGCCGCGACGCGGGAGGCGAAGTCGCTCTCGAGGAACGCTCCATCCACATCGGATGTTACGGGGCGGAGGTCGAGGTATCGGTCACCAACGTTCGTAAAAAATTCTAGTTGCCTTTTTAATTTACCAAAAATAGGAGTGCAACTAGGTCTCCTCCCCCACTCCTTTTTTTATCAAAATCGTCCGATCAAAACTATGAGAAAGCCATTTAGCCAAAAAAAAAAATATGTATATTTCATTTTAATTATTCATGTGAGGTGAACCAAAATTAAAACATGCATTAATTAAAATCTTCAGAAATTAAATAAAATAACTAGTCGTCGGACGCGGCGCCCGCACGACTCCGGTCCGCGAGAAGAACAAGTAGCCTGTGACCGAGATCAACGACCGGGCGAGCGGATCGTTCTCCTACCAGGACTACGGTCCGGCCTCGCCGATCGACGGTGTCGAGATCGTCGAGCTGAGGCGCTTCAACGACGATGGCGGTGCGATCACCGAGCTCGCGCGTCTA
Organism: Alatinidae sp. Z8VKAUB7J3; assembly: GCA_010016025.2. Classification (NCBI taxonomy): domain Eukaryota; kingdom Metazoa; phylum Cnidaria; class Cubozoa; order Carybdeida; family Alatinidae; species Alatinidae sp. Z8VKAUB7J3. Next base: position 250,825,927 of record JAAAKM020721499.1, on the reverse strand, counting down.
TCGGAGGGGATGCACGGCCAGCTCGACGGGTTCGAACCCCCACAAATTACACTTAAAGGTCCAAATCAATGATGTAAGTTGTTCTTCAGATACTGATTTGTCACCTTTTTGAAAATTCACATGCTCACACTTTGTTTGAATTAGTTCAATATCTGCCTAAATATTCCTTAAAAGTAAGGTTCAAGGTTCAATCGGGTTTAATTAAAAAAAACGGAAATAACTAAACTTGAAGTACACTGCTCTGTGACAAAACTCACGTTGAGACAAAAAGGTAAAAAACTAAAAAGAAAAACTAAAAAAGCTACAACAGTAACAAATAGAAAAAACTAAAAAGAAAAAAAAAATTAAAGCATGTATGTTTTTTTGCATGTTTGAGGGTTTGCATATGACATCTGAAAAATAAAGAAAAAAATGAAAACTAAAAAAGAAGAAAAAGGTAAAAAACTAATAAAAAGAAAATAAAAAAGGTAAAAAAATAAAAATAAAAAATCTATTAAGCCCCCTTTGAGATTCAGTGCTCTACCCCCAACACGCTTAACGCTGAGGCTAACCCTAAAGTTATTTCGGAGAGAACAAGATATCTCCAAGTTTGATTGGCCTTTCACCCCTACCCACAGTTCATCCAAATCTATTTCAACAGATACTGGTTCGGACCTCCAATCAGTGTTACCTGAGCTTCATCCTGACCATGGGTAGATCACTTGGTTTCGTGTCTATGCCATAATAAAGGAAAAATTGATCATTTGAAATGGCTAGCATTTTAATAACAAGCATACATAGACCACACACAAAAATGTTTCAACATTATATTAGTTTCTACACATTTTCTTTTTAATGTTAGTACTATAAGGAAGATTTTTTCAAGAGATTGAAACAGAATCTCTAGCTTTGAGCTTTAATTAAATTTTAGTTACTATGTCTGTGCTTCGTTGTCTTAATCAATTTTATTCTGAATGATTATTGCCCGCGATCCACTAGGAATTAAACCACTGTACTTCACACAAAAAGATTCAATGTGCGCTGTTGCGAGCGAAGCAGGGCCTCTGACTCGTCTGGTGGGATCGGAAGTTGATGAGTCCGCCCTGCCGGAATTGTTGGCCTTCGGCTGGGCCGCTGGCGGGCTATCAAACTACCGTCACATTGAACGGATACCCGGTGGTACATTGATCTCGATAGATTTGAACGTTGTTTTCAGCATGGCGAAGGCGCTCAAAGAAGAATTCACCGACGACTTCGGGAAGCTCTGTCGTAGGCTGATCGTGGAGGAGGAAACCAAACCAGCAGCCAAGGGCAAAAAGAAGGACCGCCGGAAGCCCTCCCGTCGGCTGTTCATCAGGGCAGAGGGAGCCATTGGCAAGAAGAAGAGAAGCACGAAAAGGCTCGTTACCTTTGGATTGGGTGCAGACCAGAATTCCAGTTCATGTGGTCCCTTGGTCTGGGGGATTGGCTCCATGACTTCATTGGACGCTTCAGTTATATGTATAAGTTGAGCTGGTAAAATAACATAGAAACAACAACGTAACATAACATAAACGTAATTCTAGTAAATTTATAATTTAGGTAACTGCGACAGGTCGTATGGTCATATCAGATATGAGTTGTCGAGAAAATTGCCATGTAAAGTAACAGGCTGGAAAGAAAATTCAAAAACCACAAGTTAACTTAGATAAAAGGGAAGAGTGATGTGCCAACTTATAAAGAACTAAAAAAATAAAATAATAATGATAGCCAAGTGACGTAAATGTGAGGCTATCCCAAAGTATAATCTTCTTTTCTTTTCATTTTCTATTTGTTTTTGATGTTACGGCTTATGCTCATTTAGGATTTTTATAAATAAAAGATTATTATTATAAGATTATTTCTTCTAAAGAAACCCAAAAAACAAAAAATCACACCCATTTTTTAAAGAGTGAAAAGTATAATTTACCAATGGTAATGTTTGATAGGGTTGCAAAGGACATTAGTTGTGATAAAGTAACTGTCGATGATTTTGAAGGAGCATATGAAGCTACTCAATTTCTTCATGAATTAGATTCAAAAAATATTATCTTCATAAATCCTATTTCTAATATAAGTGTTGGCGAGTCTAGAGAAGAACCTCTTTTCCAAATTTGGCTAAGGCTAGAAGATGCACTTTACTGGCACTATTTTACAAAAACCTCATGCTCAGTGGCTAACACCGCATACTTGAAGCATTCTTTGTGTTGGCTAAACCTTAGGTCAATTATAGCTTACTTTTTTCGTAATGCATCGGGCTTTTTTAGTGCCGTTTTATCTGCTAGTGGTGGGAATACAATGTTTTATTCTGCCCGAATACAAAAACAACCCCGGGCGTGCGCTCGTTTCGTCGTCGCACATCGAGTGACACATTCGCGTGTCAGTCTCGGGGACGCGCGGAACGTGATCGGAACCCGGTAGGGGACGAAGGCGCGCTCGCGCCAGGCCGATGGGTGATGGAAGTCGTTCGATCGAAAGTCCTCTCTGGTGTTGGTGTTCGTCGCGATCCGAAGTCGCTCGAGAAGTCGCGCGAGATGTGTCGTGCCCCGCCTAACAGCAGCACCCGAAGCATATCCGGTGCTAGCCACTTCGATAATTTTTGATCCTCGCCACGGAGAAGATCGACCGCTTTACGTAACTACTCAGGATGCGGAGTTTTTACTCAAGTCAGAAAAAAGGGGGGGGGTGACAATGTTTAATCAGGAGATACGAGACCTCATTCTTGAGGCAGAATACGCCTCCACTAGGGCACTTTATGCCATAAGGGAATACGGTTTTCCAGAGGACGATTCGGCGCGGTCGCTTCGACCATCGCGACCGGATGCCCCGCCCTCTCCACGAGTTGGACGTCGTCCGTCCCGAGCCGCCCTTCCTTCACGGCCTGCTCCATGGCCGCCTCGAGCCAATCGCGGCGCACCACCTGGGGCGTCTGCGCGGCCCAGCACTCGTGCCGATCCGGCGTCTCGACCACGCGGCCGTCCACGACCCGTTTGATGGTATCCCGGGATCGCTCCCCACAGATGGTTAAAGAAATCACTTATCGTTTAAAATTCGAAAGTGGTGCAAAAGATGTTTTGATTGATTTCTGTCGACGATATTACGAAAATCATGCAGAACAATTATCAATCATCGATGATTTCGCGAAGAATTATCGTCCACAACGTGCTTTATCTTGGTTACGACGACGATGTTTTCTTTCTCAAATTCTCAATCGAGCATTACGTACACGAGAAATTGATATAATCAGATTCCTAAAATAATACAAACACATCAGAAGAAGAAAGTAGAAGAAAGTAAAAGAAGAAGTTCTATTGGATAAAGTAGAATATGGTTCTTACTTGGATTAACTGGTTTGAAGAATTTAGACTTCTTCGTGGTTTTGTTGGTGATTTTGTTGCAGCTTCAGTTGTTTTTAATAATGATTCTGTTAGAGTACAGTTCAAACAATGATAATCTGAAATAATTTCTGTCTCAGAGGCGGCCATCCGGCGCGCGGGTGTCGACCGCATGGACGTGCCGGTGCCGCGCGCGCGCGGTGGCGCCGATCTCGCCCATCCGATCCTGCGCTTCTTCCGCATGCGCGAGCTGCGCGGAGCGAAGCGATGAGCACGCGGTCGATCCGTGCCGGCGGCGTCCTCCTGCTCGTGGCCACGCTCGTGGCGATGCTCGTGGCGATGCCCTTGCTCGCCGGCTGCGGCGAGACCGGAAGCCGATCGCTGGGCGCTGGTGCATTACATCCGGTCCAAGTTCAGAAAAGACTATCAAACCGCAGGCTTTGAAACAGACCTTTTGTCTTTTCCTGTGGGGGTGGAGCTTGACACCGAACCGGATAGCCCGGTGTGGGAGGGAGTCAAATCCACCGACCTGCATTTAAGACCCCTGTCTGCAAGACGGGATGCTGTTGAAACCATCAACGTTGCCTCCGTCCACAAATTGGCATTTCAGCTATGTCTTAGCAATACATAATTGTATTAAGTTGAAATTTCTAGTGCTTGATGAGGGGGATGTTAAGCTGACTAAAAGGCAATATGTTAATACCACTGCTGCTACTAGTACTAGTGCTATTATTCCTACTATTACCATGACTACTATTACAACTATGCCTAAGGGTATAAAGGTGAAATTTTCAAGGAATATTGAGGGGTAAGTTGAGCTAAAAAAAGTTTCTGAAGAAAAAAAACAGTTCTGAAGCATTATAAAAACACCAAGAACACAGTGCAACCAATTAGTGCAAGAAGCACTAAATACAAGGCGACGTTGGTGATTTATTTAACGCTGATGGTAGTTTCCATTCATATAAGAAAGGCCGAATCCAGAGAGGAGATTACGAGATCTGAATCGCCTCCAAAAATTTTGTCCGAAATTTTGTAGAACTTAATAAATATACATAAACAACCCCCAGCTCCCCTAAAGAGAGCAGATCCGTTCCAATTATGTCTATCAAGTATCAATAGCTTGTGCTTATTCTTCCCATCAAGCTTCATCCTGATCTCTCCCCTCTAAGCGTTTTCCAAGATTTCCGGTTCCCCCCTCCAGCTCCCCCCAATGTCAAAGGATCTGGTCGGGATTTAAAATGAGAGTTTTAAAGCACGAGATCCTTCTAACGATCAAATTTCATTAATTACTACTGCTAATACTGTTGCTGGTGCTACAATTGCTACTAAAACTAAGGCTACTACTATTAATTCTACTGCTACTGCTACTAATACTGCTACTACTGGGAAGAAGTTATTAAGGCAAAAAAAGTTTGGGAAAATTGAAACACATTATTTGCATATAATTCATCAAGAAACGCTTCGGAAGCGGTTTATGTTTTTAAGTTGAAACTTTCAGCGTGTGTTAAGGGGTGTAAAAACAGGGTTGCGGCTAAAAGAGAAAGTAACAAAAGAAAGCGTGTCGAGGAATCACAAGAGCAACGTAAAAACAGGCTTGCGGCTCAAAGAGATAATGCCAAAAGAAAGCGTGCCGAGAAGTCACAAGAGCAACGTGAAAACAGGCTTACGGCGACCGGGACACAGGGAATATAAATGACGACCGGGACACAGGGACACAACAACAACAGGTAGGCCGGGGGGGCATCTGGTAGGCCAACATCAATCCAATGCTGAATTTCACCGGTGAGATCAATTTCCCAGAGTGCCGCTTCATCGGTATCGGATAGCCCCCTGCCAAAGGCGAGTTGCGGATGATAGAACATCGCATAAGCCAGTACTCGAGAGGCTAAACGCAGCTCTGTCTCAGATGGATGGCGTGCAACAGTAAATTTCACACTCTCGTAAACACCGCGCTCAGTATCTGATATATCCAGAATGGATTGTAATCACAGCAGCATCTTTGACTATCATCACCATTATTATTGTCATTTCGAGTACCAATAAGAGCCACTTTTTCTTCTTCTTTGGGTTGGGGAGCTTTTTTACTCCCACCACGTTTGCGTTTTGTACCTGCACGACGATTCCTTTGAACAATCCGTTCCGTTGTCCATCGTTTCAAGGTTGGACAAGATGAATGACACACTGAACTCACGATACGAGAAGCTGTAAACATGGATCAATTTGGTTATGACTGAAGAGTAGCGATGCTCATGCTGAAGCACAGATTGAATTAGGGGCATCTTGGATTTGTCAAGCAAGACAATGTAGGATGAGGTAGGCTCATCAATTGCAGAAATAGGAAGAAAAAGCATCGACAGCAGAAGAAACATTCTCAGAGAGGAATTATCCATGATTACTGATATGCTTTCTTGTGCATCAGCTGCTGCTTAAAAAACACGTTTTTTGCTACGGCAAAAAAATGGGTTGTTCCCTCTTCGACGCCCTGCTCTTTGCGCTATAGTTTGAATCTTTCTCTCAAGTCTAATTTTTAAAACAGTAAAAAACTTTAGCATAAAGAGCAGGGCGTTGAAGAGGGAACAGCCCCTTTCATATACGGGGTAATTTCTGTTCATTTTAAGTTTTAATATTGCTCCTTACTTTCAGTTAAAAAAACTTGTTAACTTCGAAGACCACACTGCCTTTCCATGACGAAAGTAAAACAGTTCAAAATAGGGATGATATTTCACTGTCAATAAAAAGGTATCATCCCTATTTTGAACTGTTTTACTTTATTCAAGAAGGGTGTTAGAAATCAAAATTCGTATTCGAATGGGCCCCCCTCTCCCATTCTAGGGTTCAATGACCGTTGACTCGATGCAAAGACCTCTTGAAAAAAAGTATTCTTGACTGCTTTCAATAAATCAACGGATTGGGTTTTATCCTCATACCAAAATATATTAGTAGCTGCGCTTCGACTAGGCATCTGAAAATTCTAAAAAAAATAACAGTAGTCGTTATGCCTACATAATCAATACTTTTCAACACATTCTCTATTGATAATACATTCAGTATTTCTAAACAAATTAAATCCATTATTTGTTAAAGTAGCTTCATCATTACTTCGCATATTTGTTCCAAAGCAAAGCCTTTTCAAATATTTTAATTTGCTTGTGAGGTCACCCAGATAACTTAATTTAAACGAAAAGTTTGACATTAGTAACAAACAAAAAAGTTATAAATATATAAAGAAAATACTGTTGCCTCCAACGTGAAAGGGCGTATCACATATCTTCGCAATTTTAGAGGTGATCAAAAATTAGGTGATCAGTTAGCCAGTTTTAAGCTTTTTCTTAATTTGTCAGGTTGCAAGAACAAACACGGAGAAAAAACTAAATAAGTGTGATGTAGGCAAGAAGCGCTTTTCTCATTCAAGCAATTTGATTGGGCACAAGAGAGTGGATACAGTTGAAAAACTGTTTAAATGTGACGTTTGTAACAAAGGCTTTTCTCATTCATGCAATTTGATTGTGCATCGGAGAGTCCATACAGGTGAAAAACCGTTTAAATGTGACGTTTGTAACAAAGGTTTTTCTCACAAAGGTGTTCCCCAATTCAAACACGAACATCCCGTCCTTGACAAGTGTCCTACCTGTATTCAAGCCAAACAAAAGAAAGAGCCAGCTGGTCCCAACACTACCCGTGTGGCTACTCAACCATACCAAGGCCTATCCATCGATTTCTCCTTCTCTGGTACTAAGTCCAAGGACAAAGCCCGAGAAGCTGACTATGTTGGACTTAACGGTGAAACATGCTGGATCATGATCAATTTTCCAAAATCTGGATAATTTTCAAAAATCTGCTGGATAAAAAACGACAATTCATTGTCGGTTATGTCAGCAGTGTTTAATTTCTAATAATTACAAATTATTAAAATTAAGTTATTATATTATTTATTCAACCATAATTCCCAACATTGAAGTGCGTGAGCTTCATTCGTATTGCTTTGCCATGCCCGTCTTAGTTTGCCTTCTCAAAATTCCAGCATCATCATTCACGTCTTTGTTTCTTCATCGAAACGAACTTAGCGCAAGTTTCTTCCTTCCTCTGTTTGAAGGCGACCAAAACTTGCTGATCATCTGGAGCCTCGACCGATTGAAACGGACGTCGTGCTCAACCCGAGATTGAATTAGAAAGCCGACCAGAAGAACGGAAGAGAATCGAAAAGGCGCGAGAACGAAAACCATTCGATTTTGCAGCGACTCCCTTCCTTTTGCCAAGACGACCAGAGCACGCGCCCGGTTTCGTACGCCCCCCTGAAACAGCAACAGCAAGCGTGCATTCAGTGGTCATAGTACTGACCAGCGTGCAGGGCAAAGGTCCGAAATGGGCACGGATGTGCCATCGCGTTGACCAACCTTTGCCATGGTTGGCATCGGGCCGTCAAGAATTGGCTGGACGATATCCCGAATCCGGTTCAGCAGTGCTTCGTACTCTTGAAACGCCGCAGCGTCCTAGTTAAACGGCTCTTGTGTTTCAGGAGTCATTCCTAAAGAATTGGGACAAAATTCAAACTTAAGCGTAATGAGCGAGGTATTGAAGAGGGGTAGTCCCCCTTATATAGGTAATAATTTTTGATCATTTTTTGTTTTATTGCTGCTCCTTACTTTCAGCTGAAAAATATTGTTGTTGTTTTTATTTATATTTTATGAATTTCTAAACAATGCCTGGAAAGCCGGCTCCAAAGATAGTAAGTAGGTAAAAAATTGCCTTGTAAGTAGGATTGGAGAGCCCCAACATATTTATATACAGATAATGCAATTCAGTTATGCATATCAATTGTCAAATCTCTCCTTAAATATGGACATGCAATCACACTCTACACGTGCTACGTCTACTGCAGGAGAGATCGAGGTGGCATAAATGAATGCTACAGGTATACACATAACCTTTATCAACATGACTTCCTGTCACTGGAAAGGCGCCGCTAGCTCGACTTGATAAGTTTCATTGCTATATTTTGAGGAGTAGGGCTGAGCTTTCCCTTTAGAGGCTTTTGCAACTTGCGCTACGCTCATTCCCCATTTTGTGTACTGCCAATCCGCTTTTGCGGAACTAGCGCTCATCGCGCATGTAATAGACAGTAGAAAAATGGTTCGCATGATCAGCCTCTAAATCTTAAGCATGTATGCTCAGGCTTACAACAACAAATTCAGTGTATGCAAATTTCATTGTAAATGTTGAGTTTAGTGCATATAATTGACCATTGGTGGTAGGGTGGTGGTAAAGCTTATTGGTATACCTTAAGGAATGATAGGTATTTTGACAAGGAATAATAAATTATTATAGGATGTTTGAAAGTAGTTTTCAGGATGCTATAGTGTTTCTTTCCGGATAGTAGTAATACAAAAAGAATACTTTTTTTATTCAAAATTCAAGATCTGATCACTCCTTCGTAAGTTAAAAATATCTCATTTTTTCTAATTTTTCAGAATTAACCCTCTCCCCAACTCCCCAAAAGAGAGTGAATTCGTTCTGTTTATGTCAATCACGTATAAAGGACTTGTGCTTATTTTTACCACTATGTTTCATCTCGATCCCTCCACTCTAGGCATTTTCGAAGATTTTAGGTTTCCCCCTCCAGTCGTAAGTTAAAAATCAAGGTGAAAGCTCTCCCAGGCTGCCAGATCCCGCTCACCCGCGTTGGCCACACGGGTACGTTCTGCCAAGCCAATTTCAGGCTCAACGCGGGCGATGATTTTGGCCACGATCTCATCCTGCAGAGCAAATATTTCTGCCATCGGCTGGTCATATGTTTCCGACCAGTGCGTCTGACCCTTAGCTGTGGAAACCAGGGTGGTGGCCAGACGCAGTGCATCTCCGGAACGAGCGATCCGCTACCTGCAGCGATTGCCCCTTGCGGTTCAGCAGCTTGCCGACGCAAGACTGCTCAAGCTGAAATCCAACATCCAGCTGCAACAACGAGAAGATCCGCAGCAGCGCAACTGGTCCGCCGCTGAACAGGCACTCCGCGAGGCGCAGCAGCACCTCCGCGACAACTGGCAAGTGCCCCTGTTGGAGGCGGAACTCCGCGCCCTGCAGGGACGCCCCAGTGTGGCGAATCTAGCCGTTCTTCCCATTCCGACCGCCGTGAGGGACGCCTCTCCGTTGGCAGCAGAACAGCCGACTCCTAGCCCCAGCCTCCCCTCCCGACCGATCCGCCAGCGATCCATCGGCACCAATGCAAAACGGCGACGCCCAGGGGCGTCGCCGTTTGCGTGATCCATCAGTCTTCGAAAGCCGAAGCTACTTCTTCTTCAGCTTCTCGAGGATCTTCTGCATGCGCGAGCACCCTACCTCGTATACAAAATAATTTGTTTAAATTCTTAGTGAACAATTTTCCAAAATTGTCCTCTATATATGTATATACTAGCTGGGTCCCGGTGGCTTCGTCGCAAGGCCCCAGCATGGCACGCGGCAGGCTTCTATAAATGGATTCTCATTGTCCCTTGTTTTCTAACAGCAGACAGTGCTGGTTCCCGGCGAGCTGGTTCCCGAGTCCCAACATGGCACGCGAACCCGGGGTCGAAGGGCGACAACGGCAGCCGCAACCCCGCCTTCCTGGCGAAGAACCCGGCGGGCACGATCCCGACGATCGAGGAGCCCGACACCGGCTTCGTCCTCGCCGAGGCGCACGCGATCCTCGCCTACCTGTGCACGAAGCACGGCTGGACCGACCTCTATCCGGCCGACGCGCAGGCGCGCGCACGCGTCGACTGGTACCTCCACTTCCACCATCGCAACCGCAGCCGGTGACCAGCGGCCGATCGGGATCGCCCTCCAGGAACTCGACGATGACCTCCTGACCGATCCGCGGCAGGTAGACCGCCCCCCATTTGGCGCCGGAGATGTCCTGGCGGACCCGGATCCAGCAGGAGCTGTTCTCGTCATTTTTGCCTTCTCGATCCCAGTGGAACTGGACTTTAATGCGGCCGTACTCGTCCGTGTAGATCTCCTCGTTTGACGGCCCGACCTCTCCCGCCTCTTTTTTCTCAAAGTCGTCCGATCAAACCTTTGAGAAAGCCATTTAGCCAAAAAAAGTAAAATTAATATTCAAACTTCGTTTTTAATAATTCATGTAAGGTGAGCCAAAATCAAAACCTGCATTAATTCAAAAACGTTCAGAAATTAAATATAAAAAGCAAGTTTTTTTTTACTGAAAGTAAGGAGCAACATTAAAACTTAAAACGAACAGAAATTGTAAGCTTTGTGAATGCGCTCTTGCGTACGGTTCATGCCGACGCTTTCTCGGGCTATTGGGATTTCGATCTGCGCATTTTGCAGAAGAAGACAAAGCTTCAGCGCCCACGCATCCTCAAGGGGCTTGCCTTTCTAGAGACGCAGAAGCTGATTCGGTGGCATCCGCCGGGAGCAGCCTTGCGCGTACAGTTTCGCGAGCCGCGTTCCAGCAATCTGCCTATTGATGACACCACGTTGAGTGACTTTAAAAAAAAAATGTGAGAAATGCTATTTCTTTGTTATCAAAAAAATATATACGTGCCAAGAGGCTTTGTTGTATTAGTTGCTGATTTACTCTATTAACCCATTTATCTAATTCTACGTAAATCTAAACCATTATTGTAGCATGTTCTGGACTATTTCAAGCTCTTCGTGTCTATTTTGTTAAAAAAAAAACAAAAACAAGAGCTAAGAGCCCATAAACATGGAAGCGGTCCTCAAGGCGGGCGGCAGCGCCGGCGATCAAGTTCTGCGCCAGCATATTTGGCAAAGCGACAAACGGTTTTTTCCCGTTTATCAAAACATTCGCCAGGTCCTACAGAAAATACCCTCGCCGAGTTCCGGCCTTGGCGTCACCGGTATTTTCGGCGAACCGGCCGGCACGATCGGGATCGATGCCATCGCCGTTTGTCCCGGCGAGAATCCGGACTATATCTGAGGGGTTACTGGAAATATCGCAATATCTTTTCGAGGAGGAATGAGGAATGAGTAATAACGAATAACGACGAGAGACGAGAGGTCCATTGTCGGTGATCCTCGCTCCATTAGCCATCGTTACAATATATCGCGACAGTACTCGACGGTACTATACGAGTAACGGTACAAGTAGCGTATTCGTTCATGCATACACGCGTCGATAAACTAATTACGTTAAAAGGCCCAAGTACTGTTCAAGACAGGTATAGTTTTCAATATAATTCTCATATAGTTTTCAATAGTTTTCAGCTTTTATATATTGTTTTCTTTCCGGTATAGGCACATGCACATGAGTGCTTTTAGTTCTTTATTCCGCTCTCGCAAAATGTCCAGATCAAAATAAGTTTTCATATGATTTTCTCCTGTTTTGTATAATTCAGCTGTTTTTGCACTCTTTTGAAAATATTTTTACGTAAGTAAGTTAAGACTATTTATTGACTGCTTATTTCATAGTGTAACCGTTTAAGTATGAAGAGAAACAATGTCCAGTTTCTACCGAAGCAAGGGGCTACTTAAACAATTTTGGTACTTCGAAGAGGGTAATATACGTTGAAAGGTTAGAAAGCCCTGGGTTAGTTGTTGATACTAGTCTGATTTTATGCCTCAAAAAAGTACACACATCTCATCAGTGTACGAGTATCAAAGAAAGAATGAGGAGTTATTAAGTGACACAATAATACAGCAGCGAAACTGATCGCATGTGCTCTGCTACCATTGTGAGATATACCGAAATGAGTCATGGGGCGGGCGGCATTTTTGCAACAATAACCACAAACGTGTAGAAGCTGATACGGTTGAACACAATGGATTTTGCGCGCGCGCCAAACAACAAAAGAAAATCAAGACTGATAAATTGATTTAAAGCACAAGGGGAATATCCTATGAAAATTATGTATACACAATTCGTTTAGACAAATAAACGTTTACATAAATGGAAAAATAATGAGCACTAGCAATAATCTTTGAAATTAAGCAAGCTCGTATCTCCTGTAAGCTATTAAGAGTTTTAGCTATTGGATATGAATATAAAACGGACACTGACACTAGCAATATAATTAAAGATGCGACAACTAAAAATTTGCACGGGTTGGGAAAATAACAGCTGATTAGGTCGAGCATTCTATCACATTAATATTCAATTTGGCTGAATTTACGACTAAAGAATGCATCGCCTCATTTTGTTGTGACGATAACGGTGACGTTGACCACGTTTAACATGTTTTCAACGATGTTCATTAAAAAAGCCCGCATTTGCGAGCTTTTAATTACAATTCGTGGTTTAGCCCAAAGTCGAAAGACTAACGCTTTGTTAGCAGCTCGTTGATTGCTTTTTGTAGTTTTTGCCATTTTTAGTTTTTTCAGTTTTTTTTTAGTTTTTAGATTTTTACCTTTTTTAGCCTAACCAGGAGGTTCAGATCCTGGTTAGGCTAAAAAAGGTAAAAATGACTGAAGAACCTACAATGGCAACAGCCGAGGAAACTGCTCAAATGACAAATTTTTAATTGTAAGAAGATCATGGACGGAAAAATGTTTAATCGTAAAATGACTGAAGAACCTCATATTTACTTATTGTCAATTACAGAAACAAAAATGAAAAAAAAAACTGAGGTAAATTTTTACGGTGAGGCTGCAAGACCATGGTTGAAGCAGCAGCTGCAACCTAGTAAAGAGCAGTCCATAGTAATTGAAAGTATAAAAGCACGTTTCCTAAGAAACTGTCTAGTGAGACGCATTCTAATTGACACTTATTCAGAAATACCAGCTATTATTAAGATTTAACAAAATGCATCGACAGCGCGACCGCCATCGGGCGGCAGATGGCCGGGCGGCATGCCTCGGTCCTCGCCACGACGGAAAAGGCCACCGGCGTGCCTGGGCGGATCATCCTCGGCATCTGGGGCCGCGAGAGCGGCTATGGCCGCGTGGCGATCCCGCACAGCGCCTTCGAGGTGCTGGGCACCAAGGGCTTCATGTCGACCCGCGCCGCCTATTTCACCGAAGAGCTGATCGCCGCGAAACTAGTCATATAAATAAATATTCAAAATATAAATAAAGATAAAGGGTTAAAGTGTATGCTTATACTCCTGAAAGGGGGGGGGGGGTTCCCAGGATAAACCTTCGGAGCCAAAATTACGCTTTTTATGTCTTTGGCTAATGGTGGTCAGCTCCAACCCACATTTGTTTGAACTCATTTTTTTAGACTGCCTTGAATCATTTCCATTCAAACTGCCCATGAACTTTCTTGCTTCCAGACACTGGTCCAGGTGCTCTTCAATGATCTGACGACCATAAGCATTTTTGGCACCCACGGAACAGTAGTATGGCCCCTGAGGCGCCGGGTAACCGCCGGGCGGGAAGCCCAGTGGCAGGTTGTGCTCCGGATCCCACAGGAAGTACTCCTGCTCGAACCCAAACCAGAAATCATCGTCATCGTCATCAATCGTGGCCCGGGCGTTGGATTCGTGAATGGAACGAATTGACTCTGTGCACCCCCAGGCAGTGACCTTGAGTACTAACGGTTACAAACGGTTTTCATATTTCCCTTGGAATTTAAAACATCCCAAACCTTTCAAATTTAAACGAAGTCTATGATGCCATAAAGACTTCTCCGCCTCAAAATCACTTTCTTGATCGGAACAAGAGCCTCTCCTTTTTTGAATAAAATCAAACTATCTTTCAACCCCTTGCAGAATGTAATCCAAACCAGCCGCATCCCTGTTGCGGAAACCACCTTGCCCGGAATGGCAGGTTGGCGAGGGCGCCAGCCCTTCTCTTGATGATGGCGCGCTTATGCCATGTCCAATCCGGCTTGGCAAGTCCGCCAGTGCATGGCACATCTTCCTGAAAGGACTAGCTCGGGAGCTCCACAATTGGACCGATCCATGTTGCATCACAGTCGGCCGTTGGTGCCGATTCTGCTCGCCTTTTGTGGATTTTTCTGATCATTTTCCCACTATTTACTAATATAAGAGTGCTGATCAAGCACACCATATAGCATCATCATCTAATCTCCCATTTTTCAATTTTGGTGATACTGAGCTAAGTCTGCTTAATTCTCATTTGACTAATCAGCAATGGGATGATTTGGTTTCTGAATCGGGTTTTAACTGCTCTTTTGATTTCTTTTATGATCCAGTGAAAGAAGGTATCCTAGAAGTTACTTGTCGGGCGCATCCTCGGCGAGAAACGCCAACGTTTCTTCCTTGGTGGGCAGCCGTCCTGCAATATCGATGGTCGCTCGCCGCAAAAAGGTCGAGTCATCAGCTACTGCGGACGCAGGCAGTCCCAGCAACTTCAATTTTTCAAAAACGAGTTCATCCACGTAGTTCTTCGGTTCGGGCAGGTTGGGGACGTCCAGCCCCAAGGGTACCGTCGCCCGAAACACATCCCAAGCCAGGGCCTCATCCATGCCGCCAATCTGGCAGAGAGTGAATACCGCCAGCAAGACTGCTTCACAGAATATGGCGTACAAAGTTTCATAGGCTTGCGCCTGCATATCAATAATAAGGAAGATGCCGCGCTAAGTATCTGGCATACCCAGCCCAGGCTATTCCCGTTTTCTGAAGTGGAAACAGAATTTGTACGCCTGCTGGCTGACTGGGTCAGCGGCGTCATGAAATAGGGGAGTAAGAGCAACAAATCGTCGACAAATTTGAATTTGTTGATATGTTCAACCAGCAAGTAGTTGATGATGGCAAGAAACGTTATTCCTGCCAGTTTCGTCCCTTGCGGGTCACCGCAGGTTATTTTAATCCACTCTGAGTTACAGTCTTCTTCGTGTAAAGCAAATACTTTTTGCTGTCTTTCAGACTAAAAATGGGCAGTGCAAAATGGGTAGTGTTTGGTGAACCGATAAATCGGCAAAATCGGTAACGGTAATTTCCCCAAAAGACAGGGTGTCTTCGGTAACCGCAATTTGCGCGTTAACGCCCCTGCCACTCAGCGGTACAAGGGACGGATCATTGACCAAATCATTATGGGAAATCGTTAGTGAGGCATTAAAGGGGGCTTCTGTCTTTGGGGCCATTTCAACTTGTAGCAGTAGCGGGGGGCTGCTGGGGGTAATTCTAAAGGGCATAAAGTATCTAGGACTTCTGCTTTTTTCACCAAGTTTCATCCCGATCCCTCCACTCTAAGCGTTTTCCAAGATTTTAGGTTCCCCCCGACAACTCCCCAAATGTCACCGGATCTGGTCGGGATTTAAAATAAGAGCTCTGATATACGGTATCCTTCCAAAAATCAAATCTCATTGAGATCTCGTCATCCGTTTGTAAGTTAAAAGCACTTCATTTTTTCTATTGTTTCCCTACTGGTTGGATGAGGCCTTACACAACCCAACAGTCACGCAGGACGAGTTTTTTAGTAAGGTCAACCGATACAGCGCGGTCTTGCGCCGGATCAAACGGCTGCGCGATGCGCAAGTGGCAGTAATAGGAGAAGCGTAGCGCTTCAGGGAGAAGTGATCCCGCTTCCGTAGCGAGAAGATGTGCCAATATCATCGGCCGTGGTGCCAGCAACAGCAACACAAATGATGCACTACCCCATTATTTGTATTCAAGCCTTTTTGAGGATATTCCCAAAGGAAGATAAAAAAGACTTACGGTCTACATATTATAATAATGCGAAGTCCCTCTTACAGCTTTCACCATGGACAAGTAGCCGTATTGTGACAAGTCGGTATGGGATTATCGACCCTAATGAAGCGATCATGGCACAGATCACTAGATATAACTCTAATATTTTTACTCATTATTGGACAATTAAACGTACAATCCCTTTCTTTTATGAACAAGCTCTCAAGTATCACTTATCAGGACAGGCGATTTGATGTCTTAGAAACGCCAGCATATGTACTAATTAGTTTGACTCGAGTTGATTATCAGCAGTGTAGCTTTAATAGTTTCAAAATTCTGCATGTAAGACATACAAGAACGGCAAACCCTGGGTTATGGGGTTTTTTCAAGTAGAGTCTTCATTCATTAGTTGACAGAGATTCTTCACATCTCCATTACAGATGATGATTTGCCACTATTCCGAGTAATCACCTCATCTTCCAACACTGAGATACTTATTATATCTTCTCTTGAAAGTGTCAAGTTAAGGATTTTCTGGGATTACCTCTGCCAGCAATCTTGCATATTCGGATGACTCTTAACTTCTTGAAGCAAGAGGATCTAATTTTACTGGTATGCTCAGTCCATGAGAAATCCAAAAAATTAACATTTTCTTGGTAGTTTCTGGATTGATTGCCATTCTGGCATTGGGAGGGTATTTCATTGGCCGCCAAATCACAAAACCAATTTCTCTTTTAGTTGAAGAGACAAAGAAATTGGCTGATGGTGACACAGCTGTTGCCATTGAGGGACGCAAGAGGCTTGATGAAATTGGCGAACTTAGCCGTGCTGTTAGTATTTTTAAAGACAATCTGATTGAGAATAAAGTTTTAGAAGCGAGTGCATAGTAGGTGCTGCCACCGCGACGCATGCCAAAAATGATGCGTACAAAGTCGTTACTGCCATCGATGATGCCGTTTCTGTTTTCGTCGAAAACGACCGGGACGATGTTGCCGTCGAGACCATAGTTTTTGTATTTTGAATCCGGATCGAAGAACAACCGTGTCATATTCGGCAGCAATTCTTTCGGAACAAAGGACCAGAGTTCGTCGCCGGTGTCTCCGTCGTAAGACATGTAGGAAACTTGTAAATAATAATCGGGAGTTAAGCTACAATAATCTTCAGCGGTGAGGGGTTTGCAACTTTTGCGAGTTTTGCAAAGTGTTGCTCTTGTAACAGTTCACTCGACAAATCCGAAAAAAGGTTGCCGCAGCACCTCACGTTGCCCACGCAACGTAGATCTAGTTTCTGTTCGTTTTGGGTTTCATTTAGTCTTCAATAACAACATATTTTTGAGGGCGCGCCGGTGGCGCCCGTGTTTCATCGCGCGGTCGCGGCTCTGTCGCCGCGCGTCGCCATGCTCAATATCGGCGGGGTGGCCAATGTCACGATGATCGGGGAACGGGGGCTGTGCGGTTTCGACACCGGGCCGGGCAACGCCCTTCTTGACGACTGGATGCAGGAGCGGACCGGCGCGCCGGTCGATCCGGAGGGCGCGGCGGCGGCGGCGGGCCGGGTCGATGCACCGTGGGGACCGATCAATGACGTGTGCAGCGATTGATATCCATTGGTACGCGGTATAGCGACATAGTCTTTGAAACGACCTTCGATGGGTTTGTAAAGTCCATGTACGCAACCTAATACTCGATAACAATCATCGACACTATTTACCACCACACGGAAAGCATAAATGTCCATTATTTGATTGAACATCAGTTCTTTGTTGCGCATTTTGCGGTAAATGGAATACAGGCACATCGTCAATTTCATTCGAAGCAGTTTCATTAAATAACCATAGTAGTATATGTGCGAGTGGCAATCCTCGCTTTTGCCATTCTACTGAGTACAACCAGCATCACACTGGCCCAAGCACTCTAAGTTTTAATATGAAATTCATCAGTGATTTCAACTTTTACCAGAAGACAAGGGCAAGGTGAAGAACCAACCCCATTCACCTCTGAAGTCATCCAATAGCTTTAGTAGACAATCCAAGAGTAGGTGTTCGTTCTACTTTTCTGTTTAAATCTTTCTCTTTTATTCCACTTTCTCACGTTGAATAGATTATGAAACACGTTTCTTGTCCTTTGTTTGGTTTTATCATTGTTATTCTCTGATCATCCTTCATCATTCTGATGAAGGATTTTCGATACCAAAAATATCATTTTGCGAGTGTCAGCGTCGGCTGACAGTCTCAAAGACAAATGGTCCATTAATCATTCTGCTTATATATGCTTATTGTGGAACATTCTAGAAGTTTACAGAATAACATGGAATATCTAGGTTACGGAATATTCTAGAATACACAAGAATCAACTAGATTGTTCTATTATCACATATAGTCACTCTTCTAGAAGGTTCTGAAAGGTTATAGAATATTATAGAATGTTCTGGAATGTTCTGGAAATATAGAGAATGATCTAGAATCGTCTGATAATATGACCATCATCGTCGGTAGCGCCAGCGCGGTCATCATGGTCACGGACGCGCCGATAATGCCGGTCATCGCGGCCAGAATGGTGCCCATGACCGTGACCGCGAGCGCCAAGGCCCCTGGCACCCGGCGCAACAGAACCTGCACGCAGTACAGCAGGTCATTGGCGATGCCGCTGCGCTCCAACATCACGCCCATGAAGACAAACGCCGGTACCGCGACAAGAACCAGGTTCTCGCTGGCCGCAACTGGCGGCTGCGGAGTTCTGGGGATGTGGAACGAGGCTGCAGCTCTGGTCGTGCTGTTTGGCGCGGCCGAGGGTCTCGAGGGGCTGGCGTTCACGCGCGCTCGTTCGGCAATCCGCTGCCTCCTCGACCTGGCCCCCCGAGAAGCGAGGGTCCGTCGCGATGGCCGGGAGACGATGATCCCGGCAACGGAGCTGGCCCCAGGTGATCACTTCTTCGTACCGCAAAGCTTGAGACCTCTGTAATAGGGTTCTTTCAAAAGTTGAATTTGATAGTGTAATCTTTGTCCAGATCATTCACCCTTTAGAGTATTTTGCTACTTTTTTTTAAATGGGGCAAATTTTCTTAGCCCTGTAGCTATTAGTAGATGGACTATAATGAATTTTAATAAGCTACTGAATTTTACACATTTACAATCATAGTAAAATGCCAATTCTTTTTCATTCAACAAATCCTTCATCCATAAAACATTTCCTGGTCATCTCAACTTATCTTACACTGTAGCCCTACAAAGTGGGATAAAACTACAGTTTTTTGTAAAGCTTGCTACTTGAAATACAATCAGTTAAATGGATAACTAAAACTGTCCATAGGCAATTCCATTGTAATTATTTAGAATTATTTGTAATTATTATTGTAGAATTATTATTGTAATTATTTTCGAAGCCTCCAGGTTTTAGACCAGCACAGGACAGAGCTAGTTTGCATTTTCACCTTGTAAATTCTTGAACCGGTTAATCGTCGAAATGTCACTGTTGATGTCGGTATTAATGGTTATACAATTCTGATATGATAATCAAGAATTATTATATTTCATGAAAAAAAATATTTTGATGACATCATATATTACAATTGTATCATTGAAACTTTGACAGGAATGCAAAAATACTTAGCATTTTATTTACAAAACGCCGCGGACGCCTGCTCCCGAAAGCGCGGGACCTGGTCCATGGGCGTGGCCGCGGTCCACGCGTCCTGCGCGGGGTCGTAAAATGCGCCATCGTCGAGCCAGTCGAAGGTGTTGCCGCCGCCCCACAGCACCACCTCGCTCCCCGTCCAGGCCGCTGCCGGGACGAGACGGGCCGACGGGGCGCCGCTCGCAGTCATCGGTGCCCACGTGTCGCTGCTCGGGTCGTAGCGGCAGGCCCGATGACCAGCGGCCTTGCCAATGACGAAAAGGCCCATATCCGCCAGAAATTCGCTGCTGGCGAGATCAGCCGCGAGGAACTGCTGAAGGCCGAGATGGCCGCCTACCACGGCCCGGGCACCTGCACTTTCTACGGCACCGCCAACACCAACCAGATGCTGATGGAGTTCATGGGGCTGCACCTGCCCGGGTCCTCCTTCGTGAACCCCGGCACCCCCCTGATGTCAGTGGAAAATAATTGAATTTGATAATAAATTTTTCCACTTAGGAAATGTTTTAAGAGTAATCTTAGTCATGTAGATTGTGTACAAAAAATCCCTTTATTTAGTTTTTTATATGAAGACTGTTCTATGTAACATTTATTATGTATTTACGTGCATTTTTCTGACCTCATTTTCTTCGATGAATTAATTCATATGAATACTTATCACATGAAACTGCCAAAAAAGAAGTTCACTAAAACCTAAATAGTTCTGACTTAGCTCTACAATTGAAACAGACGAACGGTGCTGTA
The DNA here is from genome assembly GCA_010016025.2 of Alatinidae sp. Z8VKAUB7J3. NCBI lineage: Eukaryota > Metazoa > Cnidaria > Cubozoa > Carybdeida > Alatinidae > Alatinidae sp. Z8VKAUB7J3. The sequence goes on along the minus strand of JAAAKM020721499.1, from coordinate 250,805,674 downwards.
GTACCCCGACTGAGAGAGACGTATGTCAACCAACGTTTATAATACGATCATTTGAAACAGACGTAAGTGCATTTTCTTGGTAAAAGACAAAGACGTATGTCCAGCCACGTGACAAAGGAATAAGCTTTGATTGGGTTTAGGATATACGTCTTTTTCAAAAGGACAAATCTTTTTGATCATTTAAATAGTACACTAAAACTTTATTTTTCCGTTCGAATGAGCCATATCCCAACCTTCTAAGACAATTGATGCGATAAAATTACCTCTAGAAAAAAGAAAATCAGAATTAAAACGTCTTCGTGATAATCCTTATGGAAAAAAATACGCAAATTCGACATTTATCGAAACTTAAAACCTCTAGAGTAGGGATCTCTGATATGCTGAATCCAAAGGATCACAAGATGAAAAGCATGATGGACATGAAGATGTACAAGATGAAGAGTAGGATGAGGAAAGGAAGTATGAAAGGCCATCACAAGATGAAAAGCATGATGGATATGAAATCCATGAAGGGCGCCAAAATGATGAGCATGATGGACAAAGGAAAAGGAAAGGGTTACTATGAAATGCGGGTATTACGACGAAGAATACACCAGGAGTACTAACCATAGTAGATACACATAGGATAAAATAAGAGCTAAGAGCTCATATGGTACTTGTGACGGGGTCGGAAGAGCCAAGAGCTTATATGGCATGAGATCTTGCAAAATTCTAAGAATCAATAGATTGATTCAAAATGAAAATCAGAGGCTTAATGCCGTTGGGATTTAAAATGAGAGCTCTAAGACACGAGGTCCTTCTAAATATCAAAATTCATTAAGATCCGATCACCGACTCGTAAGTTAAAAATGATTCAGGGGTCATTCTTAAGGAATTTGGACCAAGTTTAAGCTTTAGAGTAAAGAGCGAGGTATTGACGAGGGGGAAAACCCCCTCATATACGTAATAAAAATATACAAATATAGAATTTCATTACGTAAGTTAATTCGTAAGTTACGGATATTTATTACTAATAAAAACGTTCGTAAAAAAACAAAAGTTTTATCTGTCTTTTTAAGTAGGCAAAAAGTGGAGTGCAACATGGCAATCAATATTCAAAATTTAACAATGTAAAGTATTATTTTGTGCACCCGAATTTGAAATTCAAATAAAATCGTGATTTATAAACATACAGTTTATCACGAAGCAAAGGTGGATATAGAGCTAAATCTTGGGAGGAAAGGGGGGTGGGTCAATGTGACAAGAGTGCCAATTTTGACATAGTTGACAAGTTAATTTAAAAATAAGAGTAAAAAAAAGATAAAAACGGACTGGTTGTTGCGCCGACTCAAGGGTGGACTTGGCGTTGCCACGGTCGGCGCAAACGCGGTCTTCGCGGCAATTACCGGGATTTCGATCGCCTCAGCCGCAATCTTCAGCCGCATCGCCGTACCGCCGCTGATTAACCACGGTTTCACGCCACGCTTCGCGGTTGGCCTCGTCGCCGGCTCGTCCGTGCTTGGCATGCTGATCCCGCCGAGCCTGCTGTTGATCGTCTACATTCTTGGGTTAATAATTTTTTTTTCGAATCATTAGGTCTCTTTTGTACTCAGTTTTATAGAGTGTGAACCGGTATTTGACTCATCTGATAGGATTGCTGTAGTAAATTTCCTAAGGTTGGAAGTGAGGTTTGAAGCTGGTCTGGTGTGGAATAAGGATTTTAGTAGGGTGGTGTCTTATCCCTATTTACAGGATTTGTTTTGACAGACTTGTCCTTAGGAACACGGCGGTCGATGACATCGACATCGCCGGTTCTAAGGGCGCTTTGGCGTGCCGCCGGGTCGAGAATGGTGAGCATGACGACGCCGTCAAAATGGGCTCGGTCGCTTTTCCAGTAGTTTGGATGGCGAACCATGGTCGCCTGCACGCCCGGCTCGTAGGCTTCGACCTTGTAGGCGCCGCATCCGTCGGCGCTGGTCGGATCGATCTTTCCGTCCGTCGACGGCATGATCGGCAACATTCGCGTGCTCTGGGGTTTTCGAATTTGTCTGGCCAATTTAAAAACAAAATATACAACTCCATGATGATTGCATGCGCTAGGAGCTTTTCACTTCACAACTTTGCAGCGTGTATAACCAAGCGAATGTATAACAAATTGGAATCTCCAGCACCGAACTGACACTCTGCTATCATGACTCTGCTATCATGCTATCACCCCCGAAACTCTGCTATCATGGTCTGCTATCTTCCACCTGGAAATTTGGGACTATAAAGTAATTATAAAGAAACCAAAGGAAAGAGAGTAGAATAGGGAAAAACCATGGAGAAAATGTGTGTTACCCCATTGTTGGCAGCCGGACAATAGATTTTGACCCTTAATACGCAAAATATTTATTTATTTATTTATTTTATTTTCTTCATTTCCCTCAAAAAATGAGGAGTACGCTACAATATAATAAAAAGAAAAAACAAATGGATGTCGGAGAGCGCCTTGCGCACCTGATCCCAAGGGAGATCGCCCTCGCCGATATCCGTGAAGCCGTTCTTCTTGCGGCTGAAGCCCTTCACGTCGAGTTTCACACAGCGGTGCGCAAAGCCACGAACCCACTCCTCTGGGCGTCCGTACTTCCAGTGGTTTCCGATGTCGTAGTACATGCCGACCCAGGGACTACGAAAGCGGTCGACGAAACGAATGAAGCGCTCCTATATGGAATTCTTTTTACTTGTCTTACTTTCTCTTTGTCAGCTCAATTTCACATGTGGAGATGCTCCGAAGGAATTGTCCCGGGGAAAATTATCAGCATGTTTTGATTTCAGAGGAAAATTTCCACGGAAGGGTGATTTCCAGAGTGATTGGAAAAACGATTAGAGCTTAAGGTTTTCTTTCAAATGAAAGTATATTAAGGATAATTTTTCAGGCCAAATTCTTTGCAAAGGCTCCATGCTGGAAGCATATTTTTACACAAAAAGGTGTTGAAACCTATGAGAAATTAGGAACATCTTTATTATTGGGTTATACCTGTACACTTTAAATTGAAAAACGAGTACATGGGACCATGAATCACTGGTTGAATTATCAACATAAACTTTTTTAGCTTATCCCAAGTGCTTCTATTTGCGAGTACTTCTTTGTTATTTAAAGGATGGAACAAGTCTTGAAGAGTTTAAACCGTCAATTTTGTCGCGAAGTTTTTGTTTAAGGCCGTCGTAGGAATCCTTTTTGATTATTCGGTTAAATTGCGAACGGTAGTTTTTTATCATGCTTACGCCTTCGATTACGAAGTCGTAGACTTTCCAATCGCCCTTTTCCTGGATAAGTTTATAGTCTACGTTTATCACTCCGTCAGAGCGTACAATTTCTGTTTTTACCATGGCGTAATTACCTTTAATACGGTCCGATGTAATTTGCTTCGGAGTTTGACCTGTTCTCCCATTTCGAGAAGGCCAAGTAGTGATTTTCAGTCAGCCGGTTGTCATCTCCGTTGGTATCGAATGTACGTACGCGTACGTCAAACGTAAAACTCGCGGTTTTATTTGTTTCTCCTCCAATTCTTTATTTCAACCTCCCCCGAAAACCGCACAGGCCGCAGAAAGGGCCGTGTTCTTTGTTCTTTTCTCCCAGTGATTTTGGATGATAGCTGCAGTGGCAACTTTCCCTTCCTCGATGTGGTCACCTACTAGGAAAAAGGTTTCCCTACACTGCACCATTGTCAATTTTTCATATAGGAGGTTACAATCAATTCAAAGGAATATTTACATATAGGAACGTTAGAACTGCTCCTCTTTGTTTGTTTGGGGTGTGTTTTAGTTGGGGTTTTTTGAGGGTGGGAGGGGTGGGATGGGGGTGGGGCTTTTACGTCAATATTCGTATACATTGATATATACGAATCCAGCAGAAATTCTTCTTGAAAGAAAGATATTAAGAAATTTGGACAAATTTGGAAATTTGTAGAACAGTTTCGGAAGTCAGTATAATTATGAATATAGTTAGGTTTTGCAACATGTTCTCTTATTTTCTTCAATTCAAAAGGGGTTTGTTCGAACAAGTAAATGGTTTATCCATGGGGGCCCCTTTAAGATCAGATATACAAGGCAGGGCAACAAATATACCATTACTGATTTAAATGTTTGCAGCTTGAGACCATCACTCCCAGACGAATTTGACTTCATCAGTCCTATTATTTGCTTCATCCCCTCTAGATTAGTTTCAGATTATACATATATATATATATATATATATATATATATATAGCTTTTACAAATGCTTAATATAGACAGAGTATTTTAGCCTTAGACTCGTTCTCCATCAGGATCGCGCAGACATGATCGGCGCGGCCCAGCACGCCCGGCAGCGCTTCGGCGCCGTGACGGCAGGCAATGCCTTCGATCTCCTTGGGCGAGCGGCTCCAGCCCTCCACCCGGAACCCCATGTCGCGCATCAGCCGCGCGCAGAGGCCGCCGATATGGCCGAGACCCAGCACCGCCACCGTGGTCTCTGCCGCGCGTTTCGGCGCCACCGGATCCCATTCGGCCCGCATTTGGGCTAGAAACTGGATTTGCTTGAAACCAAAAAGAAAATCCTGTTTATTTTATCTAGTTGATCATTTACCTTCTTTGGAGTCTTGGACCACAATAATATTATAATCCGTGTCTTGGACTGTGGTTATCCCCTTCTTATTTCTCATCCGGCATCTAAAAGCCAGACATTCATCCTTATTACCAATTCAGATTAAAAAAAAAAAATTAACAAAAACTTCGCATTCTGGTTTTATGCTCAAGATTTATCTAAAAATATGAAGGTAATCGCGTGTCTTTTCACAAATGTGATCCCGGTTCATTGCTCCTAGACATCTTTTCCCATGTTTTTTAGAATCCTAGATATCATGGCTTAAAACCGACGTTGGACTTTAATTTTGCAATCCATGAGTAAATTTACAATTTTTTCTCCGCATCCTATCAAGGTAGAAAGTGAACACACAGCAGAATGTCTCGTGGGCCTCGGTAGACGATAACGGTACGCCCAATGATCCAACGGACGATACGATCGATTATACGCCCAATCTGGGCTTTACCGGCAACGACGCGATCACTTATCAGATCTGCGATTCGGATGGCGATTGCGATACGGCGGTTATACCAATCATGGTTAATCCGGACAATCCGGTTATCGGACTAGCTAAGCAAGCCTCTACGCCGGTGAATAACGGCGACGGCACTTTCACCGAAAAGGCTGTGTTAATTAAAAACAAGAACAAATTAATAAAGAAAACTTTTTTCACAAAGGAAGTTTTTCAAACTAAAATGTTTAGGGGGTTTCTTCTAAAGACCTGAGGCTTTCAGGTGATTTTCAAAAAGGAATGTCAGTTTTTTATTAAGCTGTCAATCCTTATTCATTTGTTTTTTTTCAGTAATCTTGGTTATTATGTTGTTTTTTTTTTCTTTGAGGCACATTGTAGTAGTATTGATATTACTAGCAATATTATTAAATAGCTTCAACAGTGTCATTAACCTGTTCCCTTTTGGTCACTAGAACATTCCTCTCATAAAGTCCTGGAAGTTTCAACTTAATGCAATTAGCCATTGTTATGACACTGCTGATATGTCCTTTCGATAACTTGAATGTTTGTATACTTCTTGAAAGTTTCATCTCAATGCTCTTAGCCGTACAACTAGTTTCAATAAACCTGCTGGAGCTTGCGCATGTTGGAAAGTCAGTCAACCAACAACAGGGCATCGCAACTTTCCTGCGGCCCTATATTCAGCGGGGCAACCTTGTCACGATCGTGGAATGCCTTCCCGATCAGATTCCGATTCTTGAAAAGGAGGACCCTCAGTTACTTCGCGTTTTTCAGCGGATCGAGATCCGACGGCCCGATCGAAATTCGACGATCCGGATTTTGCAGAACGAAGCACACTGGAAATCGACACCCGGGCCCTGGAAGCGCGGGTCGATGGACGGCCCTGCAATTTGACGGCGCATCAGTTCAGAATTCTGGAAATCATGGCCAAATCGCCGGGGCGGGTGCTTAGTCGGAGCTATTTAATGGATCAATCGAAGGGCGAAGATCTGGACGCCTTCGATCGGTCGATCGACGTTCATATTTCGAGGATAAGAGCGGAAATCGAATCCGACCCCAAGAACCATTCAACTTGCTATGCTGCTATGTCAAGATGAATGTCAGCGGCTTCTAACGTTTTGCTGACGGTATTTACAGCCAACAAGATGTCATACCAAACAACTGTAGCCAGAATAAACTCAATATTTCCTTGGTTATTGTTAGCTAACGACTTCGCTTTGTTTCTTACTGTGGAAGCTTTTATCTCGTCAGCCACTGTCTTTTATATTATTTAGTTGATATTTTAGTGCCCGGACTCGTTGTCTGTCATACATATTGCCTGAACATTTCTGTAGAACGATTGAGTTAATTGTGACATGTTCTCTCAATAGCAACGACAAGAAATGATGATATACAACAAATATCGGCATATCTATAAAACAAGACGAGATTACAGTTTTTGTTTACCAATTGAAATATCATCAACATCATCTTCTTCGTCTTTTTTGGCTCTTGTTCGTCATATGAAGATAGAGAGATACTGCGCCAGCGGCGCCAGATGCGCGGAGGGGGCCCAGACCCAGGCCGTTACCTTGTCTGCGCCGGCGCAGATGGCGATTTCGGTCCAATCGCCGCTCTGATCGCGGGTGGCGACCCGGGCGCCATGCGGCAGAACCGCAATTTCGTTGCGCGCCTTGAGATCCGGGTCGGACTTGCAATAGCTCATCCGCGTAGCGACCCGGTGGGTCGGTGCCGGCATGTCACGTGACAAAGAAACAAAATTAATTTCAAAGCAAAGTTTTTCCTATGGAAGTAAAGAGCGAAGTTGAAATCCAAGAAAAAAAAATATGTTATTGGGTTATATGTTATTGGTTATATGTTATTGGTTATGTATAGATTTGTATGTTATTGGTTATTTGAAGTTGAAAAAAAATATTCCCCAACCGATTAAGCAAGACACATCTACGAAACTAGCGCAAATAAACTGACTCATAAAATGATGTCTACCTCAATATTTCGGTCAATGTTTACAATGGCCAGTCCTGTCATTCTAGAGTCCTGTCAGTTTAGAGCTCTTCGTTAGTCTTTCCTCTTCTATTCATCTGAAAAATATTCGAATAAAGACCAAAATTGTCAGAAAAATAAGAACTCTATTATATATATGCATGTAGGTGTTTGTTTCAAACTAAGCATATGAGTCGAAATACAAATAATTATGTGTTTGTTATGCTCTCGTCATAGCAAAACGTGCTTTGATTATATCCATCGTATATCCATCTCTGGCACAGTTGCATATAATACCTTCTGTTTCCTTTTTTATTGGTGCTGATCTGATTCTGCTTAATTCTTTCGAATTCTCTTGTAAACAAGAGCTGATAGGATAACCAAACCAGCAGCTCCACCAATGGTCAGTTGTTTATTACTTGCAGCTGATTTACAACTATTAATAATGGAAAACGTGCTGGGCTACGCGAGCCGCGAAGGTCTGTTCACCAAGTCGTTCTGTACGACACCGGAGGAAGCGCTCGCCATGGCGGAGGCGGGCGTCGATAACATCATCGTCCATTTCGGTAATTCGTCGGGCGGCACGATCGGATCGAAGACCGTGGTCGGCCTCGACGACGCAGTCGACAGATCCACCGCGGTGTGTGATGCGCTTGCCGCCAAGCATGGCGATCGGATCCTAGATTGGATTTTAAACATAGCACGGTTAAACAAAAATGCCATGCTAAATAGTTATGATCTGTCATTAGATGATGATACTTCACTAAAACTGATGATGTCCTGATCTTGGCTCTTAATTTATCATTATTTATTATCTGTGAGATTGGCCCCATGAGGGGATTTGTGGGATAATTAGTAAATCGGTATTGGTGGAGGTTCCAGTGACGATTTTAATTCATTTCAAAGTTACAAAGGCAGCAAGATCCACGATCGCCACATAATTGAACATGGTAGAAAACCAGACAACAGGATTTAGAATGGTATTGAATATATAGTCATGGGAATAGTCAAGGAAATATTGTTGCAAAACTTTAAAATCACCCAATCTTTGCTCAGATGATCTTTTAAACCTTACATCCCAGAACATTTTATTGCTTTCACACTTAATAAATTCAACTTTAAACTGAGTATACTTTTCAGAAGATGTTAAATGCAGAATAGCCAAGTCTCAGAGTGTTTTTTTCATAGTTGAAAGAACTTTTGAAGAATACAAAGATAAGACCGCGAACAAAAAATAGAGTATTGGTTGCTACAGTGATTAAAGTGCATGTATGGATCTGAAGCATTGGCGGTCTGAAAAACGGAGGAAAAATTTGCTAGATGTTTCCCAGAGAAATTATCTGCAGATTTTTTGGGTGTATAAGTTACAAACGGCAGAATCTCGCTAAAGTTAACCCTGAGTGAAATCGACAATACTTCAATTGACACCTTGTAATGTCGCAAGATAGTTATAAAGTGACATCAATTAGTCTAAAACGAGGGGGGCGGATTCTGATTCTTCATATCGTTTTATCGGGGTTCATAACACCGAGCGAATACTGTTTAAATTAAAAGGAAGATAACGTATCCTACACAAATATGTCACTACGTATCGTAAACTCAAAAAGAAATAAAGACAGAATGTTACGAGTTAGGACTATTGTAAATTATTCTGTATATGATAATATTACTACTACAATTTTTATTTTTGGATACAGCACCAAGGTGCCTTAGGCCAACACAGCTGTGTATGCTTCTTCTCTATCCCAATGCATTTAGAGCTCTCCCTTTTCCCATCTCTTTACACCATCCAAGAAAGTTTCAATTTTCTTTAAATGCTTTCTTACGGCGAGCATCCTGCCCGATCGCCGTCCAAGCGATATGTGCGAAAAGCGGAACGGAGGTGTTGATAGCAAGAATGACCAATCCTGCGGCGAGAGTGGACGGAACGTCGTCGTCGCCATAGCGGGCCGCCCGCGCAATCGCGATGGTGATGAACACGGAACACCATACGAGGTGGGCCAGCAGCCACCGCGGCGACAGAAAGTAGGTGAACAACGCGCCTGTGACGACGAAGTGGAGAAATTACCCTATATAATTACCTTATATATATAATTACTCTCTATGTGTAAGTGTGGCTATTGAAAAAAAACTTTAGTTTACTTTTAAACTTACTTTTTTAACAAGAATCAGAGAGAACATGAAGCTGAACTCAGTTATGGCTGCTACTAAGGAGTTGGCTTCCGCCATTATACTCGAATTAGACTGGTTGTCAACAAAGGTCTCCAGTACTCCAACAACAGAAAAAACATATAGTGACAGTGAAGAAGATTCTGAAGAAGAAAATAATAAAGGAAAGAAGAATACAAAAGCCATAGAAAGCAAAAAGAAAGGAAGGAAGGAACTTAGTGATGTAGAAATAGATTCAGAAGAAGAAAGTAGTAAGAAAACAAAAGGAAAGAAAAATGTAAAAGTAGCAGATCAAAAGAAGAAAGGGAATAAAGATGACATAGATGAAGAAATAAACTTAGATAATTCACCTTTTTTACACTCTAGTATACCACTTGTGAGTTCCTTGTAGTGTCTTTTTCTGACTGAATCTTCATAAATTAACATTTTATATGTCTTTAACTCTAAAAAATCCGATTCTTCTCTCTTACACTTTAATAAAAACCTAATTCACCTATTTCAGACTCCAGTATAGCACTTGTGGGCTGTTAGCCTACTAGCATAAGTGTCTTAGTGAATCTCGATAAATTCACAGGGCAAGGTCTTGAGCGGGCTGATGCGACGGACGGACAAGTCGGTCAGGGTCGAGAACTACAGCGAGCCGAAGTAACGGCGACGAATCCACTACCATTGAAGCCCACGGTCTTTGACCGTGGGACCCACCCCCGGCGGGGGTGGGCTTCGCAAGATGACACCCGAGTTTGAATCGATAGGAACCCAAGTCATGGCAGACAAAACCGAAAAGCGCGTCGCGATCGTCACCGAAGACCACGACGCAGCGCGTTCAGCCGGTGAACAAGAACCGTGCGAAGAAGCAGGCCGGAAAGAAGTAGGGACCATGACCGACGTGCAGACCGATCTCACCCCCTCGGACGAGGAAGCCGTCCACTCCCCCGCTGAAGACGCGGACGCCGCGGAGGCCCAGGCGCCCGCGTCGGGAGGCGATCTCGACCGCGAGGGCGACATCGCCGCGGACTACATCGAGGAACTCCACCCACAATTCTTAGAACTTGAGTTGACGGAGAGTCTTTTGTTTGAGAGCAACGGGGCATCGACTAATCGATTAAAAGAACTCAAAGCGTTGGGAATCAAAATTTCCATTGACGATTTTGGGACTGGCTATTCCTCACTCAGTTATTTGAAGTGCTTCCCGATTGACACCCTGAAAATTGATCGTTCATTTGTGGGAGATATTCCATCCAATGAAGGAGATTCCGCGATATCGTAGTTTAACAGAACCTTTTCTATTCGCCAACCACAAGGGAAATACGCGTGTAGATAGCGTAAAATATCAGCATTTTGCGTCTTTTAAATAAGGTCTTTGGGAAAAACAAAATATATAGAGCATAGCAGCGAAGTAAATGCCTATAAACATTTTGCATTTTAAAAAACTTACCATTTATCATCTTTTGTTGATCAATAATTTCAGCAGCCTCTGTGTTGTTTGGGCACTGCATATTTACCCATGAGGAAAGCAGGGTAGGCTTAGCAGTACTTTGAATCTTATACTTCTTTGAATTATTTAGCCTAGAAGAAAATGAATATGTCACTGCGTTGTTTTTTTGTTCTCTTTCCAAATATTAATTATTCATAGGCAAATTCTTTTTAAATCCTTGAAGGGGCCTCAGACAGCCCATTGCAGCCAAATGTTTAAAAGTGTACTTTGAAAAATTAATGTCAAACCTTTAATTTTAAAGATATAACTCACAAAGAAGACACTACTTTAGGAGATAAAAAATTTGCAAAATTATTAAGTAATGAAATCTCAAATTTTCAGATAGAAAAAAGATATCTTCATAAAAATGGAAGTATAATTTGGGCTAGTCTTAGTGTATCTTTAGTTAGTAATGAAGATGGCACACCTCTTCACCTAGTCGCTCAAATAAATGATATTACTAAACGAAAAGAGACATAACACTTAGAAACAATTTCATCCAGAATAACTGACTCAAATAATAAAAAAATAGTACAAGAATCTGTGATTGGTCGGAACAAATTTCACGCCGTAAAATTTTTTGCTTTTTTTAGGTATAGGGGTTATTTCACCAACCGTAAACTAATAAGGAACATCTCCATGTCAATGGACATTTGAAAAAGTAAAGATAAATGATTATAAAGAAAAGCACTCGCATAATCAAGAGAACAATTATTTCCAAAGATTTGGAAAGCTGCGTAAATCTGTGTCATACCGAAAGTTAAATCACCCCAATCCTGTGATTAACAGAGACCCATATCGATAACTTCCAACTTAGCGAAGGTAGGTGAGCGTTTTATTTACCAATCTCTGTTACAACAAATTGTGCATTCGATAAATCCGTACCAATATGGTTGCATACAAGAGGGTAGTACGGGAGTATATCTACCACCCGTGAACCAAATCCCTCCATCGGGATGCACCACGGCATCATTGGGTGCATTCAGGGGTTTCCCATTCCACTCGGACGCGAGCACCGTCGTCGAACCGTCATACTCGTACCGAACGACTCGTCGATTGCCGTGCTCGCAGGAGATTTGGCGTCCTTGCCAATCAAAGGTATTGCCATTGCTGTTGCCCGACGGGTTCCGAAAGACACTCACTTTGCCGTTTTCGTTCAGAGGGCGAGTTGATGTCCGTCCTCGGCCCATCGGGCTGCGGCAAGACGACCTTGCTGAACATTGTCGCGGGCTTTCTTGCCCAGACGGAAGGAAAAGTCAGACTAAACGGCCATGAAGTGTTCGGGCCGGATCCCGAACGCGGCATGGTGTTCCAGAAAGGCGCGTTGTTCGAATGGATGAATGTCCGCAAAAACGTCGCCTTCGGCCCGACCATGAAGGGCATGCCGCACTGCTCTTTACGCTAAAGTTCAACCTTTTGTTCCAATTTTTAAGAGCGATTATTGAAACACAAGAGCCGTGTAATTAGAATCAGAAAATTTTCTAAAAGTGCTTAAAAAACTTGAGCGAGAAGATAGGGGCATTAAGGAAGGGGCGGCCCCCTTTCATACAGGGATAATTTATGTCTGTTTTAAGTTTTAATGTTGCTTCTTAGTTTCAGTTGAAAAAACTTGCAAAACACGCAGTTTAATAAGAATGGCTGTGATTGATCGGCTTGAGGCCCTCCACTCGGGCGTTTCCCAACTGAGTTTTGATGCATTGTCGTTGGCGGAAACTTGGCGGCGAATTCTTTGCGGTGGTTCTGACTTTTTCTCCGGCTGTGAAACCGTTGCGGGGAACCTGTAGATGATGACCTATGAATACGACCGTTCGGAAGGCGTAATCCACTTGCGGGCCACGGGGATTCTGCTCACCTTCACGCCGACACCCTCTCCATGTACGACCACGGACGCCAGGAATCGGGATTCGTCGGCCCCCACTATCTGTTTTACGAACCGTTGTCGAAGCGCTATGCCGAGGACGTCGCGAAGCAATCCCCGTTGCCCTTGATCGACGGCGGGACGTCCGGCGCGTTGGGAGCCTGGGTCCCGATGTTGTTCCCGAACCTAGGGCTCTCGGAAACCGAGAGTTCCTGGTCGACCGACCGCAAAGACGAACTCGCCACTGCCCCGATGGGCCGCCTGATCGTGAAGTATGCCGCGCCGCCTATGGTGGCGTTGTTTGTGATGGCGCTGTACAACGTGGTCGACACCATTTTTGTGGGGCAGGGTCCGGGAACCCTCGCACTGGCGGCGCTGGCAATCTGTTTTCCGATTCAGATGACGATCATGGCGGCGGCAATCGGCGTGGGGATCGGCACGGCTTCCGAAGTCAAACAATATCTTTTGTTTATTATCAAATAAATATTATAGTTATGAAGCTGTTTGACATAAAATTAAACGCTGAGATGGCCCAGAGATGACAAAAATAAATTTATTCCTTATATCAGCCATTAGTTAACAAAATTTGAACTTAACATAAAGAGCAAGGCATTGATGAGGGACATTGATGAGAGGATTTTATTCCAGTTTCCTTTTTGTTGGAACGGAGTTATAACTGCTGCGCAGGGCCGGCGAGTTCCAGGCGACCATTCGCCGGCAGGTCGGAACCAGCGCGTGGAACCGCATGACCACCAACGCGAAGATCGGCCTCACCTCGGTGGCCTACAACTACGGCAGCCTCCCCAAGAGCGTTGTCAGGGCTGTGAAGACCGGGAACGTCAGCGCCGTCGCCAACGCGGTGGGCTCGCTGCGTTCCAACCCGAAATACCCTGGGCTCAAGAAGCGGCGACACAAAATGGCGAAAAATCCCGAATCAACTGAAGGGGTTCAAGCTGGATTTGACATAGTTCGTAGTCGTCAAGACTGCTTTGAAACCTTTGAATACAGGGTTTTCGAGCGAATCCGCGCTGATTTGGCGAGGATGCGAAGCCGCTGATTCTCAATAGAAATTGGAATTCCATCCAAAATACTGTTGCTTGAAAGCATCGGTCTGTTGGAGATTTGCACTGACAAATGATTGTTGGTCTACAACCTTAAAAGAAATAAAATGCCTAGTTTTAGAGTCATGAACCAAGGTTTTTAGTAGACAAATATTTAAAAAAAATGAAAATATGTTTATTAATTCATTTTCTTAAAACAAACCTTCATTCCATCTGAAAAAAGTGACAAGCCCCCAAAATGTATCTACCTTTGAGATGACTACCCTATGGCTTCCTAGGCTAGTTTAGATCAGTCGAATTAGCTTCCGCCAGCCCTTGCTCGCGAGTTGGCTGCGCCGCGTCGCCGCCGAAGGGCCCGACTACGTATACCGCGGCGAGTGGGCCAAGAAGCTCGTCGACGCAGTTGCAAGCGAGGGCGGCAAGCTCTCACTCGAAGATCTCGCCGCCTATCGAGCCACGTGGTCCAAGCCCACGTGCGTGACCTACCGCGGGCACGAGGTCTACCTACCCGGACCGCCCGCCTGCGGGGGCCTCTCTGAAAACTTGCAGGAGACCTTTAACAGGGGCAGGAATGGACGCATTATCAGACAAAGTGAAATGATGTGGGTTGTCATAGACTTGATAGTAAGTTCATTTGTAATGAAGTTATTAATTTCGACCGGTTTTTAAATCCATCCACAAAATATAGTTTGCAATCTAATTGAGTCGCTGATAACACCCTACCTGGCAAGCGATTAGCCTTTAAGAATGCTTTACATAACAGAGGGAACTGTCGTTGGTGGTGATGATAATGATAATGATGATGGTGATGATGATGATGATGACGATGATGATGATGATGGTGGTGGTGATGATGGTGATGATGATGATGATGATGATTATGACGATGATAATGATGATAATCATGATGATGATTATGATGATGATCATGATGATCATGATGATGATTGTGATCATCATGATGATCATGATTATGATGGTGACATGCACTTTTCTAGAATAACGATCGGGGCGATTGAATACTTGCCGAGGCATTTCTGGTTCTGTGCCTACCATTTTGGCATCACTAAAATCGAACAACACCAGATTGCAGCGCTGGCCTCGATAGTAATGATCAATGCACTTCACCAGATCCATAGGTCTTACTTCACCATAAAAGGTGATCACAGTAAGTCCCAATGCTGGATCAAAAAATGACTCTATCCTTGGCATAACTTCTGCATTAAAATTTTCTGCATGGTCTCGCGGTGTATCGAGTCGAAGGCCTTGAGAAAGTCTATAAATACTGTGAGTAGTTGAGCCTGCCGTTCATTAGATTCTTCGAGCAGGACTCTCAGGCTAAATATTAGGTCACAACACGATCTGTTTTGGCAGAATCCATGTTGTTCATCTCTCAGAACTTTCTCCGCTTTACTTTGAATTCTATTGAGAATAATTTGGCACAAAAAATACTGGTCAATAGACAGTTTCCTTAAAAATCCATTTATTTTAAGTTTTGGCCAGTTTTCAGTCACTGCTGTAGCAATCATAAATAAACTTTGTATCACCTAGCTTCATGGGAACTAAGCCATGGAGATGAGTTTCTTAAACCCCTGAAAAGTCCAGTTCAAAATTCCTGAATTTTTTAGTCAAAACTCAATATGATATTTGCCTTTCAATTTCAAAACATTTCACGTAAGATGTGACAAAACTTTTCTATTTAGACTGAATTTCAGTGAAGCCACTTTAGCGTAACTTATCCTTAAACCCGTTATAACCCTGTCAATTATCAATGTTCGAGAATTTTCATATGATACATATGATCCATATGATACAGCAAGGTACTTCAGAGAATGACGCGTATAGCACAGCCATCTAGATTTACAACCTCACTAGCGTGCATTCCACGCTTACAGGACGGCTCGTCAGGTTCAGGATCGTTTCATGACAATTTTTGTGGATCCACAAGAGCGAGATGGAGCAGCCCAAAGTCGCTTGGATCTTTGGGTTGATAACATCGATGTGATGACAAAGAATCCCTTGCTTGGCATAGGGCCAGATCATTGGCCGTTGATTGCTCATCAATACGGATGGGAGCCAGGAAAAGAAGGGCATAGTTTATGGTTGCAGACAGGGGCTGAATTAGGGCTTCCAGAAAGCAATTAATCATTGTAAGAATGTGATTAAAATTATTATTTTCCTTTTGTGCTGCTGCATATCAATTAAATTGGCTTGCCCCTGTTCATTAATACCATGGTTATACATGTATCTTCTTTCTAATGTGTGATAAAAGGGGTGGTGTAAAAAATGAATATTTTATTTTTGCAATTTTTCTTTCATTTTAGCTTTGAAACAGTATTTTCATTTTCTTTTAATTTTTGATAGCCCTTTGAGCACTTCCTAGATGAAGCGGAACGCCTCAGCGATGTAGTTCACTTGTCGTCCACTGGAATAGCCATGATAACGGCTACACCGCAAGCTGTTGAGGCTCTTAACTTCGGAAAGGGAGAGTCTGATGAGAAGTATCAAGAACGACTAGCTGCTGCCAAAGAAGGCGCGGCCAAAGCCAAACGTGAAGTGGATTCAGGCTTCCCTATTCTTTATTCTTGGGCCCCGGTCGGCATCG
Source organism: Alatinidae sp. Z8VKAUB7J3 (assembly GCA_010016025.2). Lineage (NCBI taxonomy): Eukaryota > Metazoa > Cnidaria > Cubozoa > Carybdeida > Alatinidae > Alatinidae sp. Z8VKAUB7J3. The sequence continues at coordinate 250,789,467 of JAAAKM020721499.1, read as the reverse complement.
ACGAGACGGGATTGTGTACCATCTCTTCGACTTCATCTTCCGGCAACGTAATTCGTTCGCCGTCTGATTGAATCACGACAAAGTCGCCGTTTCCGTTTTGAGCAACCATTCCCGCGTACTGTCGACCCGACACGGTTAAGACCGTTCGCGAAGCGTACTGATCAGAGATCACGTGCGAAGGATAGATAATCGACTCGAGAATCTCACGACGAGTGAACACTTCATCCAGTTAAAGAAAGAAGTTATCCATGCTATGGCCCTCCAGATTCTGCTCAAGCATGCTGACTTGTGGAGGTACAATGGGCTCAAGCCTTTCTTTACCTCCCTCTTCCACAGATGGCAGTAGCAGAGGGAAGCCAGAGTTCTGCTACTGCTGGATTGCACAGGGTACTGTGTCTACAAGCTTGACAAGCTGCTAAACATGTTTGGCAGTACAGATGTTTGAATCTTAGTCAATGAGAGTAGAGAGAGGGGTTCGAGTCCTGGTACTGATGATTAATTGATTTGAAGCAGGAGTATGTGGCGTGCTTCTGCAAGCTCAGCCAAAAGTCGATGCAGTTCCAAATTAAATATAAAAAAAAGTTTTTTTTAACTGAAATTAAGGAACGATGTTAATACATAAAACAAACAGAAATTACTACGTATATGAAAACGGCTGTTCCCTCCTCAACGCCGCATTAAAGTCAACAAAAATTGCAGTGTTTTATCCCTTGTTTCTACTTCAAGCACAGTTTTAATATCATTGCTGCCATTAAGATTGTAAAAGGGTGAGACTAAAAGCCCATGGTAACTAAAAGCTAAAAAACTTGCAGTAAAATCAGACCTTTTCATTACTAAGGTATGAACATTGAGGTAAACATTATTGCCTTCTAAATAAGAAGGAAGATGAAATGTATTGAAGAAGAAGTGTTGTTTCGGTCTCCCCTGATGTTTTTCCGACGTTCGGTGCCTGCCTTCTTGTTTTCTTTTTTCTTTCGTGCCCTGTGTGATCAGGTGCCTTCTTGTCGTCGGGAAAACATCTCTTGCGATGCCAGGCCGGACCTCTCACCCACAGACCGAAGACCGTCTTTTATGTGCCGGGCTAACACCAGCAGCAGGTTCCCATCTTGGACACACCGCGAGAGACAACCTCCAGCATTTTGGATGTGGCTGACTTCATATTCATTTGATTCACGTACATCCTACAATAGAAAAGTATATAAGGAAAACCTAGATATATTTAACATGTATATATTTGATATATCTAACACCCAAGAAATACAAATTTTTCATCAATGATGCTAATGATCTTTGATAGAATTAATAACTTTTAAAGTATTACAGACCTGGTTTAATATGCTAATGAAGTAAAAGACTTATAGAAATGTATATAAAAATGAAAAAAGTAAGTTAATTACAAAAATACACAAAACAATAGCCTACTTACAAAAACTAAGATATAAACTCCCAGCATTCAGTTCTGTTGAACAATGCCGGAGCGTTGGATGGATAAATGTGTATCAATATCGACAGTTTAGAACTTGGTTATAAAACATCAAAATATTTAATGCCTTTAGATTCAGTGTTTATAAAAAGGAAAACATCTCTGGCAGCTCAAGCGATACGACTCCTGGTTTGAAGCGCTGCGTAAGGAAAAGCCTTATCAGCTGTCCGAGCAGCTAGAGACTCTGTTCCACGAAAAAAGCCAGACTGGCCGCGAGGCTTGGGGCCGCCTCTTCGGCGAGACGATGACCGCGTTACGCTTCGAGGTAGCAGGCGAAAAGGACAAGCTTGCGATTGAGCCAACGCTAGACTTGTTGTCCAGCCCGAAAGAACCGCGCCTGATGATGATATACTAAAATAACCCCAGACATTTTGTCGACTACGAAAATTCAATTCTTCCACTGTTCCAGAACTTGGTTTAAAACCCTTAAAAAAACCATTTACGTGCAAAATCGAATCGTTTTCTTTCTTACTTCATCTGGATTTTCACTGGTAATACGTGCAGCAATCGCATGTCCATGTGGAATAGGTTTAGTTTTTGGTTCAGCAAAATGAATCGTCGATACAAAGAGGGCAGATTTATTCCCTAAAAGGCAACCAAGAACTATCTAAACAAAGTTTTGAAAAAGCCTTAAGTTTACAGGCGAGCAATAGAGAAATTCAAAACAGGTTACTTTTGCTAAAGAAAGATCAAGAATTTAATTCCTTGGTAGAAATTGTAAAAGATTTAGAAAAGGAAGAGGATTTTATAACTGCTGAACTTCAAATAAGAAAAAAATTAAATAAAGATCCTACCAGCCCATAGTATGACTAATACATATACTATATCTTCAGAATCAAGCGTCGGAATAACTTGAGTTCATGGATTCATTTTGAACATTGGTGTCATTTTGAACTTAAAAATGTGTAACTTGGTGGCAGGCTAAATCCCAGACTTTAACTTTGCTCTTTTGTCTGCTTCTGACTGAAAAAGGTTCCTGCTATGACGACTATGCACTTGGCAACAAGTCAACCAAAAAATATAATACCATTGTTGCCGCATCGGATTCCGACAAACGCCGCCCTGCGCGGAGGCGAGGGCCAGCACCAGGCAAGAAGACCGACAGCGCGGCATCACAATCGATGCCCCGGTCAAGGGCGTCCAATGTTTGGATGGCGCCGGGTGCGCGTCCAAAGGCGTCGAAATCCGGCAACACGGAAGAGCGGCGCGATAGCGGCCGTTCAAAAGGACAACGTGCAAAACCGGCTGACCGACGTTGGCCTCATACACAGTGGGGAACAGGAAGATACCTTCTTTGGTACAGGCGAGCGCGTTACTTTGGACGACTTCACCTTGCTTAATCTGGCGCTATCCTACGATCTCACTAATAGCGTGCGGTTGTACCTGCGGGGTGAAAATTTGCTCGACGAAGACTATTCCGAGGTATACAGCTACGATTCTGTGCCCGCCGCCGCCTACCTCGGAGTTCGTGCTCAGTTTTAGACTTTCAACATTACCATAAATTGAATCTAATCTATATGTAATATTCCCTTCTTCATCCGTTCCGATTTGCGCACTAAAATAAGGGATGGTAAGAACAACAGAATCTAGAACAACATTATCTCCAAAATCAGGATTGAACGTTTCAGGAGCTAGCTGGCTAACAATATTGGCTTCTGAATTCCCAAAATCAGAATGATTATAGAATCCTAGCAAATATGAGGGTAGGCCCGCGAAGCCAATACGCTGGGCGCAAAGTCCGTGCTGGCGGAAACCTCCCAGCGTGCCGTGGATCTGAAGGTGATCATTGAACAGATTCGCGAACAGGTGCAGAACATCGAATGACTGACGGCTTGTTGGTGTTGGTGTCCGCCCCATCCGGCGCGGGCAAAACCAGCCTGGTAAATGCGGCGCTGGAAAAGGACGATCGTCTGGTGGTGTCCGTCAGTCACACCACGCGATGTGATCTAGGAGCTATTCACAGTTCAGTAACGAGGTAAATAAAAAGACAATATGTCTTGGCAGAAGCTTGGGGGATCAAGTTGAAACTTTCTGGGAGTGTCTCTTGTATTGGGAGTTATCTTATAAAATATATTGGGAGTAAGTATCTTTTCTACTATTTTTAATAAAGATCATTATTCAATAATATAAAAAAATCAATAATAATAAAAAAATTATTCAAAATATAGCCGGCAGCGAGACAAGCTCGGTCACCCGCAGACCGGTGGCATAGAGTACCTGCATCAGACAGGTGGCGCGAATGCGCTCCTGCCGCGATTTTCCGAGGGTCTCGGCGGATTGCAAGAGCCGTTCGACATCCTCGATCGTCAGCGTCTTGGGCAGGCGCTTGTCCTTGCCCGGCCCGGCGATCTGGATGGCGGGGTTGTCCTCGCGCCAGCCTTCCTCGAAGCCGAAGCGCTCATAATGAACCAGCAAAAGCTGAAGGTCTTACGAATTCTCATCCTACAGATAAGCAAGTTGAGAGCAAACCAGAAGTTGAAGAGGGAAGATCAGATTTGTATCCTAAGCCTACCGCTCCTGAAGCACCTAAAGAAGAACAACAGGTAAGGAAGAGGTTAAACAGGTATTCTAGGTACTTACTAAATCTAGCTAAAACTTTGGTAAGATTCTAGTTATTTTTTACCACAATTTACCTAAGTGACATCAAATTATCAAAAGTAGAGCAGCATGAGATAAACAGGCAGGAATTTACACAATTACATTTTTGCTGGTTGTAGAAATTGATTGATACAATGTTAATGAGAACTGGGGTTAAGCCATCCATCACAAATAAAACAAAACAGATAATCAACCCGTGGAGAAAGTGATTCATCATTCTTAAAAGTGACAAAATTAGTGATACAAGCCTGGATAATAGATCGGCGGCGATCGCGGCATGCAGCCCAAGCGGCCGCATCAGCGCGATCAGCAGATCGCGGCGACGCGCGCCCCGGGGCGATTGTCCGAAGACATGCAGCCCGTCGCGGATCTGCGCCTCCTTGAGATCGCAAAGCCGCGCATCGAGCGACGCGAAGCCGTCGGCTCCGTCATCCATCCCTTCGGCCTGCGCGAGCGCGACGATCCGGTCGCGCAGATCCGCCGCCCAATAAAAACTCTGGAATACACCCCGGATCGGAGTGAAAGCTGTTTTTAACGAACACCGCATGAGCCAACCTCGTTGTTCGACTTCTTCTACAAGTGTTGACCTAGAGACTGATTCCTTTCAATGATCCTCTGTCACTGACTTTAAAAACACCGTAAAACAAAAACAGCCAAAAAAAACAACTTAATATTCTTTTGGTGAGAATGTATGATTCTATTCTGATGAAGACAGACAATTAAGGCCCAAGCAATGCCGAGAACACTCCCCACTAATAATGAGGTTCGGAGTATAAACTTTACTATTTGTGTAAACATACGCGGGCTTATAGACTCCAGTTCATATATGTGCACCCCCAGGCATTTCTTCAGTAAACAGCTTTCTCTTCAGTGAACTGCCTTAAGGTACGCGCTCCCCCTGATCGTATTTAAACATGCCAGAGTAACAGGCACCCTTCAGGGGTACGAGGCGACCGTCGACGTACACGTCCAGGCGCTCATCGGAGCCCGATTCGGTTCCCCACGCCAGGAAGAAGTGGGTCCAAACCCCAACCTGGAGATACCGCGATCCCCTCAAAACGGTTGGGAGGCTAGCGGTCAGCACGTTGAGGTCGCCACTGTCAGCAACCATGCGAAGTCCAGAGGTGCCGGTCGTGAAGATCGTCGTGTTCACGCTTGCCGGAGCGGTGGGGCAGGCCTGAGAACAAAGTCCATGTTGGTCTACCCCCTGATAAACAATAAAAAGATCATGGGGGTTTTACAGCTGATCAACAAAAAGTATGGGGAACGGTTCTCCAAGATAGATCAAAAAAACATCCTCATCATTGCCGATCACCTGGCTCTGGCATTTAACAATCAGCAAATTTCAGCTCCGAAGAAAAAGAATAAATTTGCATACCTGGTAGAAAACGGAATTGTATCGTAGGCACGCCTTGACGCGGGCGCGTCGACCGTGAGCGGACGCTGAGAGCGCGTGCGTGCACGGCTGTCCGTCGTTGTTCTGTGTGTTTGGGCGGCACCGCGGCACTCACGCAGCACACACAACCAACTGCGTCTAGTCAGCCGTGTCCGTGACCCACCGTGCGTGCGTGCGTGCGGACCAACGGTATGGCATATGGTACCATACACATGCAACCACGACACACAGTCCAAGCTTTCCTTCAAGAGCTTCAATTTGTTCGTTGTAATCATTCGATCGCTTTTGCAATGCAGTGGAAAATTCGATATTCTAGAGGTTCAAATTCAACTTTTGAAGTACCAGATCATCCAAGACCTTCCTTATTCCTTATTCCTGAGACCTCGAATCTTAGCCCTGTCATTTCCGTCTTAAGCTCTTGAATTCTTGAATTAGAGCAATGAGGGAGGCTGAATCTCCCTCATAGAAAGGGCACTGAATTGACTGCTCAAGAAGATTCATCAGGAAAACTCTGAAACAAGCCCGGAATCAATCTTTCGCACGCTGGATAAATTTCAAAACCAGTCCACCAATGTAGTAGCCAATGTAGCCGAGTATTACCGCATAAACAGGAAACCAGATAAAAATGATTGCCGATGTCGAGCTGCCGGTCTTTGTCTCATGCCAATCGAAAAACCAGGCAAAATGATATAACAGGAAAATAGAAATATTGTGCTTTCAGGAATATTAATTTAAAGCTGATTGAATTAATAATCGTTGCAGAACTAAAAAAAAAAAAAAAAAGAAAAGGTCCATGTCAACCCATTTTACTGGAAAACTATGATCAAGTTTCATCATGTGCGTCATTCCAAGATTTTAAGAAAAGCAGAATTTATATAAAATACTCTGCTTTCAGGAAAGTAAATATATTCTGCTTTCAGGAAGCAGGCCCGTGATGCGCGAGCACATCGTCGCCGCGGCCACCTGGCCGGCCGGGCGGCCCACGGCCTCGCGCCCGGCTCCGTCGGTCCCGTGCTCGGCTCCGTCGGTCCCGTGCTCGGCACCGTCGGTCCCGTACTCGGCTCCGTCGGCCCCGTGCTCGGGCCCATCGGGCGGCGTGGCGGGCTGGACCTCGGGCTCGGACAACGCAGGGACCTCCTCTACAGGAGATCAAAGGGTTGCTACATAGGGAAACAAAATAAGCACATCTTAAATTTCACCCATTTTTTCCATTTCTATATTATTATTTTTTTTTCAAGTAAAGTACCTTAGTAGTACATGGAGATTTTTTTGTGTGTGTGTTTTTATATTTGATCATTTTGAATATTGTTCCAGAATCAATATTTAGGTTTAGATATTTATTTTCATATTTCATTTGATACAACGGAATTGAATATCTCCAGTACAAAAGCGAAGTAGTCACACCATTGAGCCAACAACATCACAAACCGACTACAAGCCCCGAGTCAGTGATTGTTGCCCCTACAATTAATGTGGCTATTGGTTATCGCTTCTATACTCTATAGATTCATATCTAATTATGATAACCTCCTCGCCCGTTTCGGGCTAGTTTTCAGGGTCAAGTAAATGATAAATGCACAGAATAATTGCATTGCGGTTGACATTTCTCAAAAGTTTAGAACTCCCAAGAAATAAACACTACATCCATCCAAAATCAGTCATCTCAAACGAAATACATACAAATATATTATAAGAAAGAAATGGTTTCTTCTTTGTTCTTTGGTTTTTGTTTTGTTCTTCTTCTTCATGTTGTTACTGCCCATGCCACAACTAGAACTAATGTCCGGAGGGGAAGAAGGATGCAGCCTACTACTAATCCACGGGACACGATTAAAAGTCGCAGCCAATCCACTTTATTAAGTTATTTTACTAAGTTATAGTATAACGATATTTAATGATGACTTATAACTAAGGTAAGTATCTATATATCAACTAACTATATCAGATTATAACTAACTAACTATAAATCTCACTAGCCAATCCGCTTTATTGTTATTTGTCGTCTGTATTCTTAACCACAGTCAAGAATTGTCAGATCTGTCATAAATGACATAGTCTCTGACCGCTGAAAAAGTCTTTTCTAAAATGACGTCTTGCATATGACTCATAGAAATAGTAGATAGACATCACTACATTCATTCCTTCCTTATTAAAAAAGTCCCTTTTATTGTCTAACTCCATCCCTCTTTTTCCACTACCAGCAGCTGGTTGTAGCTGGGTCGGTAACACTCGCTTTTTATGAAAGAGCTACAGCAAACTTAAGAATAATTATTCAAAATACTAAAGTACATCGAGTAACTTATATATGGGCAAATTTTTTTAAAACAAGTTCAATTAACAGCCTGTTTTTGTCCTGGTAGTGCTCCCAACCACTTTGCCAGTGATTTCAGTTGTGTTTTTACCAGCTTCTCATCATGCAGGCTGTTGCCAACCAGGACGATGCCCTGCATTCGAGAAATAAACTCAAAGCTCATGTCTTTTGCATTCCGATAACCCATGGCCTTGAACTGGTCTCTTGACCAGCCCATAGAATTTTCCTTTGAAGTTGGTCTTCCTGGCTCCCATTTTTTTCAATCCATCCCATTGAAAAAAAATAAATACGTTGTTGTTGGTTTTCAAATCTAGATAAAGTCTGCTTTTGTTAAAGATTTCATATATCATTTATAAGCATATTAATATAACGAAAGTGAAAAACCCGAAAATCAAGTTTTGTAACCTCAAATATATTAAAAAGCGTAAGAAACCCAATCTTAGGACTTGATGTGTGTATGGACTTGAGAATACTTACGAGCTGGTGTTATTCGAAGTATCACATAGGTTTTGATATCGAAAATCACGGTAACTTCATGTGTTTGATGACTGTATGAATGTTTATCTTCGTAATCGGGTGTGATTAGTAATTTCGTTCGATCAGGTGAGATGAGACAAGCATAGGATCGTGCATTAAAACGATGAGCAATGGAATTGAGTTTTCGAACGATCCAAATAGACCGTATTCGAACGAAAACTATCCTGTATTGAATGTAGGGAAGGCACCTGGTCTTCGACCGCGTCTTCGAACAGGTCCAGCCCGAACGGGAGCTTCACCGGGCGATACCCTGCGGTTCATGTCAGTCAAGAAACGAAGATGGGAACATTGAGCGTGTTTTGTTTCTGTGGACCTTTGACGGTCAGCATGTCGTTCAGCTGCTTCTGCACAAAGTAGCGGCGACCCGGTGGTGTACCTGATCAGTGCGTTCCGCTGGAGCTTCTACGGGGTGTCCGACGTCAACGTCGGCGTCAGCCTGGCGATGGTGCTGGGCTTCCTGCTGCTGTGCATCGCCCTGGTGGGCTGGATCTTCAAGAGCGGTTACCGCCTCAAGAGCTGATGCCGCGCCTGTGCTCGGCTAACGTCGTGCGAGCCTCAAACTGTAGGAGCGGCTGCAGCCGCGAAACGAGGGCCACTTTTGACTCTTAAAAGTTGACTCTTAATTACGTTTAAAATGTTTTAACTTTAATAAATTAAAAAATTATTAAAATTTTAAGGAATAAATATCAGTGTGTGTATACTAAACTGAGAATCCACAGCCATTTTTTTTCAGTAAAGTGCAAATTATGTTCATGTCTTGAGATGGTATGGGGGTTGTCAAAGACATAATTTCTTAACCTTTTAACTACACTGAACGAAATGCAAAAAATAATAAATAAGTTTTACCTTCCGAATATTACTGAAAAGCTGACTGGGCCCATATTTATCAATTGGTTGCGTGAAAGAGCAATAAAAAAGAATACGGCAGTATTTATTATTTTGGCAGTATTTCACAGAACGGTTTCCCTGAGCTCATAACTCCACTAAAAGCCATTAGCGAAAAAATTGCATAATCTCAGACAAAGTTAAAAGAAATGAGGAGGGAGTGACCCGAGGAATCACAAGAGCAACCTGAAAATTATCGCCTGGCTTTCAGGTACAGCCCAGTCGGTGATTAGACCTTCAGTAGATGTTTTCAAATCGGGACTATGTCTAAAATTTGTCCCTATTGCAAGGCCTTGAAATTTAATAGTGAAACAACGGGAATGTGTTGCGCCTCAGGAAAAGATAAACTTTCTCAACTGGCTGCACCACCAGAGCCATTGAAGATTTTATGACGTGCCAATCTAACCAAGTTGGCTTTTTATGTTTTTTTTAGGTTTAAGCATCAACACGCCTTGTCTACTAATATCTTTACTGAGTCATAAGGAATTTTCACAAAAATAAGGGTTAAGACCAAAACAGCAGAAGAATTTTTGGCCATACCATGGAGCACCAAAGAACCTTTTTTAGAGGCAAATTTGACAAAGTTCATTTCAAACTGCGCTTAAAAACGTTCTCTAACCTCCAGGGATTGCTAGAACGTTATAGCATTAACAAAGACGTGCAAAATTCAAAGATGGACAAACATGGGCTGACCAACTTCGTTCTACAAAACGCTTTAAGAACACATTAATCATGCGGGAGGGCATAAGTAAATACGAATGAAATTCCTGAGAAAGTTTTATCGCTGGATTATTACTACATTATAACCGAAAACGCTGTGATAGTGATTATCCTCAATCACTACCATTCAATAGGTAAAAAAAAATGAAAAGTTCTAGTTGCATTTTTAAGCAACCAAAAATTGAAGGGCAACTAGGCCTCCTCCCCCACCTCCTTTTTCTATCAAAATCATTCGATCAAAGCTATGAAAAAGCCATTTAGAAAAAAAAATGAAAATTTCTTTTTAATTATTCGTGTGGGATGAGCCAAAATCAAAACATACATTAGTTCAAAAACGTTCAGAAATTAAATAAAAAAATAAGATCGGTGGCATCGGTCAATTTCTAATTGCGACTTCAAGCTGGATCGCCATCATGCGCATCGTTGCACTCTATGGCAGCGCACCAATCGCCGCGTACACGATTGCGTTGAGAATGATCGAATTCGTATTTCTGCCTGCGTGGGGCCTGGGCAATGCTGCTGCTACGCTGGTCGGACAGAACCTGGGCGCCGGCAAGCCGGAGAGAGCCGAGCGATCAGTATGGCGGGCGGTGACATCACCGGTTGAGGATCATTTTCTTTTTCATTTACATTCTTTTTTCGTTTTCCTCCTTTTTACGAATTGTTTGTATGCTTTAAATTCGTAGATGTAATCAGATACAAAAAGGTGTACAACAGTTACACATGATTACAATTTAAAGAAATTTAAGATCAAATATGAGAGCAACAATTTGAATTCTCGAAACGTTGAACATGAAAAGTTGCTTAAACAAAGTAACCAGTCGGAAATATTGTCAAACAGAAACATTGAAAAACACAGAGTGGAGAGATCGAGATAAAACTTGATGGGAAGAATAAGCACAAGTTATAGATGCAAGTAATTGACATAATCGGAACATATTCGTTCTCTTTGAGGGACCTGGGGGTTTTTAATTTGGAAAAATTTGAAAAAATTAGGTAGTTTTAACTTAATAATGGGTAATCCGATCTTAATGAAATTTGAGTTTTAGAGAATTTAAAAGAAAAAAGAATTAAAAAGAAAAAAGAATTGAAAAGAAAAAAGAAACGTAATTTAAAAGAAAAAAGACTTAAAAAGAAACCTTTAGTGTTAGCAACAAAATACTATGTACTGACTTGAGTCCTTCTTCTGCGGCTAGTGGGAATAGGGATGAAAGTTTTTCAGCTGTATTCTGAAAACGACTACGTGTTTAACAAACTTAATACGCTGTAACAATTAACATAGATGTCCCGCGCCTGCGGTTCCAGCTCACGCAGGATCTCCATCGCCCGCACCTTGGGCGCACCGGTGATCGACCCGCAGGGAAAAAGCGCCCGCAGGATATCGCCCAGCCCCGTGCCTTCGACCATCAGCCCGGTCACAAGCGAGGTCATCTGGTGCACCGTCTCATAGGTGGCCCCTGATTCTTGGAAATAGTAGTATCCGCTAAAGACCTATGCCCACAACTACCATATATGTAATAAAAATGTACAAATATAGAAGTTCGTTATGTAAGTTAATTCGTAAGTTACGTATATTTATTACTAATAAAAAAGTTCGTAAAAAAATAAAAGTTCTTGTTTATAGCAACTCCTTCCGAACGTTTGAGGTTGCCCACTTTCCAAAATCGTACACCATTTTTTGCAGCATGGACTTCTAGGCATTATTTGAAAAACGATCAGAAATTAAATGATTTTTTAACGCACTCGGTGAGGATCACCCGATTGTCTCAGGGCGCGTGTTTGTTTTTGAAAATGATGTCCGAGTCCAGGTGGTTGTTCCACCCGCCATAGAGAAAGGTGTGTCACTATCCATTCGGAAATACGTCTCTCGAATTCTTCAGCCTGCAGAGATACGGTTTCTAAAGGGAGAGAATATTGAGACCGATACCGTGAGATACTGGTCGAAAGAAGGGATTAAATCTTATTCTGTGGGTACTGGTGAATGGTACAATCGCTATGGCAGACGGTAAGCTGACCGGCAAACGCGCTGGCAAGGTTTTACGCAGGCAGGATGAGCGTTACAGCCGTAACGACTAAATTTATTATGGGTTTCGTATTGGGCAGGATGCGCATGGCGCACCCTGCATGTCATTTATTTTTTTTGAAAAAAACCAAAAATCTCACAGATGAAGATTATTTTCCCACCTTGAGTTTCGCATGTTTTAGTTACTTAGTAATTGTATATGATGGATGATAAACTTTGTATCAATGGCAGGTGGTAGCAATGTATACTGCTTTTTAACTCAATAATGTGATAACATACATAATGTGTTTCGCTTCTGAATGGTCGAGTTAATTCTTCTTAGTGGAGTAGATTGATACGGTTGAAGTTTTTTTTTGCCATGAAATCTGAAGGTCCCCACATTTCGCAAGCGAAACTGAACGACCAAAAAATATTAAAGGAAGTTCTTTTAAGGTTTCAGCAACTTAGGACGTAAGAGCAAAGACTAAATTTTCCAGTAGTTACAGCTATTTATTCAGGCACCGACTGGACGTTACATGCCTCCGTGCAAGTTATAAATAAACCCCCAAAGCTAATCAATAGCACATAACACACTTTAAACTGAAATCACCAAAAATTTCGAATTTTTTCAAGTATTTTTGTTTACTTTACATAGCTAATAAATTTATAAGCGTAAACATTCAAACGCAAAAAGAAAAATATTAAAGCCTTTTTATGAACAAAAATCAAGATTTTCGTGGTGTTTAACTTCCTCTGAGTTTCCAGACTGCGCAGAAACAAGGCGGAGGGGAGTCTCCTCCAGTTATGTCTAGATTTGATTTAGAAAAGAATATGTGCAATCACCCTGGCGATAGAAGCGACGACAATACGAGTGACTGACTCATCGTTGCGATCGGTCTCGACCTTTTGGTCCAGATCGCCGGCGGCCATGCCTTCGGCGGCGGTCGTCAGGGCCCGGATCGGCCGTGCAATCCCGGCGGCGATCCAGCCCGCCAGCATGATGCCAAGCACGATCGCCACCACGGAAACCAGGCTGACCAGGATTTCCGCCTGTTGAATGGCGCTCTGGGCGACGGGACCCAATTCGTCCTGTTCGTCCTTGATGGAAACCGCCGCGCCGTTCCGTACCGGCACCCGGTTTTCTGCCACACGGTTTGGAAGTTGCGAGTGACCTCGACGAACTGCTTGTCGTTGGTGATCAGCGTGTTTCCGTTGGGAAGTCGGAAAGCGTCTCCAGGGCGCGAGATCTTGTATTCCCAGACGATCTCTTTGCTCCGCGTGACCTCAATCACGCGTCCGTTCCAGTCGGCGATGAGGATGTTTCCGTTTCGCAGCGGATCATCGCGACCAATGACTGGGTCAAGCTTGCCTTGCTCAGCGCGCTCTGTAAGATTAAGTGTGTATTTTTCAAGAGCTTGACGTTGTTCTTCAGCATTTGGGTCGTTTACTCCCTCACCGCCACGCACTTCATCGATGGCTTTTTCAATGGCTTTTATATTGGCACCTGCTGCTTCAAGTAGCTGCCCAAGGCCAGATTTTGTTTGTTGCATTGCCGCAAGTAAAAAAAGGAATTTTATTGTCTTTTATACAACTAAAAAAAAGGGAAATAAATAAGAATAATGGTATGTTTTTTAAACACATTCGATAATTATTAAATAGCCTTTGTAAAATACTAAATTATTACCTCAAGGTTTAATATTTTCTACCATCAACAGGAATTTGGCGCTATAAAAAAGCTTTTTAGGTACTAACTCCAATCCCAGGAAATCAATGCCCAACCCTGTTGATTGGATACACAAAGGCACCACTTCTAATTTAAGGTCTATTTGGACGTCATGACATCAAGAAAAGGCTCATATTTTTTGCGTTTATAAGGCAAGCGACAATAAATATCCATACAGAAGAGCGTGCCGAGTACCAGTACGTGTTTATTCTTTATAAACGAGCAATAATTGTATATTGTATATATATATTTCTATATGGTATATTTATTTTTTCTCGGAAACCGCTCCATATTTTTTGGGGACCAAAATTCAAAGATAACCGCTTAAATCTGAACTGAGATACCAATTTTAATCAGAGTCCAAAAAGCATATCTCCGGGGTAGCATGATCTATCCATCCTAAGCGGCAATGTTATGAGCGTTGCAAATAGTCCATTTCAAATCAGAGCCTTTATATATTAAATAAAAAAAACAAGTTTTTTAAAATGAAAGTAAGGAGCAACATTAAAACTTAAAACAAACAGAAATTAATAAAATATAATTGGAACTCCTCATTAACGCTACTACATCGTGCGTGAAAAAGCTTAACCTTTTTTATAATTTGGCAAAGCATTAATTTTACACTGAGAATGTGAAGGTAAATATCTTGTAGTAAGAATCCTAAAAAGACAACAAGTTTTCGTCATGGGAAAAGGCAGATCTGTTGGAATCATGGGAATGCGAGGAATAAGAACAGCCTCACCCTCAAAAGGCCCTGTCTAACTTTTTTAAAGTGCCGAAAAACTTTCGCATGAAGAACGAGGTATTAAGCTCATATACGTCATAATTTCTGTTTGTTTTTAGTTTTAAAGCTACTCCTTACTTTCAGTTAAAAAGACTTTTTTTTATTATTTAATTACTCAAGTAATCTGCCAGATGTTACACGTTCCATGCATTTTCGATTTCCTTGGTGATTTTGAATCTGAAATGTCAATGAATTTAGTAGCCTCATTTTAAATTCCGACCAGATCTGGTGACATTGGGGGGAGCTGGAGGGGGAAACCGGAAATCTTGGAAACTAGAAATCTTAAAAAACGCTTAGCGTAGAGAGATCAGGATGAAACTTGATGGGAAGAATAAGCACAAGTTATAGATACGTGACTGACAGAACTGGAACGGATCTGTTCTCTTTAGGGGAGCTAGGGGTTGTTAATTTGGAAAAGTTAGAAAACTGCAGGGTGCGGATCTAAAAATAATATTTTTTATTTAGGATTAAAATTTTTTGAAGATAACTCGTTTTTATAGGCATCTTTCTTTAATTGTTTTGCCTTTTTGCGTCTTAAGAAAATTTTATCCCCCCTTAAGGCGTATTCGTTTCCGTTCGGATCATATAAAAATTTTGAATAATATCGGATTTCCTCTAACGGATGATGTACTCCTTCATATTTAGTACAATTCTTATTTTCTCGACGGCTTCCTCGCGAGTGCAGCGTGTTTCGCGCGGATCGCCCGCGGGTTCCTTGGGCTCGTCGGTGCCTGCCGTCGCTTCGGCCGGCGTGTCGCCATCGGCGGCTGCTGCTTCACCCTCGGTTGGTGCTGCGTCGGCGTCGGCGCTCGCGGTCGGCTCGGGCGTGCCAGCGTCCGTCGCGGTATCGCTGCCCGTTGCTGAGTCGCTCGGGGTAGCGTCGCCAGCCTCGTGGGCCGTAAAGGTGCGCCTCGTTGAAATAACACATGTTTAAAATACGGATGAATATTTTTTTTTATACTTTTGTTCCTGTTTTTTTTTTTTTTTTGCCAGAGCAATGCATACTTCTGGATTTTGGTATGTCATTGAGCAAGAACTTGTCAGCTTTTATTTTGTTTAAATCTGAGTAAAGTGTGAGAGCAAACAGAATTGAAACTAATTTGTTTCGGATAAAAGTTCCGTTAAGAGTAATTGACTGGGGTAAATTTTCACCTGGATTGCATTGTATAGAGGATATTTCCATGGTGAGGGGGTTTCTCCGTGGAGATGGGGTTGGATTTCCTGGCATTATCTAAAATACGATCAAAAATTAAATATAAAAAAAAATGAGTTTTTTCAACTGAAAGTAAGGAGCGACATGAAAACTTAAAACGAACAGAAATTATTCCATATATGAAAAGGGCTGTCCCCTGGCTTTATGGCTTTGACATATTTGAGCCTTTGACATGGGAATACATCTGCATATCTCATTGACTACTTATAAGCGTGGAGTTAATACTTATGTCATCAAATTGATACACAATATGTATAAAAATACATATCTCACCTGGTACAGTGGAACTCACTCCTTCAATTCCAGTAAAAAAGGGTATTAGACAGGGCGGTGTTACTTCTCCACCCCTGTTTAATAATACTGTCCCGGTCGCACTGCGGTCGAGTACTGCTAGGCGTGCACGCGCGCGCTTGCATGTGTCTGACTGACTTGACTGACTGCCTGTTTGTCTGTGCAGTGAGTGAGTCGGTCGGAGGTTGAACGCGCGCCGGCGTTTGGCACACGCGCACGGCAGCACGCGCGCCCACGCAGTGTCAGTGCGTGCAAAACCAAGCTCGGCGCGCGGCTGCGTTGTCGTTCGCGCGCGCGCGCGCGCATATGACCTTTGCGGCCTATGCTGGCCGCGAACTTAACCAGCGTTAACGGCTGAGTAGTTAGGTGTCCAACCCTTGCGGGAGAGATCGGGCGAGAGCCCGACGCCGAAGGAGCAACCGCCCCGGAATCTCTCAGGCAAAAGGACCGTAAGGGGTTGCCGCTCTGGAAAGCAGGTGCATCGCGTTGATGCAGCTCACCGAAGGGGTAAACCCGGCTGCCATAAAGGGCAAACCTCTACAATAGGATTTTCTTATCGATAAATACATTACATACATTTTTTAAAATACATTGAAGTATTTCATATAAATAGAGAAATATTACCATTTAAAATTGCTGAAAAATAGTTCTTGCCACCCAAAAGAAATTTCCTGGCAGAGCTGATGAAGACCTGCCTTGCCTTTTCCACCTATGTGCTGGTAGATATGGGAATGCAACATTTTAGCTGTATAGAGAAACATCAAGGAAGAAATCAAATTTTGAACCAAAATGGCTGCAAATACATTAAACATTAAGATCGTAACCATTAGCTCTCTCGGCTTGCTTAAAAGCGTGAAAATGGCTTTTTTATGGTGATCTTTTTGATGCTGGTAGGATCTCACAGTGAAAGAGGACAAAGAAAACAAAGCCGTTTCACTTCCCGACAAGAATCCTGAAAAAGCAATGAGGAAGATTAAGAAAATGATAATACTGGCGCCGTTCGTTCGTGGCAAGAAGGGCGAGTACAAGACCCAGCTCGAGCAGATGTCGAAGGAGGGATTTCTGCGCGCCCGTATCGACGGGGAGATGGTCGACCTGTCTTCGGGGGAGATTCCCCGCCTCGACAAGAAGTACAAACACGACATCGACATCGTGGTGGACCGACTGGTGATCCGCGAGGGTCTCGAATCGCGCCTGGCGGGCTCCTTCGAGACGTCGCCTAGGACTGGGTTGGAACTGGGTTGGACTGGGTTGCAAAAGATAGTGCCATTTAGTTTGTGATCTGTGCTATCAAATACAACAAAAACTAATTGAAATAAATAATTCTGAAACAGCTCATAATGCCAACATGAGATGCATAAAAATTATAATACAAACAGTTTCATTGTTTATATTTAAATCGCTGTATTTACTTTTAGGCTCTCACAGTAAAAGCTATAAAATTCAAGACCTCGACAAGCTGAAGACCGCGATGGACGGCGCCGACTTCGTCGATATCAGCAAGCTCACCATGGCGATGCGCATGCTGAAATCCGACGAGGAGATCGCGCTCATCAAGAGCGCCACCCAGATCGCCGATATCGGCGGCCGGGCGTGCGCCGATGCGGTCGGAGTCGGCGTCGCCGAACACGAGGTGGCGCTTGCCTCAACCGACGCCATGGTGCGCGAGATCGCCCGGAGCGGATCTTCCGCGTCCAGCAGAACACCCTCGAGCAGCTCGCGATCTTCCTGCCGGCGCTCTGGATCTTCTCGACCTTCGTGAGCGCGACCTGGGGCCCGGCGATCGGCCTGCTCTTCGTGATCGGCCGGCCGCTCTACGGCCTGGCCTACGCCAAGGAGCCCTCCCGCCGGACGGCCGGCTTCCTGATGGGCTTCTTCTGCAACGTCGTGCTCGTGCTCGGCGGACGAATACCGCCTCAAAGCCGGGGAAGCGATTTATTCCGCCATTGTGGTTCGATTCTGCGGGTTGGTTCGTGCCGAAGATGTGAACCGCGTGGCGAAAATCATCATTGAACGGAATAATATTTACGATGAAACCGATCTGGCGATCGGCCATCGCATTCGCATTCCCAACGAATACCTGGAACCGGAATTCAAGAAAAGCGACGACCCCGAACATCTGGCCTACCTAAAAACAATCGACTGCTCTTGATGAGCTGATCAAAGTATATGTCATCCATTTGTTGGTACAAAATTCCTTTATGAGACATACTAGTTTGAAAGTTTCAAGGGGTTGACAACTTCAGTAGTAGGGTACACACTGAAACCAAAAATAGGCCTATACCAATTGTGAGACAAGTAGAGGACTTGTAAGCAACAGTCGGCTGTTATACCATAATTATCTTCGGCAATAAGGGGTTTGCACTAATGCACTTTACAGTAAAACAAGAAAACAAATTGATAGTCACAACAACAGATGACGAGCTAATCGGATAAGATTCTAAAATGATTCATTTAGCCGAACAAAAGGAAAATAAACAATACAAACAAATTAATACCCATATGTATCCGCATTTTCAACGGAAAATAGACTGCCTCATGCCTCAAAATAGACTACCCCTCATTTTGATTAGCCTTGACTATGACTCTGCACTTTTCTAGCATTATTTAAAAAAAAAATAATGGGAAAATAAATAATTTTTTTTCAAGTGGAAGTAATGAGTAGAATTAAAACGAACATAAGATATTACGTGTATAAGGGGGTTCGTCTCCTCCAAAATACCTTGCTCTTAACGCTAAAGTATTTTTTAGTAATTTCAACTATTTATTCTACGGCCTTTATGATTCATTCTGAAAGATTTGGGATAAAATTCAAGCTTTAGGCTCAGAAACCGGTCCCACTTTGATGGATTATGGATCACTTGAGCCTTGTAGAATGAAGGACACAACACCGCAGCATCGGCCACTTCACCGCAATTGCCGCATCCCACACAGGTTTGGTCGATATAGGCTACCGGGTCATCGCGCAACGGGTCATCCAGTTTCTTAATGGTGAGCGATGGACATCCCGAAAGGCGCATACAGGCATGGTCCCCGGTACACACATCCTCACTTCCTTGGGCCACACGAAAGGCCATTAGGAAGGCATGTAAAATGGAACAGTTTACCCTTGTGCATAAATTTTAGATATTTTTTGTCATTGTTGTTGATGGGTATAGAGTAGTATGCATCCTTCAGATCTATTTTTGTCATGTAGCTGCTTTCATGTATGAGCTCTGTGACTGTGTGTATTGTGTCCATTTTAAAATGTATTTTAGGCATAAACTTGTTAAGTTTTTTCCCTTGGATGGAACAAGAGGAAAATAGATTTACTTGAAAAACAGGTAAAGTGGCTGAAGCCACAAAATTCTGCATCGGAAGCATTATTTTTGCCCTTTTTCCTTCTCCAGAGATATTAGGGCACTGGAATATAGAGAGCTGATTAATTGCTCATTTTAAAGTAAATTGTTACATCTATGTGCTTGTGTAATTAAGAAAATGATTAAAGTGAAATCAATTTCTTACAAATAGAATTCCTGATTGCCAAGGTGGTCGACGACGCTGGTATGAGAGATGATTTCCATCGTGCCATCGCGGTCGAGGTCGACAACAACCGGCGGCTCTGAGATCCCTCGCGCTTTGCGTTCGCCGCCGTCGAACTCCCAGAGCAAACTGCCGTCAGCACTATCGAAAACAGCTATACCAGCTGTGAATCCAAACGGCACAGCGATATCAAATGCCATAATGATCTCAACGGTAATAAGGGTTTTATTGAAATTCTTATATAAAACGTAATTTTCGGTGTCTTTCTACATATTTGAAAGTCACAAATCCAATTTAACGACGTTTTCTGGTTATTTCAGGTACAACTAAGGATGTTTACATATGGAACGATATGAACGAACCTTCCGTGTTTAATGGACCTGAAGTCACAATGCACAAGGATAAACTGCATCACGGAGGTTGGGAGCATAGAGATGTCCACAATCATCGATATCGAACAGGATGGTGAAGCCACCATCCCGGCGCGCAAGCTATCAGACATCTGGCGCAATCTGCCGGATGGGGCGAAGGTATCTGTAGCCGTCGAAGCGGATAGAGCGAACGTTCGGTCGGGGCGCTCTCGTTTTGCGCTGGCCACCCTACCGTCAGGCGATTTTCCAGCGCTCGAAGGCGAGGGCGACACCACAGACGTAACCCTAGCCGTTACTGATGTACAACCAAGAAAGCAATCACTGGGGACATTCGAGGCAATAAAATTATGGTGTTGCAGAGAAAAACCACTGTTTTTTTCTTTTGGCGGCATAAATGCCGCTAAAAAGGAAATGGATTCCCAAAAGTAAGAACTCTGTTAGATGGGCAAAAGAAACCTGGTCAGTGTCTTCTATAGAAAGAAAGAAAGAAAGTTTATTTGAGCCCTACGGCCATACACAACATGATTTTAATCACCTCTGTTTAGTATTTTCATTAACAATCAAAACGGGCTTTTTGTTTCATATCCTTTTTTACATTGCAAATCTGAATATTATTCCAAGTGATGTTGATACTATTCGACCTGACCTGTTGATTTATAGTCACTATGTTATGGTAGAATTTTAATGCTTCTAATGCTTTGCATATTCCTTTTCCCTTATCTTCATTTCATTTGTTTAACTTTATGCTTGATTTACTTTCCCAGACCGCAACCGCCTTGATCAGTACTTCACATCCGTGCGGGAACTGGAAGAGCGGATGCACACCGCAGGAGCCTGGGAACAAAAACCGAAGCCGGTCGTCGACACCCCGCCGCCGACCGACATCGTTGACCGGACGCAGTTCTTTCCAAAGCTGGAGCAGATGCTGTCCATGATCACACTGGCGCTGGAAAATGACACAACACGAATCGTGACGCTGATGGTCGATGCCCGATGCATGCGGGCCTGGCCGCCGCGGCTGGTGTGGATGCCGCGCTCTGGGCCGAGGCCGGGCTTGTTGCGGCGACGGATGGGTTGGAGGCCCCCCAGGGCTACGCAGCGACCCACCACGCGGCCTGCGATGACAGCGCGTTCGAAAGGCTTGGTCAGCGGTTCATGCTGCCCGAGGTCAGTCACAAGTTTCACACCTGTTGCCATGGCACGCACGCCATGCTCGAAGAGTTTACTTTCTTACTTTATAACGTTTCATTGATTGATACAGTCGACCAAGATTCCCATAATGCTTTGCAGTCTGGACATTGCTCTCCCCAAATGCATTCCTGTAGAAAATGTTACAGATTGAATTCACAAAAAAGTTTATTTGAGCATTTGATACATGTAATAATTGCAACTACGTGATTGTAAATGAAACCTGTAAGTCATTTATTATTGTAGCTTATGCTGTTTGAATATCACCGTGATTCGTGAGTACAGCAATGCTGAACGAAGAGAGCGGGACGTAGCTCATAGGAAGAGAAGAGAGAGCTGAACGGCGTTCAAAAGAGTTCAAGAGAGACACTGACGGCCCTACGTCGAGGAAATGTTGTGCTGTTGCTTCCGCCGCGCTGTGGCCCCGCGCAGTCCATTGCCGCGCACCGCTCTATGGAGATGTGCCGCCGGGCTCAGCTCGACCGCACCACGTTGGAAGGCCTAATTCGATTGGAAATTTTACGTTCTAGTTCCCATTTTAAAAGACAAAACTGATTTGAGGGTAACCAGCTTCTTTCACCCATTTGAAGTGCCTTTCTGTCTAAGACAATCAAAATTTTGATATAGCTATTTTCTCAGAAGAGTCGAAAGGTCCAATAACTATACTTACAGTTATGATACGACCTGGGATATTACAGTTATGAGCCTCTAGGATAAGTTTATCCATCGTCGGAATTGTTACATTTGGCACACTGGCCTGGAACCCTGCATTTATCATTCGGTCACACGAATTGTCACAAGCTCAAGCAGGTGTGTTTCTTGCATTAGTCGTAGGCATAGGGGGAGGTGTTGGAACATGGGTTTCGGGACAACTTGCAGACTATTGGGGCAAAACCAATCCAAAGTGGCGGATCGGCATTGTAGTTGCTGCAATACTGGTGTCCAAACACGAAATTTAGCTTAGGATAGTGTGACTCGGTTTTTTGTAAAAATAATATAATCATATTATAATAGTAATATATATATATATAATAATAAATAGAACAATAATATATATAATAATATATAATAATAATATACTATGTAAATAATATATAAAAAAAACTATTAGAAAAATAGTACGTAAAATATAATAGAAAAAACTATAACAAAAAGAGAAGAAAAAAACTATTAGACCACACTTGTTTCGAAATTCATTTCGTAGATCATCATCAAGGAAACGAAAAACTTCACCGACACCTAAACCAATAGATTTCTCTAATTCGGCATGTTGTTTCATTTGTGAATATATTGTATCAGGTAAGAAGTTATTTGATGAGTTTTTCAGTGAGATGAATTTGATGTTTCGACCAATAAACAGGCCAAGCAAGTTAAGAGATTGCTCGGAATCAACCTTAATTACATCAGGGCTATGACGCCAGGGTTCTTCAGCAGGGCTTCGATATCGCCGAGCGCGGGCGCAGCGCGAACTCCCGGCACGCGTTGGTCGAGGCGGAGTTCGTGTTCTTCATGGTGTGTCAGGTCCAGAGGCAGGGGCCGGAGCGCTGGGAGCGGAGCGCGAAGCAGGCGACTCGGCTGCTGAACGGGATACACGTCATGAACCCCCTGGTGTGGGAGGCGGCGGTGTTTGGCGGGTAATCTTTGAGCTAATTGTTATCTTTTAAAGATCATCTGTAAGTGGGTGGTCCTTCTCTAGGGGATGAAGTAGTCATTAAGCCCAGCCTTTTTTAAGTTCAAGGTCAAGGTTGCTACAAATGACACTTTCGTGCCACTTTTGGAACTTTTTTTCAAAGTGGCACTTTTAAGGAGACGTGACACTGTTGTGACACTTTTTAGCAAAAGTGACATTTTTTCAAGGTGGTTGATATCCGAGAAAATAAAATGTAATTAGTTTTAGTATAATTTAATGTCAAAAGATTGAAATCTGCCCACTCA
Organism: Alatinidae sp. Z8VKAUB7J3; assembly: GCA_010016025.2. Classification (NCBI taxonomy): domain Eukaryota; kingdom Metazoa; phylum Cnidaria; class Cubozoa; order Carybdeida; family Alatinidae; species Alatinidae sp. Z8VKAUB7J3. The sequence goes on along the minus strand of JAAAKM020721499.1, from coordinate 250,766,508 downwards.
ATAAACTCGGCCATTGTCTTTATTATTTTATCAAAAAGTAGATCAACTGATAGAGCAGCTACGAGTAAAAAATATCGTCTGCAAATAGGATTATACAAGCCTGTGACAAGTAATACTTAATCCAATTTATAAAAATTGAAAATAGAAGATGACCCAGACCAAAAAGTTTATTATTATCTATTATACAGTTCGTTTCTGTTAGTTACTTTTTAGTTTACAAGGATCTTTTTGGAAAATCTTAAAAAAAAATATTTGAAATAATATACCCCCAAGAAATTTTGTTAACTTTTTGTAACCAAGTTTTGTCAATCATGGTACAAAAAGCTTATTTTTATCTATTATTCAGTTCGTTTCTGTTAATTACTTTTTAGTTTACAGGGTTCTCCCGTCCTGCGCCGAAGATGTACCGGGGCTAAAGCCATCCACCGAAGCTGCGGGGTTTAGAGGACAGTTGTCAGATGACAGAAGACAGAAAATCACCTCGTTCGAAGATCTAGATGTTTTTCAGCGCGCCTACCGGGTGTCGCTGGAGGTGCATCGGATCAGTCTCGAGTTTCCAGACATAGAGCACTATGGGCTCGGCGGGCAAATTCGCCGGGCGTCGAAGTCGATCTGCAAAATATGTACGGTTTTTGGTTAAGCCCGAAATATGGTGGTGTCACACGGGTCCTTCTCTATACCTACGGACCGTGCGCAGGACACGGCGGGCCAACACTTGGCCTTATTCATTGAGCGCTGCGCTTCCAACTCCGATTGATAGACGCATTACTACCACGTACTGTCATCTTACATTCGATTAGAAGAGGTGATCATTGGGTTCCTTGCGCTTACTTAAAGACTGCTAGTTTAACAATAGCAGCAGTACTATTAGTTGTATTAACAATATTGGTTATAATATTTGCAGCCCTGAAAGTTTTAGCTGGCAAATTTCTAGATTTGGGGCTTCTATTCATCTTGAGAAGTCATTGAGTTGGGTGAATAAAACCTCCAAGATTAGGTCCAGAGCCTTCATGGTCCCCTAGGAAGGTGTTTTGAATACTTCTTCCTCTCTAAGAGGTGTTGATGACCTTTTAAGGGAAGCTTAGATCTCCCTTAATTTTTACCATTGGCCGTAAATTCCTCAATTTTGTTACAGTTATGATTCCAGTTCTAGGGTGTTTGTAAATATATATCAGAAGTTGGAGTTACGGAGCGTTAAAAAAAACACTTCTATGACTGTTCTCAAATCTTCTTTCCGTTAGTACTCTTTGTAAGCTCATACAAATTTAGGTATTAGAAAATGATTTTGAAAGATTGAAGGGGGTTGTTGATGTTTCAATATGTAAAGCTGGGATTGGTTTTGATTTTAGTGCATTTTTTGTCCTTCTTTGTTGTCCTTCGTTTAAGTATTCGAATTGCTCTTTAGCTTTTCCGCAATATTTTTTTTAATTGATTACTTAATCTAAGATTATATCAATCTAAGATATTATAATTCTCTATACTTGTTAAAACCCGGTGAGTGATACATGTGCCAACAGGCTCGATTGTTAGACGCGATCTGCCTTCTAATTTTTGTAGATAGGAGCTTGAAACTTCTACAGTAGGGTTCTCTGATATGCTGAATCTGATAATGTAATTTTCGTTAAGATTCTATGACTTTTAGGGGGTGTTTCCCCCTATTTTCTAATATAAGGCAAATTTTCTCAGTCTCGTAACTTTTGATGGGTAAGACTAAACTTGATGAAACTTATATATTTTAAATCAGCATTAAAATGCAATTCAACCCTTTCATATTTTCGAACCCCTCCTCCCGAAAAATCTTTTAACAGAAACTTTATTCACTTATATTCAATATTAAAACACACCATCCTTTCGAGAAATTTGAATGAATGAATGATACTTTATTAACAGGTTTGGCGACATATTGACCCTGTGTGGCATATGGCTCGCATGTAAGTAAATCCAGCCCTCTGAACCTAATATTGGCACCTATGGTCAAATATGATTGCCCAATACGTCTCTAATTCAGCAGATTGACCTCAGTGTCACTCTTATACCTGAAGTAATTTTTCCTTTGCTTATATCACACATTATGCAGCTTTACTTCTGCATTAGACTACCAACACGTCTCTGATTCAGCAGATAGACCTCAGCGTCATTCTTATACCTTAACTAATTTTTCCTTTGTTTATATTTTGTATACGCCTTTGCAATCTTTAAATAAGACTATATGTAAACACCGTCGTTTTGGGTAATGGCGCCTATCGATCACTTGATGAAACACGAGCCGCATACTACGACCGGTATCGGTTTGCGGACGTTTTTGCGACGGCTAAGCGCTTCCCACGATCGGTCGTCGACCAGGTTGTGCAGCTCGGCGGTGTTGCCGTTGCAGAGGGCCGCATCGAGCAATTCGCCGTGTTGGATATTGATGGGTTCGATCAACCAGCAACGGGACGAATCCTCTCAGCTACGTCTGTTCTCTTACGATTCTGAGCTTTGAACGCTTTTTTTCTCTTTCTTTAAAAATTGAAGGAATGAGAATTGTTCTTTCAGATCTCCAGATTTTGGTTTAGGAAAATAATGATCTCTTGTAAAACCATTTGAAAGCGTTAAGAAGATCTTCTGCTAAGAGCACTTATAAAGTTTTCTCTGAGAAGAATAGGGCAAAGTTACTAAGGATTTTCTGTCTTTCATATCCATTTCTGTTAGTGATTTCAGCTGAGTTTATCATTCTGTTTTTCGCACTTGGGATTGCTGTAGAGAAATGGTATCAGGTGTGCCTTTTAAACCTGACAAGTTTTCTCATTGCTAAGGAAATTAGGGTTTATCCCTTGCTCCTTTCTAAGTGATGATGTTAGAAACTTGGCCTATGGCAAAAAAGTCGAATTTTGAACTAAAACAGATTGATCTTTTTTTTGACAGCCAGCATTTCATGCTACCTTTGGCTCGAATTTGAGACAGATGGTCTGAAATTTAAGACAGTTGGTTCGAATTTCAGAAATGTAGCCAAAATAGTGACACTTGGGAGCTTTCACAAATGACAATGACGGACCCCTTTTACCCCTCTGCTAGAAAGAATTCCATGGAGGGAGAGTCTCCTTGTAGCGACGAAGATACATTTGTCTTAACGTACCGGATATCATGTCGAAAACGCCAGTTTTGCCCGTGCAAACTTACGCATAGCCAAGCTGCCGCCGGCCGTTGGCAGTCTCAACATGTGCGCCGCAACGCTCCCTGACGGGACCCGCAGCTGGCAAGGCTGCGAGTAACCGGCTCGGTCAAGGCAGCGTCTGGCCGGGGGCCGGATCAGGTGCGGCCGCAGCTCTTAGCATCTGCTTCAAATCGGCAAGTTTGAACGGTTTGGTGAGCACGGATACAAGCAGACGCACAGGAATACGAAGCGATGTATGACGACAGCCAGCATCAACTGCCCATTGCAGTACTCATCAATGGACACAGCGCGAGCGCATCTGAAATTGTCGCAGGCTCATTACACGATTCCGGAAAAGCCATCCTGATCGGGGAAAATTCTTACGGCAAAGGCTCGGTTCAAACCATTTTCAAGATGAGTGACGGTTCCGGGTTGAGATTAACCACATCGAAGTATTTCATCCTATCAGTCTTCGTTTTACAATAACATAATCAATAAGGTTTGCTGTCTTACCATCACGTGAATACCATGTTAACTGAAGGGCCATATTATAACCAAACACCGTATTGTTTATAACTAGATTGTTATACCTACAAAAGTGCCAAAGTCTGTAGCCATTGCTGTTTTCTCTTCCTATACAAAATTTACCTAGGCTAGGATACCGTCTATCCCTATTTCCACCGATGAGGGTCGAGCGCCCGGCGCCAGGTCTCCTGCCGCAGATCGTCGGCGTCCGCCTGGTGTCCGGGAGGCAGGAGCTCACGCGCCAGCCGTCGCAGACTGTCATCCCACTCGCGGAACCGATCCTCTCCGTGGCCGGCGGTGGAGGTCATGCTTCGTCCAGGTTAGCGAACGCCCACGACGAGCTCTCCAGCGTTGCTGAAGGCCACGCCGCCCCGTGCAGCCGGATCGAGGACATGGGCACCTTGAGCGGCGGAAGCGGATCGAACTGATCGACTCCGCGGCTAGAGACGAGGGGATACGACGTGGCATCGTCGTCACGTCGAGGAAGGCTGAAAACTCCCAGAGGCAAACAGCGTGCGAGGGACGGAGACGCCGCAAGGGACGAACTCACGGGGGAACCACCGCAGCCCGAGCGCCACTCGGGCTCACCGGACTTGGCGTCTTTCCCGCCGGCGTGACAGCTCCATCAAACAAATCAGTTTCACAAGGAGAAGAATCAATGCACAAGTTTCACGAAGAGAAAAACCAACATTCAACAAGTTTTACGAATACAATTCAGTACGCAACGAGTTCCATGAGCGAAATCAGTCTCACAAAGGAGAAAACCAATATAAAGGCCTCAGGCGGCTTGGTGCTGCAGTGAGTTATTAGTAGTAGTAGTAGTAGTAATATAAGTTTCTCTGATCCTGACAACTTGATATCTCGCTCGTGAGCCGTTCGGCCATGGGTGAAGAAGGCTATTTCCTGCGTCATGAGCCGGGCGTTTGGGTGACATCCCCCATCCATCGACAGCATGAACTTGATCCATTACCGCTGGTTTTACCGGCCGAGGATTGCAAATTTCATGCTTGGGCGATTGATGCCATTTCCAAGTCCGGCAAGCCGTTCAATCTGTTTGCCACCACGCGTCAGGCCGCATCATGCAAATGCAAACCTTTCTTTTTTTTACTAAGGCAATAAGATTAACTTATTCAAATTCCATCAAATTGTTTAATCGATGGAACTAATTTTTTCGTAAAAAGCAAGAATTAGCTGTTTAAATTTCAAAATCTAACTTAGAAATGAAATAAAATAAAAACTTTATGTGCTGTTATATTTGTTTCCACTCTAAGAAAAAGAGAAGTTTGGGTGTTATGAAAACCTAAGTACCGGACTTCATCAGAATCATCAAATTCAGCTAATTTATAATGAAATATAAAATTTTATAATGAAATGAAGGAAAAACGGATTTTGTTGAGGAAATATTAAAATTCAGAAAATATATTTATAATCATATTGTACACAACTAGAAGAAAAGGCAAAACCAAGAAGAGCCAAGTGTCATCCATAGACAGAATAACATTAGTTTCTGTCACGTAATATTTCGCTCGATCAATTAAAGGGCGTGGGGCTTGCAAGCCGGACGCGCAGCCCTATAAGAGGAGCGTATCTGGGGTAACGAAATGCGACTACTTTTTGTAACGTCTACACGGGTTGGCGATGCCATTCTCTCAACGGGTGTCCTCGCCCGTCTGATCGAGGAAAATCCAGGCATACGGGTGACTATCGCCTGTGGCCCGGCCGCCGCGTCGCTTTTCGAAGCGGTTCCCGGTCTGGAACGTATTATTACTGATACCCTCTTTCTCTCAATTCATCAAGCCATGGCCCCGATGATAAACACTGCAAGGGGCTACACAAATTCTCTGTAGATAACAAGTCAACACTACGGGGGTCCCCGCCGTGCAGTGCCGTCAAGTTAACTCTCACTCTCGGCATGAATTTCGTTTGTGATCCTTCCCCAAACGTGTTGATAGTTCTATTTTCAGTTGCAATGATCTCTGCCCCGATTTCCTCTGCGCGCCGATATCGAGATGAGCGTAACTGCCCGTACCCGCGGTCAGGTTGATATCGCCGTTAATCGTCGCATTTGCGGCGCCAAACAAGCGGACATCGAGAAAGCCGCCCATCGCCTCGTTCGCAGCGATGTCGCCGTTGACCACGAGGTTGTTCAGCGCCACCGCCTGCATCATGACGTAGCTTGGCGCGGCGAGATCGAAATCGCCGTTCAGGTTGATGTTGAACGCACATCAAAATTTCATTTCTTAGAGTTTTGGAGCCCCAATCCGAATCGCTCCTTGCTTAAAGTTCGTTGTTACGATTGTCACCACGTTGTTACGTTGTGATTCTGATCTATATACGACTATACTACATGCATTTTGGAATATAACTAGAATTCTGAAGAAAAGAAAATTTTTAAGAAAATAACAAATAAAGTTTTTTTTAGGTTTCCTTGAAAATTCGTTTGTGGCTTTGATCCAGTGCCGAGCTCGCCACCGCCTACGGTTTGGCGACCCTGGCCGCCGCCCTGCTGCTGCCGCAGACGGGGCGCTTGATCGACCGCTTTGGCCCGCGCCGCATGCTGGGGATCATCTCCGTTCTGCTCGGCCTCGCCTGCCTCTTCTTCGGCGCAGCCGCCAACTTTCTTTGGCTCGCGGTCGGCTTCGCGGCGCTTCGCTTCTTCGGTCAAGGCTCGCTCATGCTCGGAATCGTGATAATTTGAATTATATCGATAAAATCTGCTAAAATACTGAGGAGAAAATCCATTTAAAACCTGGTATACAAAAATTAAAATCTGCTGAGACTTAATAAGATCAATATTGAAAATATATAAATCTCTAAAACAATCTCTAGTACTACTACACGCAAGATATTCACCCAAACTTCTAATTGCCTTATTCTTTATAATGTGGACCCTTTTCACATGACTAGAAAAATAAATGCCCCCAGGGCACAGCTTACAACCCTCGCCCCCAGGCTCTGGTAGTTTGTATCAACCCTAAAAGCCGTGTTATCATCATCGGGCTTTTTTTAATAATAACTAGGAAAATGGAACTATATGTGTCTAGAGGCAGAATATTGGAAAAATTGATAGTGTTCCTGTTGTGTTACCTGAAGTAATATATTTTTGGCTATCAAAGTTTGTTTTCAACATTTACCCTTAGATATGCACCAATCTATCAAGTTTTGTCAAACCCCTCTCCACTCTACCCCTCCTAGGTGGCAGTTTAGGCCACTTTAGCCTACTCTTATCTCCTCTGGCTGAAGTAAAAGAATCCTTTACTATTTACGAAAACTATTTATAGACCCATAACTGACACAACCCTCTAAATTTTTGGCTCTTGAATAGCAACTAAAAATCGTTCTCCTGTGCATCAAACAAATAATCTTTACCGACATGGTTTGGCAATGCTGTTGCTATATCGAGGCCATATGTCACTGTCGGCATCGATCAGAGTGGTATGGAGTAGTATTGCATTATTCAATGGTATTAATAAGACTCATTCTGTTGCAACTGTTGTCTATTGTAGATGTAGTCCATGTGTACGAGCATTCATCCGAGGCTGACAACTATGTCTACAAATGTGAGCTCAAACAACGTTCCTCTACTTCTTTCGGAAAAGACATGCTTAGACTTTTTTCGTTTTTAAATAAATCAATAATGATGTTTAACATATAAAATATAAAAAAACATATAACAACAATATAAACAATACTAAGGGCAGTCGAAATCAATAGGCTTAAACTTATTTATCCACATTAACCATAGCAAACCCTGTTACAACTTCAAATAAGACGGAAATAAAATTCAGCAAATTTAAAACTATATAAAAAATGTGATAATTTTATTAGGCGATATCAAATTAAAAAGAAGAAATGTGGGTATAAAATTAGAAAATTGTAAGCTAAAAACAAATGGCACCCAATGGCTTAAGAAGGTGCAATTTGTTTTCAGAGCGCAGTTGACCTTTCGAATCAACAGATTGTTTGTATTTGAGTTTTAGCGGAAAAAAATTAGTTTTACCCATTTATTTTCACGGTTCACCGTAGCAAAACTGACGAAATCGTAGTTAAATAAATCCCATGACGACATTATCACCGAAAGCGACGCTCGTACCGGTCAGCCCTTTGTTGTGTGCGAACGTCGGAGGTTCATTGGCCATCAAGCCAAAAGAATCAAAAAATGATGAGCAAGCATCCGAGAAATACGAGCTGCTTGAACCTCACTTCAGTGCCAAATTTGCCTTGGATGCTGAGCAAAGTATTTCATTGGAATGCGGCCGGCGCGTGCGACTGACTTTGAACGGCAGGCAAAGTTGGCACTGGCAAAAGTGATATGGCGTATATCTATAGGCAAACCAAAGAAACTACCCAGTTGCCCTATCGTGCCCAGCATGATGCCAAAGAAGAAATTACCCGCCAGCGCACCCAGGTTATTGCCTATATAGGTGGTGACGCGCTGCAAACGTGCTTCGCCCAGCAGGCGCTGCAACCAGCCCAACTGGCGCAGGCGTTCAGGGATATTCGCATAGCTGGCCCATATTGGCGAAGGGCTTCTTCAAAATTAGAAGCCTTGTCTTCTTCTGCAGGCAAAGTTTCTGATCAAAAATTTGGACAAATGACCACCAAAAATTCCTTAGGATTGGTCCAAGCTCGGATGGAAGCAATGCTTCTAGGCTGTAAATTTTGAGCCTTTTTTGGTTCTAAGATCTTTACTTTACCATATACATAATCTGTGAAAGCAAATCTGTGATGGATCCACCTTGCATTAAGCCAATAATGAGCAAATATAAAGTCAAATAATCTTCCAGGCTTAAAACTACCAAAAATCACTACCATTAAATAAATGAAACTCAAAACAAACAGAAATTATAATGAATAGCCGAGTCAAACTCAAAACAAGCAAAAATTAACATGAGTAGGGCTTATAACCCCTATTACTTCTCAAGACCAGAACACAATTTGTACTTTACTCAAAACAGAATACTCGTATGACATTTAGGAGAATCGTTATTAGGGGATTTCCTCAGTCACTTCCAGTTTAACTATATCACCCCGAAACCTGAAAATAACATTACAGAACACATATATTGATGAGATACAATGCGGAAAATAAGAAAACCATGAAGTAAACTGTTGATCTAATAATAAACTAATCGGGCTGAAAGTAGTAACCCATCAATAGTTTTAAACGGAGTCCTATCCCTGCTTTTTAAGCGGAGCCCCGTCGTCCACCAGGGCGTCGCAGTCGTTGTCGATGCCGTCGCACACCTCGGAGGCGGCGGGGTTCACCGCGAAGGCGGCGTCGTCGCAGTCCGAGTCGTCGGCCACGTGGGCCGACGGGGCGGCGCAGGCGGTGGTGGGCGCCGCGGCGTCGCCGTAGCCGTCGCCATCGGCGTCGGCGTACCAGGTGGGGGCGTCCACCGCGCCGTCGTCTACGACCCCGTCGCAGTCAAATTGCCGGCAGCGTTGTTCCAGAATGTCTTGAGCGGCGGAAATGTCTTGAACAGCCAGGCCAGGCGCTCGTCCGAAATCGGACCGCTCGCGGCTGCGAGCGCCATGTTTTCCTCGACCGTCAGGTCGGAAAAGATGCCCATGTCCTCAGGCACGAAACCAATACCCTGGCGGGCGATGGCCGGTGTCGGCATGGCTGTGATATCGGTGCCGCCGAACGTGATCGACCTGTCCCGGTTTTGCTAGTTTAGGCAGTTCCAGATAAGCTAGGAAGATGAAATTTGGCAGGCGTATCAGGGACCAGACCAGATTGAATTAGAAATAGTCGTTTCCCTGATTCGACCATCTGGGGGGGGGGCGGTTGATTCGGATTTTTTTTTTAAAATGAAGCATTTTTAACTTACGAACGGGTGATCGGATCTTAATGAAATTTGATACCACGAAGGATATCATGTCTCATTCCTCTGCGGAGAGCCAAAATCAAAGAAATTAAGAAATTAAATGAGAAGAAATTAAACAAAAAAAACAAGTTTTTTTTAACTGAAAGTAAGGAGCGACATTAAAACTTAAAACATACAGAAATCAATTCGTATATGAAAGGGGCTGCTTCCTCATCAACGGCCCGCTCTTTACGCTAAAGTTTTTTACTGTTTTAAAAAGAAAAATTGAGAGAAAGAGTCAAACTTTCTTTTACTGCTGACCCAGTAACTTCCTAAGTAATGGTAAATAAAATGGTATATTTCGTTTAGCTACTGGGTATGAAGATCAACATGGCCAAATCTGAAGTCATGGACCTAAATATACAGTTAAGCCTAACACATAAGGCATGCAGACCCATTATACTTTAACCCTCTTTTTTGTTTTTGTTTGTCATTATGTAACCAGGCTTTAATGTTGCAGACCTAGGCTGTGCAGAAAACATAAATCCAACCTTCCCAAAAAAATATGCTGTATTAGGGAAGTAAATTCGACAAGTCGCCAGCAGAAAATAAGTGACTAAGTTTGATACTTGCAGCAGTATTTGACTCGCCATGATATATGCAGCTTTTAGTAAACAATTATAATTCTTTAAAAAGCTTATCAGTGAAGCACGACTTCAAAATTCAATTGATACTGGAATTATCGCGATTCAGTAAATTTGAGTTAATCAGTTGTGGCTTCAGTTTGGGAGCTCGTAAAGGTTGTTATTTCTGTGGTAGTTGGGTTTTCTGGAGTCACTGGGGATGTTGTTTGTGTAGTTAAAGTGGCCTCAGAGGTTTTGGGGGACGTTATTTCTACTGTAGAGGTTGTCCCAGTTTCAAAAGTTTTTGGTGTCGTTGGGGTTGATGTCTCTGTAAATGGACTTTTCTCTGGCGTCATTACAGTTGTGGTTTCCGGACGGCCGCGTGCTGTTCGCCATCCCCTGGTCGAAGCGGACGATCGTCGGCACGACCGACACCGACGAGGACGAGGGCCCCGACGACCTGCAGGCCAGCAAGGCCGACGTCGACTACCTGCTCGCGGCGGCCAACGCCTACTTCCCGAAGCTCAACGCGACCGACGAGGACGTGATCTCGACGTGGTCGGGGCTGCGGCCGCTGATGGGCTCCGACGAGAGCGAGCACCATAAATCAAAGGAAAAACCGAAAAATATTTTTTTCTTTTTGACAGGAAGGACTAAGACTAATCCCTCCTTCCTGTGCATATATCTTGTCTATATAATCATTTTACATTTCCTTTTCAGCTACCTACATTACTTGTCCCTTATAAAGCTTCCTGGAGGTGTACAAGATGTCTTCGCCGAATATATGAACGCAGCAGAGCAAGGTAGAAGTAAGACGAACAACTGTTCGATCCGATCACCCCTCGGATAAAAAAACACGCAACCGTACGCATCCGTGATCTGTCTTCTGGGGAAAAAAAATACAAAATTTCACATTTTTGTAGATAGGAGCTTGAAACTTCTACGGCAGGGTTCTCTGATACGATGAATCTGATAGTGCGGTTTCCGTTAAGATACTTTGACTTTTAGGCGGTGTTTCTCCCTATTTTCTAAAATAAGGCAAATTTTCTCAGGCTCGTAATCCGTCGTCGAACGCTTCATCACGACAGCGATGCAGCAGGCCCGGAGCGCGGACACGTCCGCGTCTGTCGTGATCTCCGAGCGTCTACACCACATCTCGCAGAGCGTCGGAGGCTACGACTTCGCGACCGTCGTCGATGCCTACTGGCGGGCCCACAGTGAAGGGGACGATCACCTGCGCGCCTGTGCGGTGCGCTGGCTGAGAGGCGAATACACCACCAAGGTGGAAAGGCTTGCCCAGCACCACCAGGTCGGAGAACCGCGCGTGCCGTGCCACGTGGCGGCCGAGATCGGCGATCTGCGCAATGCCGCTTTCGGTGGAATAGGCCACGCCCGCCGCCGCAAGCTGCGCCTCGGCAAAGGCCTTCACCTCCTCGGCCTCGGCACTGGCGCGGGACATGGTCTCCTGCAGGATCAGCGCGCTGGAGCCTGCGTAGTAATAGCCGGTCTGGCTGCGTTCCGGTGGCCCATTGCCCGGATTGTGGCGTGGTGCCGGTCAACGAGGCGGATTTGCCCGTCGAGTGCTCCTTTAAAAAGAGCCTTCAGTTTTCCATTTTAGTTGATGCAACGGCTACGTCATGTATATGACAAACAACCGCCAAGGGTCAAATTTGGGCCTAACTTCCCGCATAACGGGCAAATATACGTAGGCTAAAATACCAAGCGAAGCGAGTGTTTATGCTCTTAGTTGCCTTTTTAATTAACCGAAAATCGGAGGGTAACTAGGCTTCCTCTCCCGCTCTTTTTCCTCAAAATCATTTGATCAAAATTATGAGAAAGCCATTTAGCCAAAAAAAATGAATATGCAAATTTCGTTTCAATTATTCCTCTGCGGAGAGCCAAAATAATATGCACTGATTCAAAAGTGTTCAGAAATTAAATGTATTTTTTTTTTTTTTTTTAATGAAAGTAAGGAAAATAAAGATTTTTTTAAATTAAGAAACTAATATTGTTTAATTGTCAATTAATGTTCTGAAATCGTTAATCAGAGAAACATTTACATTGATATAGTCTATACTTGTCCACCCTTACCTTGACGTTGTACACCCTTACCTTGACAATATTAAAATGTCAACAATAACATTAAAATAATAACTAGATTTGCAAAAACGCAACATTGAACTAATGATTTAAGGTGTTGATGGTAAGAAAATTTACGTGTTGTCTTCACAAGTAATTTAAGCATAATGAATCTCCTCAATTCTGGTAAGGATAAAACCCCAGTTACTCGTCTAAGAGGGGTGTATCAAATATCATGTAGTTGTGGAAATTATTACGTTGGTCGAACCCACCAAAATTTAGGAGCAAGATTACAGCAACACAAAGAAAGTATTGAAAAAACATTAATATCTAAAATTAGTTCTATATCCTTCCCCTCATAGCAATTGCTAAAGATGGTCAGCTTCTATCTGTCAAACTTCATTGAATCATAAATATACCTTGGTAATTTCATTATCAAGTAGTTTGTTGCAATTGTCATCAAGTAGAACTGTCATTAAATACCGATTAATGCTATGAATAATTGGAATTTTCAGAAAAGGAATTTTGATAATGTACGTTATTCATCAAAAGGTTGCCTTTTTTATTATGCCTCTAAATGTAATCACCGACATCGGCGCGAGCGGCGCCTTCGATCAACACCTTCACGGTGCCATCGGGCAACTTCAGCAGCTGCATGATCTCGGCGACGGTACCCACTGCGAACAGATCGCTGGTATCGGGCTCGTCCTGACCGGCTTCACGTTGGGCGACGAGCAGGATGCGCTTGTCGGCGGCCATGGCCGCCTCAAGCGCCTGAATGGACTTCTCTCGCCCCACGAACAGCGGAATCCTGCCTGCATAGGTACTACGTTTTGATTTTAATCGGCCATTTAAAATGTACCTCTTTCGTAACAGGACAACCCCCCCTCGAACTTAAATCCCTTAGGCTATATAATCAGACATTTAAAAGAAACATAGGATAGTGGAAGAAAAACGAAATTTAAGTTTACTCCCCAGCTGTCAAATTGATCCTCTTTTTTTTTATTGTCCTATTCAACTGAATAAAATGAAAAGGTTAAATATCATGTCAACGACCGGCATTCGCTGGCATTCTACGTCCTGCATTCGGGTGATAAACTCGATTTCACCGAAGAGGACGACGACACCTTCACCGCGAAGACGAGCTATGGCAACTCCTACAGTTGGCTCACCTGGAATGCAGTGTGGAATCCCCGCCTACATGCCCGCACCATCGCCTCGGTAGGCCGCGTTGGGGCTGATCGTCAGGGTGTCGATTTTTCTAATCGGATGGATAAACTAGCAAGGGTCACTTTACATTTCGTTCTTATTTTTTCCAGAGGTTATGTAATAGTGAAAACTCAATCAAGCTTGGAAGCATAAGATTTTGTCTGAAAAGTTCGTTTACTATTTTATTTTTTGGAGAAAATTTGCTGAAATTCTATGGAAAGTAAAAATGACGGAAAATTACATAATTGGACATAAGTTTCACAGAGGCGTACACGTGTTTGAGCGCTAGGATGAACTCTGAAGAGTAAGGAGCATTTTTGGCGAAAATGTTCTTAACAACAAATACAAAGTAGAGACAATAGGGAAAATGTTTTCAAGACAGTGGAGATTAGTTCTGTGGATATTTCGGCCCTATGTCCAAGGGCCGTCTTAAGCACAATACAAGAATAAGAGAGAAACCAAATTAAAAACACTTTTGAAAACATATAAAAAAATAAAAAAAATAAAAAAAAAATCAAAGCTGGCGGCAGTGGTGGCGATCGCGCGTCTGCACGAGGATCCGCAGCTGGCTACGTTTAGCGGCAAGGACCAGGTACGGCTTGGCAGCGCGTTCGATTTGCGGCTTTTAGCGGCGGCTCAGCGAATCGAGAAACTTATACCTAAGGTCTATGGTCAGAGTATGGACGATCAGGCGTCGAAAGCGGCTAGCATCGCGCGCTGTATCGATCATTTGGATGTCGATCGACAAGCTGTGTTAAATAAGGCTGTTTTATTGTCGAATCTATGAGATCTATAGTGGCACCCTTTGAAACTAGTAGTTGACAAATCTTCAAATTGCCTTCCGAAGCAGCAATATGTACGGCTGTTGTATTGTCCGAATCTAAGGCATCTATAGTGGCACCCTTTGAAACTGATAGTTGACAAATCTCCAAACTTCATATCCAGGTAGTAAAATGAAAGACTGTTAAGTACTTATTAGAAATGAGCAAAGGATAAACTCTAATTTCTATAGCAATGAGAGAACTTTTAAAGTTTAAGAGATATATCTGATACCATTTCTCTCTGCAATCCCAAGGTCAAAAAACCGAATGATCAGCTGAAATCACGAACACAAATGGGTAGAAACAATAGATGGCAGCACCTCGGTCCCCAATTTTTATATCTGTAATTTTTTCTAAGTTATCACTCAAAGAAGAAATATTGGCCTACCGCGGCCGCGGCGTGGTGGTGCATGCCGCCGACTGCGACCGCCTGGGCGAATTCGAGGACCAGCCCGAGCGCTGGGTCGACGTGCACTGGCACAGCGGCACCCACCCTGCGGCCTATGGCACCACGCTGGAGCTGACCATCGGCAACGACGCCGGGGTGCTGGGGCGTATTTGCACATTGATCGGCGAGAAAAAGGCCAATATCTCGGACCTTGAATTTGTCGACCCCGGATGAACGCGGTCTGGGCCGCTACGTCACCCGGACCAACGCCGACCACTCGCAGGTAACCGACGCCGTCAACGATACGCTCGTGAGAAAACCTCGCCTCAACGTCGTTGATCACATCGCGCAAAAACTCACCGTCTCGGTTGTCCTCGGCCGCCCGCGGGCCAGTGTAGCTCGCTACCACCGAGTAATCCGTAGTCAGACGCACGGTCGCGTGTTTATCACCGAGCACAGGGAAATACTGGGATTGAGTAAGTATAATACAAAAAAAAATCTGCTCAACTAAGCAGTGGGAAAGTAAAAATAGCTTTGTATATTCCTTCCACTAGAGCTAAAATGAGTTGATTTGCCCCAAGACGCTCAAGGTTACAGGACAAAGCAGCAAATTAAAAATCTTGATTGAACATTTGATAAGCAATAAAAAGTAAAAGGCCTTGGTGGAAAGTTTGGACCTTTACCTACAGGCTAAAGTATGTCCTGGGAAGGTATTTTGAAATACCTACATCCACCCTTCTTCCTCAAGAGGGCCCTGACCTTTGATGACCTTTAAAAATATTGTGTGTTATAAAAGTGAAATCTTGCAAAATAGATCTTCTGCTTGAATGAAGTATATTTCCCATCTACTCTGTCACTTGTCTTTGTCTTGCACTAAGCTGGAAGAAACTGTTTTGTTCTTAAGTTTTATGCATACAAATTTTTTATCAGAATTTCAAAAAACATAAAATTAAAAGGTGTTTTGGTGCAAAAAAATATAAAGTGCGAGTAACATATACAAAAGGGAATAAACGAGAACCTGTTTAACTAATAATTCATAAAACACAGGTGACTAAGATTGAAAAATATAATGAAAATGAAAATAAAGGATGCGATATTGATCTATCCTACAAACAACTACTTCAAAATCGTCCAAGAATTAAGAAATCACCAATGCAATAGCGAAAAAAATTCCCCCTTATAACTCAGTACCCACAGCAAAAAAAGACAAGTTACTGTTTTTAATTGACAGCTTTGCTGATAATTCTTTCCTTGTATATGTATATGTTGTATGTATATACAACATATATATGTATATACATATATACGTATGTGTATATGTTGTAAGGCCTCCAGACAGACGCCCTGCCATTAACTTAGCAGGCTGTATGGTCGCGCACCTCCACATATTGCCTACGATCCTCTGTGGGCAAAGATGGGCGAAGCGGGTGTCCCAGTAACGTTGCACATCGGTAGCGGCCAAAACATGCCGTCGGCCTATATGAATACGGGAGTCAAACGGGTGCTCGAGGGTAATCTCGGGAACATTGAGACGACCCGACCAAAGGATTTACCAGTTGTTCACCATTCCATCGAGCGATGGATAACCTGCATGATCTATGAACTGAGACAGATAGATTTATTTTCTCAACGGCAGTCGATAGCTCTTAATGAGCTGATCAAAGTATATGTCATCCATTTCTTGGTAGACAAATTCCTTCATGAGATATACCAATTTGAAAGTTTAAAGTCGTTGACAAATTCAGTAGTAAAGTACACACTGAAACCAAAAATAGGCCGATACCAATTGTGAGACATGTAGGGGAATTCTAAGCAACAGTCGGCTGTTCTGAGACATGAGTTCCTTCTAAATATCAAATTTCATTAAGATCAGGTCACCCATTCTTAAGTAAAAAATTCCTCAATTTTTTTTCCAAATCAACACTCCCCAGCTCCTCCAAAGCGGACAGATCCATTTCAGTTGTGTCAATCACGTATCTATAACTTGTACTTATCCTTCCCATCAAGTTTCATCCCGATCTCTCCACTCTAAGCGTTTTCCAAAATTTCTGTTTCCCCTCGCTCTTGACGCTAAACTTTTTAAATGCTTTCAAAAGAGCTATTTCTTCTAATTAAACAGCCTTTGTGATTCAGGGGTCATTCTTAAATAATTAGAACAAAATTTGAACTTTTGCGTAAAGACCGAGGTATTGACAAGGGGTGAACCGCCTCATATACGTAATAATTTATGTTCGTTTTAAGTTTTAATGTTGCTCCTTACTTTCAGCTGAAAAAACTTTTTTTATTCCGTTACTTGATTGGATATTAAATTAGAACAAGAATTACAATTAGCCACTAATCGTCGATAATGAGTGGTTTGAGAAATAGGCCCAGGGTCGTAGGTTTCGCCGGTAGCGCCGGAGATGTTGATCCAGCCGCCGGTTGTTCGCGATTGCCATTGATACTCGGTAGCGGGAGCCGCTCCGCCCCCGGTACAAACATTGTCATTATCGGCGACCATACCGGTCACCACCAGCTTGCCTTGGCTTTTCTGTGGATACTAATTAGAATAGCATAAAATGACGAGACCTCATTTTTGTTTGTTATAGTATCTATAAAGGAAGCAGTATTATTCTTCTTTTTTAAAAAAAAGTTCTTATTTTTTACAATTTGATATTCTTCTTTCTTTTCTTTCTTAAAAAAAACATGTATGATTTGGCTGCGAGGTAAGCGTCTAAAAACTTATCCTTACTCAGCATTTTACCTGTCTGTGTAGATACAAAGCATTATATACTTATAATGACGTCATATACAAACGCTCTTTTTACAAACAAACAAACAAGCATACATACAACTTATTTTTATATAGATAGATAGATAGATAGATCGATAGATATGCATATACAATACAAATTAACTACGTAAAACTTGCAAATATACAACATTCTTCGCTGTCCCATTGTCAGTGCATATAAATAGATTTTCAGGTTTACCGGCCAGCTCGGCGATACGCAGCGCCGTCAGCGAGGTCTGGGTCGCCGGCTTGACCACTACCGAGCAGCCCGCAGCCAGCGCCGGCCCCAGCTTCCAGCCGAGCATCAGCAGCGGGAAGTTCCATGGCAACACGGCGCCGACCACGCCGATCGGCTCGCGCACGACCATCGCCACCACGTCCGAACCGACTGGCGCGGTCTGGTCGTAGATCTTGTCGATGAGCTCCGCAAACACACGGAGGCAAAATTTGTGACACAGTTACGGACAGTTATCAGCCATAGGAATTTCTGTCGTTAATGAATTCGCTTTTTCATTTTCTTCATCGTCCCATAGTCGAGGATCGTCACAATCACGATAATTATTTAGATTCTGCACATAAACATTGAGTAAATTACTGCTAAGGGTATCATATGCAGAATACACTTCAGGATTGCTCTTCAGTCTTTGTCTAATTGCTTCATCAAAATCTGTTATTTTTCACGAATGAATATCATTACGTACGTAACACCCGATTCCTCCTTTATTTTTTGATACCCGTGATTTTTCCAAAAAAATTATACCCCTGAATTTGGCCTGAAGAAGAAAGATTATCACTAAGAAATGTTTCACATACCCCAATCAACAAAAAATCATGACTGGGAAGAAACGCCGATAGAAAATCCATTTACTCATAAGACCACGACAATTAAAAATTCATGGACTGTATGCAAATCTTCCTTTGATTGTGTTTCCCTATGCTTTCTATGCTATTTGGAATGATGTTTTGCTGAGATGACAATGATGTGCTAGAATATCTAAGTATCTCTAAGTAATTAGGCAACAAAGGTCAAGTTAAACTTGAGCTTCATTCTGGCCAATATATTAGAGGAAACAGAACTAAACCACCGCTACAAAGAACTTGGCAAGTAAATTTCAGCGCCATCCTCGTGCGCTCGACCGACCGCTACCTCAACGAATACGTGCCGCTCGCAGAGAGCACCCGCGTGTGGCTGACCGGGTTCACCGGCAGCACCGGCGACGCCCTCGTCACCCGAGAGCAAGCCTGGGTCGCCGTCGACGGCCGCTACTACCTGCAGGCTGACACCCAAACCGAGGGCACGCCCTTCGACGTCGAGAAGGTGCCGCTGGGAACCTCGATCAGCACCATAACTAAATGTTTTAACTCTTATTAAAACAAATACATCTTCATAAATTCCTCCTTTCTTAACTTAAAAGACGGACAAAACTTCATTACGTTCTATCTACGATTTATCAATATATCCGAATTAATTTTAAAATTAAAAAAACATAAAAAGAACTTTGGATTCAAAACTTAAGGCACACAAAAAAGGGAATCATTACAAAATAAAAGACACAAGTCATCACTAGTACAAACCGCCCAATGGGGACTTCCCGAACCTACCTATAGCAATGGCGCCGCTTTTGCCGATCTGGACCAGGACGGCGACCTCGAATTAATCGTTAACAATATGGACGAGGAAGCATTCCTTTATAAAAACCTCTCCCGCGAAAAAGACCTTGGCAATTACCTTCGTGTTAAAACCATTGGCAAAAATTCGGAAACCTTTGCTAAGGTTACCATTACATACGACGGCAAAATCCACCTCTGGTGATGGACGTAAATTCAAAAAGATCAAACGCTCAATACCATTAACATCTAAGGCATTATTTTCTAATTCATCCAAACAATCCTTCTGGTGTAACGGCAAAACTAATTATCAAGAAATAAGAACAATATAAACTGACTGATTCCCTTCGGAAAAAATAATAATACATAAAAAAAAATCTAAAAATAAAAATAAATAAACCCAATCTAAGCGACATCTTGCAAGAATAGACCGCGAATTTTCTGCGTCAAGGTTCGCTGTTGGTTCATCCGCCAAAACCAAAGAAGGTTTTTTTACCAAAGCCCTGGCGATAGCAACCCTTTGGCATTGTCCTCCAGAAAGCTCAGTCGGTTTTTTCTTTTCCAACCCGCTCAACCCAACTCTCTCCACTATATTCATAACGCTATCTCTTACTTCAGATTCTTTTTCGTCATTTAACAATAATGGAAATAAAAAACAATCCATAAATTTTCTAAGGATTAACGAACTATCAAAGAGCACATAAAAAAAAGCAAAATTAAAAAGTAGAACTTAATTTAGCTTTTTAAAATTTTTAACAAAAATCGAAAAACAAAAGACATACAAAACCTTATTCACCTGTTCAACGTTGAGAGTCCGAATATAGTCAATCGCTGCTTGGTACTCTGTTTTATCCTCAATAAGGATTTTCAAAGCTGCATCGTGAGGACCGCGAGGCTCGGCTCAGGAGGCCTGTCCGCTGCGGAAGCTGCCGACCATTCCCGCGTCATAATGACCGGGCACGTTGCAGCCGAATTCGAGCGAGATCTCGGCAAGGTCCTTTGGAAAGGTCCAAACGATCTCGCCGGATTTGCCCGGTTCGAGGAGCTGTGCATTGGGATCTTCATGCATGCCGTGACCCATGGTGGCCTGCATGTCCTTGGCGGCCTGCCAAGGTTTCAAAGCGCGGCTGCAGCGGCGCGGCGAGACCAGTTTCGGCTTCGCAGCGGCCTTTAAGCTCTTCAATTGAATCAAAGCCAAAGTCGAACAACTTGGTGTCGCCACGCTCGGTGGCCATGGCTTCGCGCAATGCTGTGGTGGCTGCTTCGTCAACACTGCCGTCGTCGTTGATGACCACGCCGTAACGCTTGGCCCCTTCAACCGTCACCAGGCCTGCATCCACGCCGACGGTTAATCCGAGGTTGTTGATGGGGAGATTTTTGATCTCATCGATGCTTTGGAAACGGGCAACAGAGCGAACGACGAACTTTTTACCGCCTTCGTAAACCCAGCCGGAAGATTGGGAAAAGTTATCATTCTGCAAGTTGGTGATAACTTCGAACAAGTTAACGCGGTGTGCTTTTACTTTATCCTGGTTTACCAAAATCTGGATGCTCTTTTCATCCGCGCCCCAGCCCCTTTCCTAAACGAAGTAATTTCTGTTTGTTTTAAGTTTTAATGTCGCTCCTTACTTTCAGTTAAAAAAACCTGTTTTCTTAATTTAATTTCTGAACGTTTTCTAATCAATGCATGTTTTGATTTCAGATGAATAATTAAAACGAAATTTGAATATTTATTTTTTTGGCTAAATGGCTTTCTCATAGTTTTGATCGAATAATTTTGAGAAAAAAGGAGGGGGAGCGGGGACTTGACGTGTTAAATATTATTGAACCAAACTCGCGGTTGATTATAGATGATTTAGCTGAATAGAATGGTTTCAGGAGATGATAATTATTTGCAGTCCGGTCTCATCATGAAAAAAATTTCTTTAACTCTCGTTCTGCATAATCTCTTTCATCAGAGCAAATGTATGAGAAGACTTGCTTTGATTTGTACTTACTGTATCATCGATAGGGTTGTTAGCGATTCAAGGAGGATCAACCAGAAATGAATGTGCTTCTAGAATTTGCATTTCTAAGTGCTATAGTATAGAAACTATGCTGCAAATTTATGTTCCAGTTAATACAGCTTGTGACAAAAGTATACAATTACCAAATTTTTTTATGCAAACAAGTTTTTCAAAGAAAAGTAAAGAACTCCAGTCAGCAAAAATTAACAGAAATAAGGTCAAATAACAGGTTAAGTTTATATTAACAGACAAGAGGAAGGCTTTGAATAGATTCGGATGGAGGAGGAGCATGCGTGACGGTGTTGGCTACCGACGGCTTGGTGATGTAGTCGTCAGTAGTAGTACTTTCAGCTCATATATATTTGAACGAAGCCAGTAAAATGACTGAGTGAAAAACTCTGACATGAAAATTATTCTTGAGACCGTGTTGCATTCCAAAAAAGTCCTTATAAAACTAACTAGTCGTTAGTAACATGTTAATACCGAATAAGCCAAAACAAAACTTAAAAAGTTTTTTCCAATCTCAGAATCTGGAAATTCGAGAATTTTTGAAATTTCTGAAATTAATTTCCACCAGAAACAATTGTTATGTTCGGAGAGAAGATTGAATTCTGTGTCGAATGGTTTGTTTATTTCTTAATTATTTCATTATGGTCCTATATTCCCCAAATTTACTGTTTATTTTTTAGTTTGTCTTTTAACCTTGAGACCCAAAGGATAAGGCAGTTGCACTTGGACTTGGAACCTTCTTGCTGAGCATATTTGCCTTTATTCCAGGTCCTATTGTATATGGAATCTTAATTGGTGAGTGTAGTTAGCTTAACTAATTAGGATTATTACTTAATTATATTATAAAGAATATAAAAAGAATTATGCCTGCCTCCCCTTATCTGCCCATGCGTTTTGTTAGGTAGAATGGTTTTATTTTTATTTTTCCACACGTAAGTTTGTTTATCTAATATTGGTTCTATGAAAATCTAAAACACCCAAGTTTTTGGATCGCTAACTTAAAAGGATCAATTGTATATTAACATTTACATTTAAATTGTATTTTAACATTTTAGATCTTATGAAAAAAAAACATTTTAGACACTCCTACAATCCCTACAAAATAAAACCCTACAGAAGTTGTAGTATTATACATTTTGTACTTTTGAATTTGTAGTCCGTCACCGTGTGAATCGGTTCAGAAAGTAAGTGCAAATTTGTGTTTCTGTTCTTTTGGGTTTCAGCTTTTGTGCCACACACAGTTTTTCGGACTAAAAGAACTGAATTTACGCGGAAAAAGGTTTTCCTTTTTTTTTGACATTTATGAGCAACACGGTTTGCTAGCTCCTGTCTTCTTCCATTTAGGCTCAAAGAATCGACTTCGATTATCCTGTACTAATAAGTGGAATGTGAACCCCGCGCATCAACGCATAGGCGGCCGCCAGCATGAAGAACACGCCGCCGGACATGCGGGATATGTCAAACGCCCAAAGGGTAGGGCCGAGGCCCAGGCTGCGGGCAACGTCATCCATACCGTATCCGGCCAGAACGCCAAATGCCTTGCGCGATATTACTTCATAAACCATCACGAATATGAGCGGGATGAGCAGCAGACATGTGATGCGGCCAACCCAGACAATAGTGGATTCTGTTCAAGAGGTCGAAGTGCCTTCTGCCGAAAAATCTCCTGTTTCGGATATGAAGGTTCTTTACATAGATGACACGCCCACCAATGTGAAACTTGTAGAACGAATTTTTTCGAGTTCATCCAATATGAAACTGGTATCTGCGTCCAATGCGATTGAGGGCATTGAACTGGCCATGAAAGAGGCACCCCAGCTGATCCTCATGGATATACAGATGCCATAAATGATTCATTAAAAAATTGGTCTTTACAAGAGGTTTCAATTACTAATAACCAAGATGTAAGAAGAATATTTACTAAATTTGAAATCACTGAAGGAAATTATTTAATTTCTGGTCATTTGTCATTACAATTTCATGTTTTGTTGTATTATAAACCAGAACAAAGAGTAATTGATTGCCAAAAAGAATTAGCTGAATTAGTCGATTTGACAAAAAATGAACAAGAACCATTTAATAACATCTTAAATACACACAGCAAGTTTGTTAGGGATATTCTAATAACAGTCAAATTTAGTTAAATATTTTGCTTGAATAACATTAGCGGCCTTTTTCACGAGCTGAAAAGAAACGCTGACTTAGCTTTCCGTAGTTTATTTCCATTATTCGTAACTAACAGAAAGCTACCAGGCTGTTATTTGCGAGATAACCAGAACTGGTTCGACCTGGAAAGCGAATCCTGGAACAGCTTTTCGACATCCACTACACCGAAGGACTCCTTTCCTGTGGCTACAGTTTGGGTGAGGTGACCGCCCTCATAGCTGGCAGCGTCTACAATTTCCCTGCCCTCATGAAACCAATACTTCAATTTGCCCCCCAGGCAACTGAGTTGGCAAGAGATGTCGAAATGGGAATCGTCTTCTCACGCGGTCCTAATATCGAAATGGAAATTCTCGAACGACATTGCCAAGCAAGTGCTGCCCTATGGCAGAGTCACATTGCTTAGTGGCGTTTTTGGTCTTTGAAACTTGAGATGGTTGTTTTCTTTTAAGGAGTAGATGCTTGGCGAATACACGATGGTACATGCTGCTTAATTCGGTCAACCAACCTCAAAGTCGTGTGGCCAACGCAGCCAGCCTCACACAATTAATTTTGTTTTTAGCGGATGCTGATTGGGTCAAAAACTCAAGCCATTCAAACGGGGAACGCTTCGAGGTTCTCGGCTGGTTTCGCGCCCCGGTCACACCGGAGACCTGCCCCGACTACGCCGGCTGAGGCCGGTTTGAAAACGCGACGAGACCGGCGGATCATGACAGCATCCGCCGGTCGGCGTCAGACTTCATGGACCGGGCAATCAAGCCCTCCTGAAAATCACGCCCGTTCGACCGGCGCGGCGAGAACGCCGCGTGTGGCGGGTTCACCAGCGCAGGCAATCGCCAACCACATCAATAGCTGCCATTGTACAATCAGCATGGGGGCGAGCGTGGACGTGTAGACCGAGTCCCAAAACACGATCGTCAGCGCTGTTCCGGCGCATAAGTAAGGGCCGAACGGGACGTGTCGATCACGCGTGAGCGCGAATTGAATCACCACAATGACAATGGCAGCAAACGGCGACAAAAAGAACGCCGACAAAGATCCTTGCCAGCCGATCAACGAGACTGGGACCATCAGCCCGCAAACCAGCTTCGTTATTGAGCCAGTTCCTGACTTCCGTCGATGCTTCGACCGGGTCGTCGTTGTGTACGGCGATATCGGATCCCGAAATGTCCGAGAGTGCCGACTGATATCGAAACGGCTTGGATTCGAGAATCAGGCAGCGCTTCTCGGCGTGCTCCGCGCCTTTGAATCTTCGGCATCCAACGTCGAGCCCAAGCTCGAACGCCCTCACTTTGCTGGGGCACGAGCATATTAATTCAATTTAATCAAGGCAAGCCTACTTGAAACCTTTAATCGTGTCTTAAACAGTACTTATGTAGAAAAAAACCAAAAATTTTAGGACTTCTGTTCAGTTCTTAAAAATCCAAAGCTGGTTATTTGCCAGCTTTCACTGGTAAATAACCAATTGGAATGAATTGATAAAGACAATTATTCAATTATTTTTTGGTCCATCATTTTAAACTAAATGGGGATCGCAAAGGTTTGGTGGGGTACATATGGGGAAAGAGTAGGGGGGGGGGGGGGCTTTCTTAAAAACTTCAAATGTTAACAATGGGAAACTTTTATAGCTCACAGCCTTTGCCCCAGAGAATGGGAGGATGGGGGGTTGTCGGTACCAGATGAATAGTTATTTGACCTTTGAACTATTTTGAACAAAATGGCTATCCACAAATTTTCGTCGGCTGCGATGTTTTCCTCGTATTGGTTATCCACCCAGCATAACGTACTTGTAATTATGTCTTCAGGGTACGTCTTCTTTCACATTTAGGAGAAAAAAAAATATTTTTGTAGGATTACAAAAATAAAGAAGAATGATTTGACCATTTACATTTCACTATTTTTGTAGGAGTAAAAAAAAAGAAGAATGGTTTGACTTTTTGTATTCGGATTCCAAAAATATGAAGTCTTTGAGAATGTCCGCTAGTTCATTTGCGCAGTATGATTTTGGTTTTGCCATTATTAACCCTACTTTTTATTAGGCATAAATTCAAAAGTAGATTATCACAAGAATATTACGAATTACACCCAATTTTAAAGGTGAGATAGACGTGTCCGAAGCGAAAGAAAAAGAACAAAACAAGGTCACCATGACGGCATTTTTATCGCTCCTCGTGGGTGGTATTGCGCTTGGAACATCGCCATGGAGGTAGAGCTGATAATCGGCCTCATCTTTGGCGCTGGGGCAGCTGGATTTATCAGCGGCTTTGCCGGGTTTGGCACTGCCTTGTTTGCCTCTGCCATCTGGTATCAGGTTCTACCACACAATGTGGTGCCCCCTTTGGTGGTGATTTGCGGCGTTGTTGGCCAGTTAAGTTCGCTCAAGCGGCTTGCGCCGCATCTGTCTTTCTCAAAGGCGCGGCCTTTGATCCCTGATAGTATATCAGCGAGCGATTTACAATGCTATATTAGATCAGATCAATAGAAAAGCTAGTGGAATAATTTTTCTGGATGCTCCAGACGGAACAGGAAAGACATTCGTCATTAATTTACTCTCGGCTAAAACTCGACAGCAATCTAAGATTGCAATTGCTGTGGCTTCTTCAGAAATTGCTGCTACGTTGCTTCGCGGCGGTCGTGCCGCTCATTCAACATTAAAGCGCCAGTCGATCACCCCGTTCTGGCCGATCACGCGGGCCTTGAGCTGCCGCGCCAGATCCTCCGCGTCGATGACGCTGAGCTCGGCCTTTTGCGCATCGTAGGCCTGCTCGAGCGCGGCCTTGTCGGTCAGTCGGTCAAGTACGTCCATGATGAACCTCGGTAGGTAACGGCCTTTGATGAGAAAAATCAGCAGGGCGCCGACAGCTGCCACGGCGATGGTCGCCAGCCCGAATAGAGGCGACCCTGAGCAGACTCAACCTGCCCGCCGACGCACTCATGTCTGAGTGCAGCGGGGGCATCCGCAGACGCGCCATGCTGGGACAGGCTCTGGTTAGCGAGCCGGACGTCCTGCTGCTGGACGAACCGACCAATCACCTGGATATCGATTCGATCACGGCGCTGGAAACGGCGCTGCTCAGCTATACCGGCGCGGTGTTGTTCATCACCCACGACAGATCATTTGCTTATCATCACTTTTTTCCCATTTGAACTTCATATGGAAGAGGTGGTCGTATAAACGTTGGACTGGGCTCATTCCACCAAAAATCAGCAGCTCTATTGCCCTTTTTAAGAGTCAAAAGGGGTTGAACGGTAACTAGCCTCCCCCGACGCGCTATTTTCTCAATACATTCGATAAAATTTTAGACTGCCATTTTGTTAAGAAAAAGTTCAAAGATCAGATAAAAAAAAGAATTTATAAATTACTGACTCAAAAGCAAAATGTCAAATATTAGTCATAACCTAAAGGGCTTTTTTAATTGATTCATAAATTACTGACTTGAAATTGAAGTTCCTTCCTCCATGTTGACTTAAAAGGGAACCTGAAAAAGAGCAATATGAAATGTCCTAATCTAGAGAACAACAGTTTTTTTCTTTAAATAACCTATAAACAACTTTCTTGAAATTAAAATTTCTTCCACCACCACCACCACCACTACTCTTACTACTATTACTACCACGTAAATATTATTGATAAACCGGGTGTACGAAGAGAGAGACGAAAATTCTAAGGGTAAGACCTAGTGGTAGTAGTAGTAGTAGTAGTAGTAGTAGTAGTAGTTGTTTTTTTTTGTTGTTGTGGTGGTGGTGATAGCTGAGTGACGTAGCGGTAGTACTACAACTGTTACAGTTACTACTACTACTACCAGCAACTGTTTGCGTTCCAAACGCATCAACCGAGGATGAGCCAGATAAAACGGGATGGCGATTCCTGGAATCCCGTCCGGCGAAAACCAGTCGTCGCTGAGCCAACAGTGGGGCCGGAATTTTAGCCCGCGGTGGGCAAGTTCGGCATTAAGCTGTTCAATCCGCTTTTGCAGCGGCGTATCCCGGATGGTCAACTTCAAATCACACATCCGCATATCGAGCAGCTGCCTTACCCAGCGTGAATAGCAGCAAGGTTGGCGAAGAACCATTCTGGAGAGTTGAATCCCAAAATACAAACTCCATGAAAAGGCTCCAGCCCAAGACGAATGAAAGCTTTTGCTACTGTCCTTACGTTTTGCAAATAAGCTCTGTAGGTATATTCTTGCCATTTGCCTTCTCTCTATATATATATAATAAAAAAAAAAATGTTGGTTAGTAAGAAAGATGAAAACCCAACAGTATTAGTTATAATAGTAGCAATAGTAGTAGCAGTAGTAGTAGTATGAGTAGGAGCAGTAGTCTGATAATGCAATTATTGTCTTTAGGTTAGTTTCAACATCCCCCATAACAAGCCCTGTAAGTTTCAACTTCACACTCAAAACTGCTCCTAAGATGTTGCCGATATGTCCATTTAACAACCTTCTTAACATATGTAAACCTTCTTAACGATACGTCCATTTAACAACCCATCATTCTGAAACGGGCGCAGGGGATCTCTTTTTAAAAGAGAAAAAATTTAATTCTTGAACTAATTGTAAACCGTGTTTTCAGGCTCACTGATCATAAATATGTATATAATTTTAACAACACAATCTACTATTACTTTCATACACTTTACCCCCCTCGCAATGACAAAGGTTCTTTGACATTCTCTTATGCACTCTGAATGATTTATACTGCGGTAATATTCTCCACAAGCGCTAGTTTTCTATAATCCTAGAAACAAAAGGAAATACATTTAGTTTTCTTATTTGTACTAGTTTTATTGATATATATTATGCTATGAAGTAATAATTTTTGTCCGTTTAAGTTTCAACTTCGTTCTTTACTTCCCTCGGAAGAACTTTTTTTTTTTTTTAATTAATAAACTTCTTGTACGGACTATAGATATATCTAAACTTGTTTCCAAGACTTAATTCAGATTGGAACTTTTTCTTAGGCGACACGATTTGGGAGCCGATCCAGGACAAGCTCGGAGCTTGGCGAATGACTCTCCGCATGGACGAAAGAGTCATCGCCGAAAAGATCTTTGAGCTTTATGTAGATTCCTAGCCGACACGCAAGGGCCGGCGCCGTCTGCTTGCCAGCCCAACTTATTCGATCTCTGGCTCGTCGGCTTCGATGATGACCAAGTCGCCGTTTTCGAATTCGACAAACGTACTTTCAGCAATTTACATACCGAAGCCTGATTTCAGGCGCCCAAGGGATGCAACAAGGGAAGCAATAAGATGTTTTTAGCAAAAGGATTTAGTAAGAAATTTCTCACGATCGGCGCAGCCGTACTCGTCCTTGCGGGTTGTGGCGGAGGCAGCAGCACCGTTGCCACACCCCCACCGCCCCCACCACCGCCACCGCCACCGCCGCCGACCAATATGGCGCCGAAATACCATTTCAACAACTACTAACAAATCATCTCCTACCTTAGAATTAGTGCTTGAATTTACATATGCCGCAATCCCGCCATGTTGATATATCATTTTATTTATCTTGAAAAATGTATAACCATTAATATCAAATAGCGAATCATTAAGATCATTTAGCCAACTTTCAGTCAATCCAATGATGTTTATC
The DNA here is from genome assembly GCA_010016025.2 of Alatinidae sp. Z8VKAUB7J3. Lineage (NCBI taxonomy): Eukaryota > Metazoa > Cnidaria > Cubozoa > Carybdeida > Alatinidae > Alatinidae sp. Z8VKAUB7J3. The sequence goes on along the minus strand of JAAAKM020721499.1, from coordinate 250,737,766 downwards.
TCACTCACATTTTCACACAACTCAGAAAAATAACTAAAACAGATTGAAGCAAGGCAAGAGTAGTAGTATGCGTTTTGGCATAATGACTTGTTAACTTTCATAATCAAACTGTGTTAAGCAATTCTTCATTTTATTGTTTCAATGAGGCACCACCATCGTTGGTGGTGAAAGAAAAATTTTGAAAATTTGCAGTTCTAGATGGCTCGAACATGTGACCTTCAACCCCCCCACCCACCCCCATTTGTTGAATAAATACATTCCCTTGGCATAAAATCTAAGTCTTTTAATTGGTGACTGAGTATCATAACATTAACAGGAAAGTACTTTTGCATAGAACAAACTTAGCTAGTAGGTAAATTTGGAATGTCTTAGTTATTGACTGAGTATTGAAAATTCAACAAAAGCACTTTTTACTACGATATACCTAGGCAGTTGATATTGTTCAGTTAGCTGAGTTGAGTTCGTTCCATGCAAAAGTGCTTTTTTATTTATAAATTGCTTTACATTCAGTTCTTGTTTTATCTCTCTTGACATAATTAGTTTTGCTTTCTAAGAAAATTGTCCTTGCCTAGGCTTTGAATGGTAGCTAACAGAATTTTATTATGCCCCTTTTTGCTTTTGAATATCTTTGCCTTATCCACCTTTAGAGCTAGCAGCCTTATTTGACATTTCAAGGAGTTACAACAATTCTCATTTTTAGGGAATAGAATCCTCTTTGTTTCTCACAGACTGTTTGCTGCTCCCTCCTCACCTTCAACGGGCGCTTCCGGGCGGAATGCCTGAACAGCCGTCGCCCATCGGGCTCGAACCGATGGCGCCTTCGATAGGCGACTTCATGAGCCTTGAAGATGCCGCCGAAAAGCTGGAGGCTTGGCGTAGAGACTACAACGAAGAAAGACCGCACGGGGCCATCGGCAACAAGGTCCCGGCAGACCTGATCAAATCAGCTCACGACAAGCAGATTCAATTATAAGAGCTTGTCCTTGGTACTGAAACTTGTTTTTTGTTTTAATACCAGAGGGTTCTTAAAAAACAGTAGTCATCTAAACCAAGGCTGGTGTCTACTACCTTCTATAAATTTAATATGCCTGTGTCCACGGGGGTGCTACGGCGTTCGAACCCCTCTCCTTCAAATTTTGTCCGACTCGTAAAAATGTAACAAAAATACATGTAAACAAATGTATGATTCCTCAAAACCCACCAGAAACCGTCCAAACCAAAATTCAATCAACTTAAATTGAATCAAACATTGTAACGCGAAGCAATTAGATACTAGAAATAATAGAAGGTACCGAAAGTATAGACGTAAGGTCAAATACTAAAAACAATATTAGTGAAGATAATATTGTTTTAGTTTTTTATAGATAAAAAACTAATGAACACCAAAGATTAAAATATCTGGAAAATCAATATGAGCAGGTGGTCGAGCGCTGCGTGCTGGTGGGGACGGGCGACAGGTTGGGGGCGGAGGATTTTGCGCGCGCCGAAGGCATGCAGCAGAGCGAGGGCGGCCGGCGCGACCTGCCGGCTCCGGGCAGCATGACCCTGGACGAGATCGAAAAGGCGATGATCGAGCGCTGCCTGGCCCATTACGGCGGCAATATCAGCCGCGTCGCCGAGGCGCTGGGCATGAGCCGGGCGGCAATTTTCAATCACATTTTCTCTTTTTTTTGCAAAAAAATCTAGACTGTTCAAAACCTCATAAATCAAGATTTACCAGAGTTGTGAGCTCATAACACTTTTCTGTGGCCTAATTTGTGCTGTAACCTCATTTCCGAGAGTGTCATTGTGATCTATTGTTGTTCTGACTTTTAAATGGACTGTATTTTCCATAGAAAAATTATTTTTCACTATTCTTCAAGGAGGCACACTAAGAACATATATTACATGGCTGCCAGTGTCAGTCGTAAAATTTATATCCAGAATATATTTAATTTTATATCTGAAAATCTTCCATTTTCAAACGATTGTGCTAATTTCGATATTTTAATTGGGTATTTTCAGGACTTCAATGCACAATGTTGAGAAAAGCTCCCGGCGTTAATCGTACTCGTTAAACGGCGTTAAACTAACGTTAACGGCGTTAAACGTTAATACAGAGAAATTTAAATATTTATAAAAAATTTAAATTTTTGCGGTATTCCACTGCAAGACTTCAGGATACCAATTTCCAGTATGAAAGATTGACATCCAGTGAAAAAAAAATCACTGAATTTTAGGGATTTTTTTGGTAGATTTACTCATTTTCTTCAATAGTCCAGTGATTTGTGCACTGATTTAGAGATTTTTTAGTTTTACTAATTTAGTCATATTTCTGTTTTTTTTTTGCTAATTGAATTAGCGCGACAGATAGCTAAACACGCTGACACATGTCCTGGCTTGGAACAGTATGCTATCAAAAAGTTTGCACAAGCCCTGGAAGTGTTCCCAAGAACTTTGGCAGAAAATACTGGAGTCAAACCTAACGAAGTTTTATCACGACTGTATGCTGCCCACGAAGAGGGGAAAAAGAGTGAAGGGTTTGATATCGAGGTAACTTTTAATTCTTAATAAAAGAGAGGCGCGTGCGTCGTCTGCATCTCGCATTGTCGCTCACCGCGGCGCTCGCTGGCTGCGACGCGGGCGAGACACAGCTCTTCGTGGACCTGCGCACCGATCTGGCGCCGGTCGCCGAGTTCGACGCCGTGGAGACCACGTTCGCGGTCGACGGCGAGGCGGAGGAGCGGCTGGTGCGCGAGACGGTGAGCGCCACCGCCGACTACCCCAACGGAGTGCGTGTCGCCGAGACATGCGGATACAAAATGGGAAAACTAGAATTAGAAAATGTAAAAAATGAAATTAGAGAAAAAAAAAATGAACAGCTACATACTATACGACAGTGAGTCAAATACGAAAGTGATGAACAAAGAAATTTTCAGTTAGGGGATAAGTGATAATGAGTTGCACAATAAATATAAACCGAGATTGATATCTCTTGAATTAGAAATATTAAATAACTTAATATTTATGCTAATGCAACTGCTGTGTTTACGGAGTGCGTATCCATGCGCACGGGACGAACCGGGAGAAAGTCATCCCGAGTTTGACCTTCGTTAAGTAAAGCTCATTTCCACGAGTTTGCTGCCTGGGCGATGGAGAATGAGCGATCCCTCTCATTTCCCTTAGCAGCACTCGGATCTGCTGAAGTGCAGACAGAAAAAAGCCCGGCAAGCCGGGCTTTCGGGTTCAATGAAGAGGGTCGATCAGAGCGCCTGACTGCCTCGTTGCCCGACGGGCTCGACTGTTGCGCGTTCGTGAACTCGGGCAGCGAGGCGAATGACATCGCCTGGCGGATGGCCAAGCACGCCACCGGTGCCGGAGGTGCGTTGGTCATGGCAAACGCCTACCACGGCATCACCGAAGCCACGGCTGCCTTTTCTCCCGAGTCCGTTGCCTCACCGCCGGACCATGTCCGCACACTCAGCCCACCGGATCCAACCTCTAAAATCCCTATATATTATCAATAAATAATTATAAAAAATACCAATAAGACAGCACTGGGGAAATAGTAGCCCACTGGTAGCATCTTGGTGCCCCACGGAAAACATCTAACCTCTATCGACCTTAATCACTTTAATTTAACAAAAATTACTATTAAATACAAACGTAGCTCAGATTTAAGTTATTTTCAATGACTATTCGATTCCTACTTTGGATTATCGGATAGAACTGTTGTAAATGTCGGTATCTCACACCTAATCACCAAAGATACAACAAGTAGTTTAAGTCAGCACTTATGAAGAGTAGCTTTACAATGAGTCAGTTGGTAGTTCAAGCCAAGAGCGGTGAGCGAGAGTCATCATAAGTCCGCGATCTAAAATACAAGCAGGAACCACTAAAAATGCTACAGAAAGTCAGATATCTGGATTAACGCATCGATGAGTACTCCTATCCACTCTACCTGCAAGTCAATCCCTAATTTGTAGCACCAAGCTGAAAATAAAATCAAACTTACGAACAAGTTGTTATTTTGTTACTATGGCAACGGTGGAGAGGTATAGCTTGAATTTCATCATCAGTAACAGCAATGAGCTTCGAATCCCCTGCAACGGGACTCGCGACAATTTTGAGATTTGTAATTGGTACATTGTTTGGAAATAGCTGCATTTCCTCAAGAATAACTCTAGCCCCCCATACACTTTTTTTTAATTCCTGGACACTTTTCATTCAAATTATAAAAAATGATAAATATTTTCATTCATTTCTAAAGACGCATCGTTTAAATGTATCCCCCTCCCCTTGTGGGATTAATATACAGCCCGCTTTATATATTATTATTGTATTTTACAATGGTGAACGGCCGAGGCTAACGTTCAACAACGACTAACGCTTCTCAAGACGGTGAAGAATAGACACCGATCATCTCCTCGGAGACCTCTATCTGCTGAACATCATCGAAGAGGACCCGGAGCTGCGGGCCTACTATCGCCGTTGCGTCCGCGATTCGTGGGAAGTCCACAAGGAGGACCGAATGGCCTGGTTCAATTACGTCTACCAGGCCGTGTTGGGGGAAGAGTATGCTGACGCCGAAGGTTCGCTCTGGAACTTGCAGACGCATCCGACGTTTCGCGTCTTCCAGCCGGAGGCTATACAAAAGATATAATTGGGGGTAAATCTTTCAAAAAATTCTATTCTCAATTAAAGATTTGAGCTTGAATGATATTGCTATAATAAGTTACAGTATGTACAGGACTAACAAATTTAGAATAACATGCAATTATTGGTTTGACTTTCAAGTACCATACACCTGACTGTTCTTCACATAGCCTCACTTCAACCATACACTAGTTTGCATACACTAAATGCGTACATGTAGTGGTGGAGGAGCCCGAGTCCTATCACATTCCGCCCTACCGGCTGCCGCAGGCCGCGGGCAGCGAGGACCACGTCATTCTGGCGCCCGAGCACCATGGCTGCATGACCGACGACCGGGTCAGCGACGAGCTGTGGGAAGGCTTCACGGTCGCCACCAGCCGCGAACCCGACAGGTCCGCCGGAGAAGCACCCGCCTGATCGACCCGGCCCTATACCCGACCTCCAGATTAAATTAAAAATAGTTGTTTTCCCGATTTGACCATCTGGGGAGAGTGGGTGGCCCGTTAATTCGGAAAAAATAGAAAAATTGAAGTATTTTTAACTTACGAACTGTTGATCAGATTTCAATGAAATTTGATTCTTGGAAGGATATCGTGTCTCAGAGCTGTTATTTTAAATCCCGACCGGATCTGGTGACATTGGGGGGAGGGAGGGGGAAACCTAAAATCTTTGCGCCTACTGGGACGAGCTCGTGCCCGCCTGCATGCTGTTCTACAACGCCGCGCCGCACGCCACCACGGGCCACTCGCCGCACAGCCTCGTGTACAACTGCAAGCCGCGCATCGTGCCGGACATCATGACGAAGTGGCCCGACGACAGCGGCGACAGCACGCACGACGCCGCGACGCCGCTCAACACCGTCGCGCACGTCGCCAACGTCACCGTCGCGCAGCTCAACATCATTAAATGTTACAACAATCTGACACTCATCTGAGTGTCTGGGTAATAAAAATGCCTTTTTTTAAGTGGCATTCTCAGGGTGATTCTCAGACTAAATAGAAATATATTTTTTATAATGGCATGGTTATATTTTGATTCTGCTTATAGTGTAGTGTGCAGCTTGTAGTGTGCAACACAAAGAACTATCAATCCCATCTAGCGTTTGGCGACACTTGACATTTTTACAAAGACACCACCTCGACTGTTTCGCCCAAAGCGTGAGAATCGCTCTCTCGCATCTGCTGTCTCCCTGCGATTTGGAAAAATGTTTCCATGAAGAGATATTTGTGTCAATATCTTTTCATGACCGATTTCGGACAGGGATTCCTGAAACTTTCTTTTCAGGCCGGATCCGGGTAGGAAAGTGTCCGTTCAAACGCAGGGAAGCGCCGTTGTCCAAACTGCCCGCCACAGTTCGCGACCCTTCATCGGATCTCCCCCCGGTCGACCTTGGTGCCGAGCTTCTTCTCCAGGCCGCGCACGCCGAGGGACAGGATCACGTTGATGACCAGGTAGAGCAGCGCGACCACGATCCACACCTCGAAGGTCAGGAAGTGGGTGCCCTGCACGTCCTGCGCGCGCTTGGTCAGCTCCTCGTAGCCGATGACCGAGGCCAGCGAGCTGTCCTTGACCAGGGCGATGAACTCGGACTTAGAATTCGAATCAGACATTCAGGAATTAGTTCCTAGTGCCTTTGCAAATACAGCTATCTCCGAATCCAAGCTAGAGGAACTCAAAACCCTAACAAGTTATGACAGTGTTTGCCAAGACATTATTTCGTACCTGAAACAAGGTTGGCCTAGTAGCAGTAAGTTAGTGAGACCAGAACTAAGGCCTTACTGGAACGCTCGAGAGAGCCTTCATCTTGCTAAAGGCATGAATATGGCCAATAGTACCGATCCGCTGTTGCGCAGTTCCATTCTGCACATTTACGAAAGCGCTTTACTGTTGGATGGTAACTTACCTTCGCCATCAGACTTTGTAAAACGTATGACGGAGATTATGCAGGAGGCGACGAAGGGGTAGAGTTTATGCGGATTGCAAAATGAGAATTTGAAATAATAGGTACTTCTAGTAACCATTGGTGCTAGTTAGAGGTTAAATTCACGGCCATGTGGCTATCCGCCGCGCTCATAGGGTCGTGCATGGGGCCTCGTCGTGTGTGCCAGCGGGGGCGGCGCAACCCGGCCAGGGGGCCGCCCCCGCTGGGGTGCCGGACGATCCGGCGGTATGTGTGCCGACGGCGGCCTCCCCTTACTCAACCGCCGCCGGCCCCCGGGACTCCCCCGGTATCAGCTTAGGCGGCGACTCTCTCGGCGCCCTCGTATTCGGCCAGGGAAAATAGCTCAGAGGCCGAAAATCCGCGTTCAGGACCAAAGCTGGGCTGTGGTCTAGGGTGTTCAGCACCACGCCTCTCCTCGCACCATCGACCGCCGAAGACTTGGGCGGACCAGGGACTTCGACATGCGATTCCGCGCAAGTCTAGTCGAAGCCTGTTCCACACACAACATTTTGTGGGTGGTAACCGTTTACTCGCAGCTTCTAGTTCCAAGCGTGCTGGAGCACGGTATTCTCCTCCCGACTTTCAGGAACCTTAGCTGCCCGCACCATCAATCGTCGAAGCTGGGACAGAGAGAACTGGCCTACGATTTCAATTGAGTTGTTGTCAATGATCTCGAACAACTGCTGATTTGGCGACACGTACTGAGACTCCTCCAATGACACGCCTTGCAGGATTCCACTGAACGGCGCACGGATATTTGTTCGCTCTATGTCTCGTTCTGCGGTCTTCAACTGAATCTTTGATATGATTTTTATTAAGATTGCTTGACGTTTTGGGATGTTTTTCACTTTTTAAAAACTGGGCAAATTTTCTCTGGTAAATTTAAAGTTAATAAACTTCATATATATTTAATCAAAATAAAAATCCGATTCTTTTGATGTATCTATTATTATCAAAACTATGCTTTTTGGAGTTCCGGTTACTATTGGGTCGTGTCACTCCCAACTTACAGTTCGTTACCGAATACCCTCCCATTTGTCCGACAGCGCGATGGGATGCCAGTAGCGCCGCAACCACTCGCCCGCCGGCGTCCCGGGCCCGACCCTGGTTAGGATGTCATTGTCTTCCCGTGACAGCATGATGGTCTCTCCCTAGGGGTGCGATAGTCTATCGCGCGGATCAGCGTGACGCCATGACGGCATCATAGGGCGACAGATCGAGATAGGCCCCGGCGTCCGCCAAACGCGCGATCGCCGCGGCGCCGGGTGGCCTCCTGATAGTAGCGGCGGAACTGCTTCTCGCCGATATTGCCGTAGTAGCCCTTGAGCTTCTGCTTGGCGGCCAGCTGGATGCCGTAGTCGGTCGGCTTGCGCCGCCGCTGGCCGTGCTGGCCGGGGCCGTACTCGCGACGATTGACGGGGCTCTTGGGCCGGCCCCAGAGATTGACCCCGAGGCGGCGGTTGATCTTGTACTTCGACAGAGAAATTTTTCCGCGAATTTTTTTTTTTTTATAGGATTTTTTCCTTGATTTACAAGCCCCGACATAATTTGCATGGCTAAGGTCCATATAACTCTATTTAAGAGATTCTGATGAACTGTGCATTTTATTGTGAATACTGGACTTCGCTGTACACTTGTTTTCAGTTTACAGTTTTCAGTTTTTTTATTGTGAATTTTGAATTTCTGTGAATTTTGTGAATTGTGAATATGCGGCCGCGGCGGCTTTGGCCAAGACGGCGCTTCTTACACACCGAAACGTCGCAGATCTCGTCGTGGAGGCGGGGCTGATGTCGCGGGAAGACGTTGTCAAACAGCTCTCGCCCGCACGCCTTTCCGGACTCGAAGCCGTGACGACGGCGATCCCTATTATTGATCCGCTGGATCCGCGTCTGTAGCGTTGAGGTTCACGCACGCTCAGACTAGGGGAAATCATGACCCGACGTCGAAACGCTGAAGCGCTGCATCCGCACCGGCACGATCAACCTGTCGTTTTTCCCGACCTACTGCGGTTCCTCGTTCAAGAACAAGGGGGTGCAACTCGTACTCGACGCGGTCGTCGATTACCTGCCGAACCCGACCGAGGTCAAACCGCAGCCGGAGATCGACCTCGAAGGCAATGAGACCGGTGAGGTCGCGACCGTCGACATCGACGAACCGATGCGCGCGCAAGGGTCGCCGTTTTTTCGATCTTTGCCCATGAAAAACAAGGAAGTGTGGCAACCCAATAGGTGACCACACTTTTTTTTGTCCTAGTCGAGCAGGGAAAACAAATAACTGCCATACTCGTTGTTTTTCATACTTTCAGCATTTTTGGCCAATTGTTCGGCGTCGATAAAGCCTTTGATGTAGGCTACTTCTTCCAAACAGGCGATTTTAAGACCCTGTCTTTGTTCACGGGTCCATTTCCCCGATCCCGACGGCGGCGTTTAGCGCTCAGTCCCCCAACCGGATGTATTCCAGCACCGTCCGTCGCGGACCCGCATAATTTCCCACGACGATCGCGTAGTCGAGCTCGTGCCGCGAGCGCTCCAGGCCGCGCTGGGAGAACTGGAGGCGTCCGCGGGCCTTGAGGCCGGAGACGGCGTAGTTGGCGTGGAAGCCGGGCGGGATCCTGGCCGCGCTCACCCAGATCCCCGGTTTTATACATACGCCGGCCTTTAAGGAAAAAAGGATCCGGTACAAAGTTAGCCGCGGTCCAATCCGGCCTATCATGGTAGCCTCGCGCCAAAATGTCGCCCCCTACGCACAACTCGCCGATGAGGCCTGGCGGCACCAACCTCAAATAACGGTCCAATAAGTAGATTCGCGTGTTGTCAATCGGCCGACCGATCGGCACCTTTGCCCGTTCGAGTAAAAAGAAACGTCTTTTTTCTTCATTTTTCATTTCGTTCAGCAACAAAAATAACAACAAAAACAACAACAATAACGAAAACAAAACAATCAACAACAAATGGGTCACGACACGGGATCGGACGACTCTTATTATTACTGTATTCAATCATCGTCTGTAACGACGAACAAGCAAGAAAAACTACTTCTTTTCTGTTCTGTCGTCTTTTTTGTTTTACACCTTTCTCTCTCATTTGGTTTCCGAAATCACATTATTAGTTTTTTGTTTGTTTGACAAATTTACCCGTACAATCTTCCCCTGGTTTTGTTCACTTTTACCACCTTCAAAAACGTCAATTTATATATTATAAAGATTTGGGAGTATAGTCCATTCCAATTTTTTTTTGTTTTCTCGATCCAAAACACAAATAATTTTTCGTTATGAACTTTTTTTGAGTCAGAGGAGATGGTCTTAGGATTGAATGATCCGACATCATGGATGTCTAGTTTATCCCCATGCCCGACTTGTAGATCGAAATTCTGTATGCTAGATGTTTGTCTCATTGCGAGTTGACACAATTAAGGGCTGAAAAAAGCAGTGAAGACCATGCAGGAATGTTAAGCCTAAAGCCTGGCTCACATTTGGTCGTTGCAGTCGGCGATTCGTTGGGAAAGAATGACTCAAAATACCCAAAAGCTCGGCGGGTAGGGCGCCACCAGCGTGCCAAGGTCCAGAGCAACTCTTGGGGTGGAGGGTAAGCTCAACAACCCCTCATCGGTGCGGCAGAGCATCCATTCTGTAACCGGGAGCTTGCTGCTGCCGGTCAAGCAACTCCAAGTATGGGTCAGATCGGTGGTGTTTCTGTCCGCCGGATCGTAGGAATGTCCGCCGTCAAGGTGCACAGTCGCCCTGGAGTACACTGCTCGTCGACTGCCTCCTAAAGTTTTCTGAAATTGCACCACTGGACGGCTAATCAATCACAATAAAAATAAATTTTCTATCCCTAGTCATATGGTTATTACTGATCATCGTTGGCAATACGTACTGTTCTGTTGCGTAGTGCCAAGGTGAACGATCTGCCAAGTGGATAATGAAATTCATAAGCGTTGCTGTATATTTTATTCTTTATAAAGTAAGCCCTCACGAAGATAATTGGCAATTTCAATACAGAGTTCTATTTAGTCGATTCTGTTTTGCGCAAAATTTATGTTTTTATGACTAAGTTCAGAGACCCCATCAACTCCATTACAAGTGAAGAGTATTATCAAGGATGGAGGTAACCAAATACACTCATATGTAGGCATGATTCAGGCCCTTCTTGAACAACAGATTTGGGAGGCGAGGGGTCGGGCCAGTGTTAAAGCATCTATAGCAAAAAAAAATTAAAAGTTAGGCGCCTGTATCTCAGGTACCTTATGCAATAAATACCGGGTAAAAACAGTATTCATCCCATACTTTTATCCGAGTCCGGATAGCACTATAATGACCTTGTGTCGTTATTCAGTTATTCAACATAGAAGGTAGTTATCACTCTCCCTGTTTTTACCATCTGAAAAAAGCTGATAACGTCAACATTAACATATCTTAAGGAAATTATTAGCATCTGTGTGGTAGAGAAAGTACAATATGGTCCACATGGTTCCAGCCGAGAATGCACTAGGTGCCGAAATCTGGTTGGGTGAATCCAAGTTCTATTTAGACCCAAAAGCGGCAATCAAAGAAGCATATAAATCAGTTGCTGAACATCTTGATCCAGTATTCTTAGCACAAGAGAAATCGCTTATCGCTGACAAAATTCCATACGACTGGCCAAATCGAGACGCTGTTGCAAGAGCATTTTCAGATCAAGAGAGACGTCCTTGCCGGCGTCGATGACGGCCGCCACGTTGGGGTGTTGGAAGACCGCCGCCGCGCGGGCTTCGCGGTGGAAGCGCGCGAGGAACTCCTGGTCCTCCGCCAGCTGGGGCTGGAGGATCTTGAGCGCGACCAGCCGGTCCAGGCTCTTCTGGCGGGCGAGGAACACCCGCCCCATGCCCCCCTGGCCGAGCTCTCGCACCAGGGAGAAGCCGCCAATCTCTCGGACGATGGTCGAGAGCGCTTCCATCGACAAGCAGGCCCACGGAGCGAACCCCTGCGGACAGATCGGGGAGACCCTCGCTCTGAGCCGCTCGGTGGAGGTGGCGCGTGAATTCGCCGAACGCCGTCGCGACACGCTGGTCCTGGTCTCTTCCGATCACGGCCACGCACCGCAGCTCATCCCCTATCCGAGCCTGTTCCAGTCGTACGCGCCCAACGCCACGGTCACCATGTACCAACCCATTCGCAACTCGCTCGAAGATTGCCAGAGAAGGGTACAATGACCTACCGTCTCTCTCAGCGCGTGCCACAAGTCGACTTCCCTAACCCTCTCTCCCTCTCCCTCTCTCCCTCTCCCTCTCTCCTCCTCCTTTTCTTGTTTGCAGTGACAGTGGCTACGATCCAACCATTGATGCGGACTCCACGGACGGGACTAGCGGAGGATATTCCCACTCGCGCTCGTTCCGATCGGCAGAATATCAAAGGCCGTCTCGCTTGGCTGTTCCGGCAGTGCGACTTCCCGATCAACCATCCGGTGGCCGATTCCATCAAGGCCGCACTGGGTGCAAATTGAATGCCTACAACTCGACATCGGCATGCTCTCTAAGCATGCGCGTTGGCTAAGTGCGTAGCATTGGCGGCTGTGCCGATCCCTCAACAACGACCTGGTCGTGATCAAGTTCCAGCACGATCCACTGGACTCGGCCTGATGGGCCTGGATTTCATAACCGCGATCTCCGGCGCTGCCACCGCGATCGCCAACGTTGGGCCCGGTCTGGGCGCGACGATCGGTCCCGCCGGCACCTTTGCCGTGCTGCCCGACGAGGCGAAATGGCTGCTGTCCGCCGGCATGCTCCTGGGCCGCCTGGAGCTGTTCACGGTGATGGTTCTCTTGTCGCGCTCGTTCTGGCGCGGCTGATAGCACTTTCTTCCCAAACGAGAGCAAGCGGACCCAACCACAAATCCACCACTACATCGAAGGGAGGGGGGCGCACACCCTCTCCTGAATCTGCCACTGCCTGGCCCCGTGACTCTAGGGGGTTGTGTCAATCCCAAAGGCCTTGCTTTGTGATCTTTGGATTACTTTTTTATTAATATAAATTTCTTAATATAATAGCTTAATAGCTATAATAGCTGTAACATACAATTATCAGAATGGACTCAAAAAATCAATGGAGGTCGATGAGTGTTGCAGGCGCAGTGCTTGTTGCCAATGGTGTTGTCTTTTCGATTATTGCACTCTCTTTGCAATCTTTCTCCTTTTGGGGACCTGCATTAGGTTGCGTTGGGGCGGGGATCCCACTTTTAGTGCTTGGATTATCTAAACAAAATAAATCAAAGGCGAGCTTATAAGGCTCTAGGTAATTGTGTATGTTTTGAACAGAGGCAATACGGTTTAAAAATTTCGCCGTTGCGGAAGAGTCAGCTGATAGCAAGACACTCTCCGGGATTTTTGCCTCAAGGGCATCGGCAATGACTCGCTCCCCGTGGTATTCCGTAAATTGAGCGATTGTTTCCAAATCGGTATTGAGGTTTTCGAAAAACTGTTTCTGGCTTTGCCCGTTACTGCTTAAAATAGAAAAACGAAATGGCGCGCCATTGTTAAATAAGACACAGGATCGGCTTCGTACGACGTTGCCGATTTGGCTTTGTCGGAGATCAGCGGTCAAGGATCGCAGGCAACGGGTTCCTACGGAAATCAGGACACGCAGCGGACTGATATTCCTCCTCCACCTCCCGTCTTGATCAACGATTTTCCGGAACAATCTTCCACGGCGACGATCGTAACCATCGCTCTTTCCATTGCGATTCCGTTTTCAATCTTGATTGGAATTGCGATCGGGCACGGGCCATGGCTGACTTGCCTCCGGCGATCAGACCACGAACATCTTGGGCTTGCGATGCGTGATGATGCGCCGCAATGATGGCCAGTCGGCCACTTGTGCCTGCACCGGCAAGGATCAAGCGACCTTTTTGGGACCACAACGCTTTGTGAAGTGTGGCTTTCACGTTTTGGAGGCGATCAATCCAGATTGGGTCCATCAATCCCCGACCCCATGCTTTGGAAAATAAATTCAGTTTGTTTTAAGTTTCTATGTTACTCCTTGCTTTTAGTTGAAATAACTTGTTTTTTTTTTATTTAATTTCTCATTATTTTTTATATAACGCTGGAAAATCCAGCTCCCCATCATGGTAATTCTATTTTCCCATTATAAATTCCTCCATTTGATTCTTTTGATGTATGTATTAGTATCAAAATTCTGTTTTCTAGAGTTTCGGTTACTATTGAGCCGGGTGGATGATAGCGCTAGCGATACGCCATATAAACTATCTGTACAATATGAAGCCTCATAGCGATTACGTTTTAGATAGTCAGCAAGTAAAGTACAAAGATCTTCATCGTCATCAATTATCAGTACTTTTTGGGGGGGATTAGCGTTCTTCATCATAATAGTTTACTCGAAATAGCACGTTAACGATTCAGCCTTACACTTCTTTACAGTTAGCAAAAACAACTGTTGATAAACTTTTAAACAGGGTTTTATTGGACTTGGCACCAGGCCGTCGTAGCTCAGAAATTAATTTTCTAGATGTTTATTATGTGAGGTCAACTTCTACGAATGGGATTTAAGATTTTTCCTCGCTAATTAGTATTTCTTATAACAGAGCAACTGGCCATGTGTTGCATTTACTTCACATCAATGGAAATTATACGTGGTAGGTCTCAATATTTAATGATCGAGGTGAATTTAAGAGAAATAATAATAGTTGCACTTCATCTTGGTGCTTGTAACAGTCTTCCTAACCTTCCTGGTATGAACAACAATATTTCCCCAGAAGCGCAGCAACTAGACAACCAAGTAGATGACTTTAGCCAAACAGTCGCAGAAGGTGCTTTGGCGGGAGCTTTAACAGGCGCATTGGTCGGCTTGGCTGCTGGCAATAGCAAAGAAGCAGTCCTTGTTGGTGCGGCTGTCGGGGCGGCAGAGAAATTTGTATTTACATAAGCTCCAGAAGAAAGTAAACTTATTTCTGGTTGCTTAAAGATTTTGACTCACCAATCACGGACTATTTTGTATACTCAATAACATAAGCTCATTCACGTAAATGGCAAAGTGGAGATTTTTGCGCAAGGTTAGTGTGAAAGGACTTTTTAGCATGATATGTTATACAAAACGTCACGTAAATTAACCATTTAACATTAATAATTACGGGAACTACGTAATTGTCTTGTGAGAATGTATTCCAAAAATAAACTAATGGAATTAAAGCACAACTTCTTCTTGACATGAAACAACTAGCTCCATCTCCACCTGTGGGGGCTTAAAAGTTTGTTTTTTCATTTCTTCTATTTCTAGATGTTCCATACTATATGTTAATGTTCTTTTTGGCATTGCAGTTTTTGTTAATATTTTGAGATAACCCCTTGCATATTTAGGCACAAGAATTACCAAAAAGGATAATATAAAAATCAAACCTTAAAACAAACACAGGAACTAAAATACGACAATCCTCTCAATGTTACGGTGAAAGGGTAACTCAAGAGGAGGTCTTGACCGAAAATATTTGGATTATAGTCTACGTTTTAAACTGGCTAGCATTATCCTCGTTTCTCTCTTCTTTCCTACTTTTTTCGTTTTGTCAATTAGTCAATTACTACCAAAAACACGAAAATTCTGGTCATGAACACTGATCCAACCGGTGATGCCGCCGGTGACTAGCCGAGTGCCGTCGGGGCTGATTCCCAGGTTGCCGATGATGTCGCGCGAGGCAACCTCGCCGAGTTGTTCACCGGTTGCTGCGGACCGCTTGGAAATGACCCCCATCAGCATTCCGTCGCGAACGCCTCGACCGGCGACGTACAACATGTCGCCTTCGGGCGACCATCGCACCGTCGTCATCATGATCTAATAGTAACTACATACTTTTCTTGTAATTTTTTCCGCAGCATTTCTGGATCCAGAGGTTCCCTGCTCTCTGGAACCGGAGGTAGTTGGTCCCTCAAGGTCGGTTCTGCCCCTGGAGTAAACGGAACGAAACCACCTGAATGAATTTCACTTGCTGTTGATTCATACCCAACACCGTTCCTTAAATACTGTTGCTGAAATAAGATTTCTTGCTGTACTACCACTTAATGTTGCGCGCCGCCCCAGCAGCTGCCGATAGCCCACTGACACCAGTCGCGTATGCGATTGCAACTTACCTGGATTGCTCTCCACGCCCGACGCCGCAGACGACGAATCGACTGCATGCCCACGGGCCACAAGATAACCGGCGCTGATGTATTTTCCCGGGCCCAACTGCGACCCCAGGAACAAACGAAGCTGGCGACGTGACGGCACACTGCCAAGTAAGGAATGATATCCGCACTGCACGGTATTTCCCGTGATGCGCCCAAGCGAAAGCGGCAGGTGGCGGTGACAGCAGCGGTCTTCGAGGGCAACGGGCGTTCCCGCCGCATCGCGCCAGAGCACAATGGCGTCGCACAGGATTGTCTTCGCAAGCGGTTCGCCGGCGGCAAGATCATCGGACCAGCACGCCGCGTACCAGGCATTCCGCAAAAATGTCACGCCCCGTCTCCTTATCACATGTTAAGGCACTTATTTCAATTGAAATTTGAAAGCTAAGAATTGATAAACATAACAATGGCGAAGAAAAAATTCAGAAAGGAATATATTTCTTCAATCATAGTGCACCTGCAAAAGAGCCAAGCAGGGATGAGCAGTTTCAAGGATATTATCCATTGATGATTTTCCCTTCGGTATATTTGATTTCTTGTTTCGTAACAATTCCAAGAAAGATTATACAAAATGCAATATGGATGTTTATTGCAACAAAAGAAGCTTTGAGTCATGGCAAAAAAAATAAATCAAAACAACCATGAAAAAAACCGTAAAAATAACCATGAAAAAAGCCTAACAATTGCAAAACAGAAACAAACATAATAAGGCACATAATACCAAAACACTAACCCACACAATTACACAAAATGTTGCACCCATGATAAATAGTTAATAACTGCTTTAAACCTACATGGGCCATGGAACGCGGCTTTCAAAGTTGTATCGTGGATAAAACTCTGCCGTATCCTCAGTTTTGGGAGCAGGAGCCCCTACGACAGGCCCCTCGGTCTTGTAATATACATCACGACCAACCTCAACTTTTTCCCCCTCTACTTCACCTTCAGCTTCGGCCGCAGCTTTTTGAGCTGCAAGGACCTCAGGAGGAGGACCACCTGCTGATCCGCCACCGCCGCCAGCTAACGCCGGAAGCATGGAAAAAAAACTTCTTTAAATAAATACTTCGTTCATACTTCACTACATGCAATTCAAACAAGTGTAATTAAACATATTCCCCGTCAGTTGCCTCGTCAACGACACCACCCGTTGACTCGTCCAGCAAAATAAACATAAGAATAAATAAAAGATACCAAGAACCCTAGAGAATGCCCTGGTCCAGTATCATTAAAACCAGATAAAATGGGAATAAACTTAACATCCCAAGGAACACGATGACGTAAACCGAGAAGAACCCCCACACCGCATCCACCACCCGGTCCGGGACCCGTTGCAGCCCCAGTTTGATGGTAAACACACCATTGGGGTGAATGAGCCGGCGCACTTCGCGCATGCCCTGCAGATAGATCAGCAGCACCCGTACCACCTTGATGCCGCCGGCGGTGGATCCGGCGCAGCCGCCGGCGAAAGCGGCGAACATCAGCAATACCGGAGCAGGGTCCACAAGAGCACGAGCGGCAGGTGCATGACGTGGAGCGCCGGCATGTAACGCTGACCCGAGGGTTCTTCATCCAGGCGACCGAAGTCACCCAATCCCAGTGGCTGGAGCACGCGGATTACAATCCGTCGGCGCACGAGGGGTGCGACGAGTGCCCGGTGGAGAACGTGGCCTTTCATGAGGTGCTGCTCTGGCTCAAGACGCGCTCCGAGGCCGAGGGATTGGAATTAATAAATAAAATATTACCTCAAACGAGTCTGAGCTAGCACATAAAAACTTCAACACTTCCTTAACAAGAATTGGAGATGACAATCCCAAATAATCTGGATCGAAATATCGAGTTCGTGAACTGGACATTAAATCGCCAGTCGAGCCAAAGCTCGTCGGCCGCGCTATATTCGACACAAACAAAGTGCCCATCCTTTTAAATCGTTATTTCAAAATCAATGAATCCCTATTATTTTGGTTCGTCTTAAAAGTGAAAGTTTCTTGCAAAAAGAAATTCATGGTGATTTTGAAAAAAAACCCTCAAAAATGGGGTCAGGCCAAAATGAAAAGTATACCATTGGAATCAGCATAGTCGAAAACCTTCTACAGGGAAATTATAGTCCCCCTCCTTGAACAACAAGGAAAATCACTTTTTTGTATCGGTGGCACTGATCCGTCTCCTTTTTTTCAACAACCGTCTTCCATGCATTTCAGTGATTCATCAAAGTCGAAAGGTTTGATTTTTTCAAATATATAGTTAAAGAATATTGTCCTAAACTCATATGGAATCAATTTGGTTGGTAAATTCACTTCTATCTTGTCTCTATAAATAAGAATAAAATGATTTGAATTTATTTGTTTGTCAGAACGAAAATTGTTGCATACTGTGTGAAATATTTAAAAAAAAGTAAACAAAACACCAAGAAATAATCTTCAAGTATGAAAACAAATGGGCGCCTTTAACGGTTCGTCAGGGAGTTACTGTGGACCCATCCTTGGCGCAAAAAGGTGGAATTATTCGAATCAAAACTGCACACGATAGTTTTCAAGTGAAAATTCCCGCAGGGATTGAGCACCAAACCCAATTACGAATTCCTGGAAAAGGCGAGAAAAGTTTTTTTAACGACAAACGTGGCGATTTGTTTTTAAGCGTACAGTAAATGTAAACCATTTAAGGAGACTTTTGGCAGTACAGAAGTAAAGCATTTTTAGATAATTCCTGCTTTTTCGTCTAGTTTGGCATCACTTCTGCACAATGCGCTCAGTTCAATGATTGACTGTCGTTTTGAATCTAGAAAGGATATTTCAGGATTTTTTTTTTTGTAGACACTTTCGAAGTGAAGGAATCTTATCAAACAGTTCGTGGTAACGAACTGTAGTAATCCCTCCATCCAACAGGAGTGCGGCAGCCTCGATTCCCTGTTCCGCCGCAAATGCATGGACGTCGTCGACAGTCTTGTTCCTCTTCTCGCTCGTATGCAGCAGCTCATCGTCATCCGTCTGCTCCCGTTCCTCTCGTTCCTCTCGATCCTCTTCAGCTGATTGAGCCGTCGTCGTGTGCGCTCAATCGCAGAGCAAGACAAGGTGGAGCCAAGCCGCTTCATCGGGGAAATTTTGTCCCCAATATGTTGAGATAGAAAATCTGAAATAAGAACCTAAACAAACAGTTCAGTCCTTTGAACAGAGATTCCAGAACTCCTTGTGAGGTGTCATCACACGGTATCACGAAAATTCAATAAGTGTACCGAACTCAATACACCAATCATATGATTGGTGCAGTAGAGTACAAAACTCACTACTCCCTGCGTATCCCCCCTCCCCCCCGGATACCGTAGATTCCCAATGGGATGTAAAGGAATTCTATCTTTGTGAATTTTTGAGATATTAAATAAAAAAACTAGTTTTTATAACTGAAAGTAAGGAGCGACATTAAAACTTAAAACGAACAGAAATTAACCCATGTATGAAAGGGGCTGTTCCCTTCTCAACGCCCTGCTCTATACGCTAAAGTTTGACTCTTTCTCTCAATTCTACTGTATTAAACAGTAAAAAAAAAACTTTACCGTAAAATGTTGATTTATTCTTTCGTGAAACTTAATTTACCGTGATATTTTCTTTTCTTAAAACTGGTTTTATGTTGTTTTTTTTCACCGTGAAACATAAAGCATGCTGATTTTTGTTCGTGAAACTTCAAGAAACTTAATGTATCTTGGTTCATGTCTTCAATAACCTTGCTATATTTTTATTTCTTCTTTATGAAACTTGTTGCATGTTGATTTTTCTCTTGGGAACTTGTTGAGATTGCCGGCCTGCAGCCGGGCAACAGACTCGACATAAACCGCGAGCCCTTCCGTGAGCCAATTGTGCCGCCTGATCAGTCGTGGAAATGCCAGATGGATCATCTCATGGACCATGACCCAATCGTCCAGGAGCGCCTGATTGCCGCTCTCCCGACCCACGAAGACACGGATGAGCCCGCCGTTTTCTCCGAAGGCTCGACCGCCCTTCACGCCACTGCCATCGACCGAATTAAAATAAAAAGAGATTATTACGTATATGAGGGGTTTTGCCCCTATTCAATGCCCTTCTCTTTACGTTAAAGTATTTTTAGTAATTTCAAAAAAGCTATTTATTCTAATTAAACGACATATGTGATTCAGGGGTCATTCTTAAGGAATTGGACCAAAATTCAAACTTTAGCGTAAAAAGCAAGGTATTGAAGAGCGGGCGAATCCCCTCTTAACATAATAAAAATAGCTTAAACGTCATTTAATTGTGTAAGTAATGACTAAGATCTGTTCCTCCTACTCAAAATGGCCCTCCGTGCTGAAACCTCTAGATTCTTAGATCTTTTAATTTTACTGATTCCTTGTATTTTCACTTTTTGTTTTAGAATAATTGTTTTCCTTTTACTTTACGTTAATGCAATTTGTTGTTAGAATCATTGCTTCCGTGAAAAAAAAAAAAAAAAACTTGACATATATACGATAGTGTATTTTCAACTCTTCTGCAAGACAAAAGCCAGGAATAAGCTGGAATTTCAAAATGAGGTCCGACTGGGATTGACAAGACTCAGCCAAGAATCAAAACACTTACCGAGCACAATGGCTACACTAATAATTTATTCTAAGTGTAAATACAGCTACTTCTGCTTAGTCCAAAATAGGCGCATCTGACGGTTTGACCATGATAATTTGGCAACTTGTCCAACAGCCTGAGAGTTGCATTCACCTAACTCAACTACTTTTAAAGATAGCAAAAATCACCTAAACCAGAATTGGTAAATATTTACATTTTCATATAGTTTGAATAGAATGAAAGTGAATATATTACTTCATGTCTTTTTTATGTTCTTCCTAAATTAAATCATTACCCCTGAGCAAAACCATATTTTGATCCCTTAAAAGGGCTAAATGGCTCAAAACAGCCAGTAGTAACCAAACATTCTGACTGATTATTTACGAAGATATATAGTCGTCATGAGAATGGGTTGATGATAGTCGACGGAAACAAAACAGATTATCAACTTTAATGAACATAAAAAGGATGCAATAGCATGAGATTTCAGAAAATTCAAGTTTTTTTACTAACCAAACATATTAACATAGGAAAGTTTTATTGCATAAAATAAGCTGATTGGTGATTGGCTATAATGGGCAAACAAACGAATAATCTGATAAACACGGCAGGTTTTTTGTGTTTCTTGATAGTTATTGGTTCTTCAAATCCTGCAGTTTTTACAACCTGTGCGTCCATTACAATATTACAATCGTGAGAACTGATAATCTCAATTTTTTCATCTGGTACAACAATTGATTCTAATCTATACACTGGTGCAACTGGAGTAATTATCAATACGTCTAAACTTTCATGCAAAATTGGCCCTCCTAATGAAAATGAAGATTCGCCATTTTGGTACCATAAGAGACTAATCAGGAAAAAGACCTGTGGCTACAGGGAGTTACCTAACCCCCCGGCGCAAAACTGTTGATCCCAAAGGTCACCATCTTATTCTCAAACAATTTATTGTCTACCTTTACTATGAAGTCATCCACATGGCTTCCGTTAAGATTATAGGTATTCTTGAGTCTTGTTGATGCCTGTCTACCATGCGAGATTTTTAACAATAAAGGAGGGGGCCTAGTCGCCCTCCAATTTTTTTGGCTGGTCAAAAAGGCTGCTAGAACTTTAAATTTTATTTACGAACGTTTTATTACTAATAAATATACGTAACTTACAAATCAACTAGCATAACACACTTCTACATTCGTATATTTTTATTACGTATATGAGAGATTTGTCCCTTCGTCATTAGTTTGCTCTTTAAACTAAAGTTCGAATTTTGTTCCAATTCTAAGGGTAGGGCGAGAAGAAGGGCGTGAACTGATTCACCGGCTCCACGAGCGGGTCTCGCGGCAAGCCTCGTGCCCTCTTCAGCCTCTCATCGATCTCCATGATCTTAGACGCACGAGCGTGCTGATTGCCGACGTTGCGCTCAGGACCACGAACTGGTCCCGAATCCGTAAGAAGACCTGTGATCTGGATGTTGAATGGACCAACCCAGAGGTTCTTCGACGAGTGGTATGTAATGGGCGTCGCCACGACATACAGCGTTCCGGGCTGCACGGCGTTCTTGGTCTGGACCATGGTTCGAGGCCGGTGGAGACGGAGTCCGGAAGGCATGGAGTCACCGCGACTCCAGGCTGGATGGATCTTGACACCCGTTTGGCGCGTGGCTTACACCCAACCGACCCTGGGTGTCCAGGGAAGATGGAACCGTGGAGCCCCGCGTATAGATGGCAAACAACGACTCCGAGACGTCTTTTGGTCCAGGCTGCGGCGGTACATGCTGTCGGGAGAGCGTTGGGAGTTGTTGTCTGAGCTGACCATGGACGAGCGTCGTTTGCTGCTGTCTCGAAGTCAGCTTCTGCCCTGTCACCGGGGCGATCGGATCGTCGTGAAGGGCCAGGCGACCCGCACCATCTATCTGGTCTTACAGGGCCGTGTGGAGGTGCAGATCCCTGGGCAACTGGCGCCGGTCAAAGTGTATGCCTGTGAATTGTTATGTTCTGCACAATTAAGATTAAATCGAGTGTTTTCGCTGCCAACTTTGGGGTATTATAACATGACTGGACAAAAATGCCACCATATTGGCTTCTAATGTTTGTTTATTCAGATATCTTAGAATTAATTTATGGGCGGGAATTTGCAGTTGTTTAGTTGAAATCCTAGTCTTTTCTGTCATCTGAACCCCAAGTTTATACTTGAAACGCAAACCTTTACCATTGAAGAATCATCATCCTCAACAAAGACCGAACAACAGCAACAACAACAACATGGCGGCTCCGTGAACCCTCCTCCTGCAATCACAAAGGAAGAAATTATATATTATAAACAAAAGACGGGTGGGATTGATATCTCACAACGAACGATTGGTATTGTTATGGGTATGGATATGTACAATCATCATCCGAATGCACAAACACAATACATGTATGATCCCAGCGGATCTCTCATTGCAGCCGCCGGAGGGTTCGAATCCAATCTTGAGTGGCTGAAAGAAGCCTGGGGCGATGTCGCCGACAATTTTCTCATCCGGGGAACGGCCAACAATCGCGGTACGATCCTCAGAATGTTGCTCGACCGCGGCGTTCAATCCGTTGGCGATCCAACCCAATGCCATGCCGTTGCCATCGACGCGCGCTCACCGAAATTCGACGGCGGTATCGTGACAGATCATAGGATTGGCTGAGCGGATTACTTGTCCGTGGTCAAAGTAATACACACCACACAGCACTATGTGAACCAGCACAGTCACACTCTGTGGCAGGCTCACACACAGCTGAGACTCACCATCATGTATCGAAACAAATCCTCCACGCCCACATCCAGCCCCATTGGAGGCAGCCTGGTCCGGAGCAAAAGATACTTGGAGAGACAATATTCGATGACCAATGCGATCGAACGGTTACTGAACATGCGGACGATCGTTGGCGGCGGTGGATCTCGGTGGTATTTGAGCTGGGAGCCTGAGTTCATACAGCCAAACTTTGCCGAAATCCTGATTCATACGACGGATGGCAAACTTACTCATGAGTTTGCCGAGACGCTTCGCAAAGCAGTTCAGGAAGGCAACGAGGAACTTGGAATCAAGCCGATAGTTGGTGCTCGTGTAGTTCCGATTGAGCTGCGATGAAACTGAAAACGAACGAAAATTGTTGCTTTGCAGCATTATTTTATATATCTCTAAAATTAGTTCAAATAAACCGACGAATCGTATTTCCCTATGTTTCTAGGATTATGCAAGACTAACACTTTTCTAAAACCACAAAACCCATGCATAAAAACCAAGAATTTTTGTTTAGGTGCCGAAAAAGTGACTCTGAAGCCTTCAGAAAGTAACAGACGAATCTACCTTACCCGACCCCAGCACATTGCCAAACCGAACGGTCACGAACCGGGTCCGGTTCCGTTTCCGGCTCTCAACGTCCAGCAGCTGGCAATACGTCTCTGCGATGCGCTTCGACCCACCCATAACGCTCACAGGGTGCGTGGCCTTGTCTGTTGAAATCATCACCATGCTTCCGACACCATGACGTATCGCGGCATCCGCAATATTCCGTGTCCCCATGACATTCGTGAGGATAGCGTATTTGATGGTTGGCTCAGAATTCTTTAGATTTGATTCAAAAAAAATATTTAGCATTTAGAATTGATAATAATTTGAAAGTACAAGAATAAGAGTCAGTCAAGTACACTGTTAATAAAATTCAAGTATTAAATAACGAGATTTTTCGCTCTGGCTTCTAAACACCCCATTTTATTTATTAACACAAAAATAAAAACATTATTGATAGAGTTTTATTGGTAGAAACGACCTGGTCGACCTGCGGCCGGGCCGCAAGGGGGAGGCGCGGGAGGGGCTCCTGCTCTGGACCAAGACCGGCGCGCTCCTGGGGGCGTACCCGATCGAGAAGGACCAGCGCCCCGACCCTGCGCCCAGCGACGGCTCGTCTTTGGACGTGTGCGACCGGATCCGGGCTGCGTACGCGCGTTTGAGCAAGTAGGGCGGGCTGCCGTTGCCGAGGGAGCTCTCGGGACCGCGTCAACTGCAGCAGTGTTATTCTTGTCATTAGCACTTATGACTTTAATGTATTTGTCTTGTATATTGTTCAAGGATAAGACCTTTGCTAAAGCTCTTCTATCAACCAAATTGAATGCTTGTTCAGTATCTACAAAATCGAGAACCAAAGGTGTTTGATAATTCAGGCAATTCTCAACTATTAGCCTAAGAGTAAATATTTGATAATATTCTCCACCCTTTCTAAAACCATACAAAGTTATTAGGTAATATTCACAGCCGCGGGCCTACTAGCCCCTCCCCCCCCCCCCGTGCTAGATAGGGTTAAATCTTAGAAAAATTGTTGCAGACTCAATGAGTAGTGAGGAATGCCGAAAATAAGTTATGGAGTTCTTAAAGGTTTCTATAGATCCTGTTTTATGCACTACTTCTTTGAAGTCATTGGTGAACAGCAACCCCTCTTCCTCTTATTTGCAGACTGTACAATATTCTTGTGCAAGTTTACTGTCCTTTCTGGTATGACCAGAAAGTTCCGCCTGACGAAATAGAAATATCCCGTCGTCCCCTTCACTCTTATAAACGGTCGGTCTGCCAACAAATTGTTTTTCTCCCAAACAATGTAAGTACAAACAATTTGCATCATATCCTTTTACCCACTTATGTTTGTCTGAATTCCTCCTTGTAAATATAATGCTTTGCCCACCAACTTCACTAAACGTTTAGCAAAGGCTAAACGTTTTGAAACAAAAGCTAGCTCTCTATCCTATAAATAAATGTAATATGATATTGTGTTAAGATTTAATTTTGTAAAAGATGAGCAAACAGTGCATAAAAAAACGAATCTTGCCCATCATATACATAAGATGACTGACTCATGAAAACTGAAGTGAACAAATTAATTTTTTCGTCGGTTCCCCTCAGCTCTTTATTTGGTTGTGCCATCTTTGCGGTAGATATGCGAACAGCGCTTGCTGTTGGGAAGCTCGTTTTTGCACAAAAGATAGGTCCCACCGCCCTCTTCCTGATCCTGCTGCTCGCCGATCCAATTAAAGCGATTCAGGAACTGCATATAGGACCGTCGGTGGCTCCAGAGGCTCCATTCCAGCTTTTCCACCGGACCGAAGGTGCTCCAGTTCGAACTCACATCGATAACGATGCACTTTTCCTTGCCGAAACAGCGGGTAGTAATTATAATTATTTTTATAAAGCTGGTGAAGATTAAAAGGAATGATATATGAGACTTATTTACCACCAAATAAATATCCACATGCTTCATACTATACAAGGAGGAATGCAAGCAGTTGCACATGAAGGAATGCAAAATTTATAACTTCCTTGAGACTTCAATAAACAGGTAACTCAACTTAGGACTTAATGTCAATAGTAAGCAAAACAATGAACTTGTAAATACCCTTGGGTAGCTTCGCGACTTCGGCCAAGACGGCCGCGCGCGAATGCTCGATGATGTAACTGCCCAGCGTATCCAGATCGTCGAGCCCGAACTCGCCCATCATCTCAGACAAGCGTTCGCAGCCGATATCGTTGCAGGCCGCCAGCGAATAGACATCGCCTTCCGACTCAATTGGCTGGCGCGTGTTCGCCCGAACCATCGCCAGCAAGGTTTCGTTCGCTGCCGTTCGCCGAAGATTTCCGGGTCGGGCTTGAACCGGATGAGCGTGCCGCGCCGGTTGGGAGCGGCGCCCGCGTTCTCGAGCTTGGTCTGGGGGACGCCCTTCGCATATTCCTGGCGCCAGAGCGTGCGGTCCCGCGCCACCTCGACGACGAGGCTTTCGGAAAGCGCGTTCACCACCGACATGCCGACGCCATGCAGGCCGCCCGACGTGGCGTAGGCCTTGCCAAGGGAGAGCACAAAATCAAATGGGGAAGAAAAACCCTTCTTAGATTACGCTGATGATTCGAGCACCCTATATGAAACTCTTAGCAAAATGAATGATTTTTTGGAGGTTTTGAGAGTTCAGGGTCAAAATTGATGTCGAGAAGACTAAATCGCAACTACTGGGAACAAATGAGGGAGAAGAGGTGATATTTGGTAACAAGATCGATCATCGACCTTCACTCACCTTGATCCCTTACCCTCCTCACTACTCTCTGCTGCATTGTGGTACTCCATGTTCTTGATGTCCAAAAACACACCATAGCCTTGAATGTCTCGGTGATCCGCCAGCGCTGCCACTTGGGGAAATGCATGTCGAGCGATGTATCGCTTGGACCCCACAGCAGCCATGGCACTGAGGTGAGCATGCAGCTTACAGAATGAGGTACTCCCAACTACACCGTACAACACTTGCACTTCACGGGTTTTGCCTGGTGTCCGAACCATTCGAGGATTTTCCCGGAACCTGGTCCGAAATACCGGCCGGAAGCTTTGTCGAGATCAACGACGGCGGATTGGCGGTCGGCCCGTTTCATCCCTTCCGCCGCGCCCTATAAATAATTTTAGCACTGAGAAAATATAGTATTATTTTGTCAAAAACTAGGCGAAGAAAACAGTATTATTTTGTTAGAAATTATATAGGCCTATAACACTGACACTTCTGCATATATGTCACTCTCATTTCTTAAAGCAACCACGATTAAGTAACAGCACAGAAATAGTGTAAGTGCTTTTCTAGCAATTCTTAAAAGAAACCGATAAAACAAATGAGAAAATTCACATCGAAAACACCACACTTTTTTTTGCTAAATCACAAATGAAACATATACATTGAGAGTACTTCCAAATAAACAGAGCGATGTCAATATTTTAACTGCCAGGCATCGACCACGCCCACGGTGTAGATCGGAGCCGTCGCGAGCAGGAGGGTCGAGTTCTGGTACTCGACGGGAACCTCCACCCGGCCATCCCCGCGTCCCCTTCCCTCGAAGAAGATGCGGGTGTCCTCGCCGAAGTCGGTCCCCTCGATCGCGATCGCGGTGCGTCCGTTGATCGCGAGAAAGTAGGGCTCGATGGCGGAGATTCGAGGCATGGTGAGGGAGGCGTACTTCTTTATATTACAGCGATGGTTTAATAGATGTTTTAGATATTCATGATAAGACCAGTGGTACTAGCTGTGGCAATGGATATTGTCAGTCAACGGGAAGCCTCGCTAGTAGTTTAAGTATGGGAGATTTTCAGGACTCGGACGGCAGTAATGTTACGATCAATAAGGATCAGTCTGATTCGCTTTCAGAAGGTGATTATAAAAATGTCGTACTGAAAGAGAATGCACAAAGGAGAAAATTAATGGATTGGTTTTTTCGGGGGGGGGGGTACCTTGGAACGATTTTTTGGTACAATAGTTTCTTCTTCCCCCAAGGATTTACAGCTGTGAGGTGTAAAATGGTGAGAAGCAAAAGGTTTAGCCCTTTTACGAACCCTCTAATCCCTCTCTCCCCTCCAATAACCATGTTTGATTCTTTTGACCCAGAGAACGATCTCTGAAAGTTTTGAGCCAGTCCCGCATCAGTGGTACTAATGTGGTCGCGCCACGGAACGGATTCAAGAGCGCGCTCCGCCGGTCGACTCTCATTTGTCCACGCACTCAATTTTCAGAAAGGGATGCCAGACGACCCATGATAGCAGCGACGCTTAAGACACGATGCTCATGGATGGACACTTCTCACTAAGGTTCCGGCATGGGATTGCCTCTTCAGAGGAAATGTCGGTTTTCGCTCTGTTTCACAAACTGCATCTACGTTAAGAACGCTGTTGTCTTGCATCCCCCTCTCCTCTTGGATTTGACACTGTTCTTTCTGAACAGTCAAGTAAAGAAGATAATGAGATGAAGTAGATTGGATTTTGAATATTTAATTTTAGAAAAATTAAATCAAATTGAATAGCATTTTTCTGTTTTTAATTTAAGAAAATCCAGTGACTTTTCAAATGACATTAAACTGCGCAGTTCAAACAAATATTTACCTTTTAGACGCTTTTCTATCCCTTCGTCGGCCGTTTCCGGCGCCGGATCGGTATTTCCTCCTGACAGGCCTTTTGAGGGCCGATTCCTGTACATTCCTGTACCTTCCTTTACCTTCTTGATGAAGTTTGGAAAGGCTGGTAAATATTTATTCTAACTAGCACAACTGGTTTTAAGAGTTTATAAGCATATCGATCCACGCCCCTTATAAACGAATAAACTTCAAACAAACAAGCGACTAACAGCTCAAACTCGCGCCGGAGGCGGAATGTCGGAGTGGCGTTGGCAAACATCAGTCGGAGGACGTCGGATACACGGAAGTCAGTTTCAATACTCTACTTCGCTCACCTCCGAACCCAGTGACGAAGTTGGAGACGGTCCTCGCGATCGTAAGGGCTCTACGTGAGCATGTCTCGGCGCAATCCCTAGATGCCCTACATCCGTCAGCCGGCAAGATTCGAAATAGCGCTGCGCCTCTTCGTTGTGCCGTGCAGCCTGCGGTCCGGCAAGCTGCCGGCCCCTCTGCAGCGCCACCATGGCGCGGATGCCGGCGCGGCAGCACAGAAACAAAGGCAAGGCTGCGAGGCCGGAGAGATCCTCAAGGCAGTTGGTGTGATAGAGGTAGCGGTTGAGCAGCAGGTTGGCCTGCTCATGAAACCCGCCGTGATCGAGGTCCATCAGCAGAAACGTACTAAGCAATTGTTGCACAGCGGCTTTATCCTCATAGGGAGCTTCGCCGGTTAGAATTCCTTCAATTATACCCAGAGCTTTTTTATCAGGTTCCGTTCTATCCACCAATAAGATGTTGTTCACCCTCTGATCCAGGTGGATATCTGCCGGACGGATTAGGTTTAAACTTACCCTTTGAGTGGAAGTACATGACGCGAGAATTAGCAATGCGCAACATCCAAGAAATGAACCCAATTTAATGATGGTTCGTCGTCTATCCTTGGTGTAAACATGTATGAGAAATTTATTTTTGAATACATTTTTGAAAAGTCATCAATTAAAACAAAATTTCGACACAAGTAAAGAGCGACATTGAAATTTAAACAAATATATATAATTTTTATCCTCGGTGAAAACGTGTTTGAGAAAATAGTATAAATACAACAGATTAACAGTTTTTGGTTACGTCCGATAATTAATAAACCGATCACACCAAACTTGGTAGCACAATAAGGTGTACGATAGGCGTATCCATATTTGCCTGCGACAGACGCCATGCAAACAATTGAACCGCCTCCCGAAGTTTTCAGCAATGGCACAGCATAATGAGCGCAATGAAACTGGCCAACTAAACCTATTTCCAGACATCGACGAAATTCTTCAGAGGTAATTTCATCGACGCCGCCGGTTGGCCCCGCAATGCCAGCCCCTGACGACGGCGCAAAACTTGTTCGAGCTTTCCATTCTGGAAACGGTCAGAAAGATTGGAATAAGCCCGCCGTTTTTTTCGGTCGCTATCACATCACGACCATCGTTCAACAGGCTCTCGACACCGGGCTCCGATAATGTTTCCAGATAATTGGAGACGGTTTCCTTGCTCTCCGGGGCAAAGAAGTCGACAAAGCCTGAACCGGTTGCTTCATCAAAGGTCAGGCCAGGGCGCCGAGCATGATTGTGATGAGACCGATGGCCGCGTAGGGCGCGACCTTTGGGATGAGCAGACCGATACCGCCCGCCGCTTCACCCGCGCCTATGAGCGTCAGGAACCACGTACTGCTGTAGCCCCAGGACTCGAACATCCCCGCCCAAAAGTCCGGGTTTGAGAATTTTCCGGTACCCGCTACGAACATCCAGAGGGCTTCCAGGATTGTGACGAACCACAGAACCCCTGCCCGGGCTGTCCGGACGATCGATTCGCATCCGGACCGTCGACGCGCCGGAGAAGCTGGGCCCGTTCGACGTCGTCCCCCCGCCCCGCGTCTCCCTCGACGACCTCGACCGGGGGATCGACCTGTTCGGAACCTGGGTCACGGGGAGCCTCGACGCCGACCAGTGGGAGCAGGTGGGGGCGCTGCTCGGCCCCTACGCGCGCCGGGTCGCCGCGGTCCGCTCGGGTCGGGAGTGACAATGAACATCCGTAATATTTCATCAATTTTTTTCGGGATCTTGATATTGGAATGGTTGAACAATGCACCGCCATTCAGGACGATTTCGAACACCAGAACGGATACAACCGGCGCACCCAGCAAGATGACGATGAGGAATTTCCATAGCATCGACAGCACGATTTCGATCGGGTGAAACCGGATGCCGGTAGTTGCATCGATATCGACATCAGAATGAATAGAGCTATAACGTATGAATTAGAACAGGTATTTAAATTTCACTACTCTTATCTTTTCTTAACCCCATGAAAAAAGAAGTTGGCGTGGGGGAGTCTCTTTGGAGGATATATTGATTATCTTTGCTGATAATTATTTATTTATTCAAGTAACTTTCAATATCTTTTCATGCCTAAACTAACATAGGTTTAAATAATAAAATATTTCAATACATAGCGGAGCTATTAAAAACTATTGAAAACCCGACTTTGCAATCCATCTTCTTCGGTGAAGGTCGTAAACGTTCCCAAGTCCTTATCAAACTTACCCAACCCGTTTTTAGACGTGATCCAGATCTCATCCTCCTCTCCGAATTCTAAAGCCGTTATTTCATTAGTAAGATGGGTCTTATGATCTAAAAAAGATGAGGTCTCTCCGGTCTTCCAGTTAAACCGGATCAGGCCCTGGTTTACACTTCCTGGGGATGTATTTTTCAAAGCTAAGGAGGAGAGATGGGAGGCTAATTTTTCATTTTTAAACTACTGTAATAAATTTACGAAAAAACATATTTTTCAACCTACAACGGGGACGCCGGGGGGCACAAGGGGGATATATAAACGACCGGGACACAGGGACACAACTACAACGGGGACGCTGGGGGGACACAGGGGGATATATAAATGACTACGGGGAAACAGGGAATGTTTGAGCTCTCCGACACGAATGGTACGAGATTGGAACAGGACCTCGCCCTGCCAGTTCGGCCAGCGGTATTGCCGGTGGCTCGGCGAATCGAGGTTCCGCTCGCCGCAAACGGCGGCAGCATCAGGATCGACAGGGGCTTGCTTGATGGCTCGCTGCTTGGCGGCGCCAGCGTTGCGGTCAATGTCGGACGCCTCAATGCGCTCAACGTGCCGGCCTTACTGACCGCGCTTGACGCAACGAATTTCGCAAAGCAAGGTTGGGGATTATCACCCAGTTTCGGGACTCTTAGGGGCAATTTCGCGTGTAAAGGAACAGCAAGGACAACGGGCACGTGCGCACACCATCAGAAGAGTCGCCCATCCACCTTGAGGCATCTAACACAACAACGGCAGGGACAATGGCTGTCCACTGGCTGGACTGGCAACCTGAGCACTGATGCACCTATCAGTGTCCATTGAAAAAATAAGTAGAAGGAGAGGAATAGACATCTTAATGAGGTATTCGAAAGGTAGAAGAAGAGTCAAGTGAACTCGGAATGGAGGGGTAGGAAAGAGGAGCATTGTGGCGCAGAACAGTAGGAAGAGAAGAGTTCAGGGAAAGTTTGGAGTGAGAGTAAAATTGAGTAGATAAGCAGTTGTATTCAATAGATTGAATAGTAAGAAAAGAATGGATAAGATTTCGATAAGAATCAAAACATCATTTTCTCATCTACAAATCCAGTGACAGGTAATAATTGTTTTTGTCTGATGAAATATTTTTCAGCTGATATGAACTTTGCAGCAGTTTCATGACTCGGCAAATTTATTCCTTTTAAAAACTCTTTCAATCATTTAACCATTAGAATGAATCCTTCCCTCATAGAAAATTGATCGAAACGTATATTTAATAGATATATTTCAGGCTTGTATTTCATAATGAATACCAATGGGCAGCAGGAGGAGATTGAACTCCCACTTAAAATGGTGGTTCTGGGTGATTTTACCGGTCGGGCTGATGAAACTCCAATGGAGGATCGCAAGCCTGTTGAGATTGATAAAAACACCTTTGCAAGTGTTATGAAAGAGATGCAGTTGGAACGTAATTTTGAGGTGAAAGACGTTCTTCGGGAAGATGACCCAGATGCTACCTTAAACCTCAACCTCAAGTTTGAATTACTAAAAATAGTTTAGCGTAAAAATCAAGGTACTGAGGAGGAGATAAAACCCCTCATATACACAATAATTTCTGTTCGTTTTGAGTTTCGTTGTTGCTCCTTATTTTCAGATGAAAAAACATGTTTGTTTATTTAATTTCTGTTTTTTTTATAAATAATGATGGAAAATCCAGCACTCCCCTCACGGAAATTCTCTCCCCCCATTAGAAATTTCACCATGGAAAGACTATTTTGAAAATATTTGGGATTACAAATAAAAACTAAATATCTTACTTGTTTAGGGAAATGGGATATAGGTCAGAAGGTTGTAGATGAAATTGCCAAAGGTCTGAAAATACCGCTAAACGGAATAATAGTACAAGATTTAATTTGCATTTCAGAAATTGAGAGGAGAAGGTCATTCCGGAATAGTCTCAGCTAAAGATAGAAACAGGGTCTCAATTAGTGATAATGAAAGGATGGGGATTGCGATTTGAAAAGCGGAGTCCGGATGGGTCCAGTAAATGTAGCGTTGTTCCCAGCTCAGAAATTCTTCATGTCGCTGTTTATGAATTGCTTCCTGCCGAAAAGCCAATTCTTGATCAGTTTGAACATGCGGGTATCGGTTACGTTGAACAAGAAATTCATGTCCCAGGGTTTGGTACTTGTTTCTGGTATGTAGCCCATGAGTCTCATGTTGACCCATACTTTCAAAGGAAAGCTAAACCTTAAACGTTCTGGTACCATATATTTTTAGCTTAATTTTGAAGATTTTTATCCTAAATTTATTATTTTTTTTTTTTAATTTGGAACCCGCCACTGCCAAAAATTGCAGAACATCGTTTGGAATCCTTTTCAACAAAAATTGAGTTACAAATTTTTTCCAAATAGTTAATGCCTTTACGATGTGTAAATTCTTCTTTTTCACTTTCCCTTTTGTTTACTTTAAATGCTCTTTGCTCATTTGTCACTTCCTAGTCCCTTAAACGTGTTTCCACATAGCCCTAAACATAGTTTGAATGATTCACTACTATTTTCGTAGCACGTCAAAAGCTTGTAGTAAAGACAAGCTACACGAAAAATCCAAGCCTGATGAAATAAAAACGAAGAAACCAATTTTCAATGAACCTCGAAAAAAGAAGTCCCGCGGAAAAGGGATCGAAACCATCAAATACAGTTAGAGCGGTATTCTGTAAATGGCCAGGTAGATAATTTTCTAAAGTTAATTCCATTACCGCCGGAACAAATGGAGTCTGCTAAAACTAAAAATCCTCTACTCGATGCCGTTAAGCAGCAACTGCAAGAGCTACAAGCCAGATTGGCGGGTATGGCTGCAAAGCCGCATGCCAAGCAATATACATCTGAATTAGTAAATATGCAGAAAGCATGTGGCCCTCTGTTCCATCGTAGAGGTGGCGATAGAGAGAACCTTTGGCGTCAATTCCGATGATTTTAATATTTGGATTGCGTTCTTTCAAGTACCTTGCCGTTCCTGTAATCGTTCCGCCCGTGCCCATGCCTGCGACCAAGTGGGTGATTTGTCCATTGGTATCCCGCCAAATTTCAGGGGCGGTTGTTTCATAATGCGCCAACGGATTATTTTCATTCGCATATTGGTTACATCACCGTATCGGAGAGCGTGCTGCCGGCGCCTTCGTTCAGGAGCCAATTGGCGACCAACCCGCTCTCATTGCCCGCCAGCGATTCTCCGAGACCGGTTTGGATCTCGCCTTGTGTCTTGGCGGACGACCAGACCCGGACGTCGGCTATCTGGGAATCGAAGTACTTGACCGGGTTGCCGCCGTTGTTTTCGGCAGCGCCGATCAGGAAGTTGCGGACCGTATCGATCCGGGCTGGCCGATCAGCATCGTCGAGCGCTGGAACAGCATGTTGTCGAGGCGCTTGGCGAGGACCTTGTTGCCCTCCATCTCGCGGATCTCCCACTTGGGCTTCGAGCTGAACCAGTAGGAGGGCGGGAACTGCATCATCACGCCGTCCTCGGCGTAGTGCTTGACCGTGAGGTCGTAGGACTCGAAGTCCTCGGTGAAGGGCATCGCCGGCTGCACGCGGAAGCGGACACAGACGCCCAAAAAATGTGAACAAAATGCCGTCACTTTCAGTTTATTAGGTATCGAGAAGAATCGATCAAAAAAGAAACTCGATCAACTAGATCCCATGAATATGTATCTACAAATGATGGTACAAATAATATTAAAAATTCCATTTGATAAGCGGCATTTAACAGCACTTATTGATCATTGCCGTGACATATCAAGCAACAATAAAGCTACACTGGAAGATATCGATCTTAACTAATTCAAACAGTCAGATTTCATTACACTGTCTATGGTAATTCAAATTTTGTTTATTCTTAGGCCACATTAATGGTGCCGAGCCAGCTGCGAGCTTCCTATTTTTTTCGGTACCCCATGTTTTTAGATTAGTTTTTACTATTTTTTTCTATTTTTTTTTTAAATTAATGCTCGCTATTTCCAAAAACTTATACCGCATATTAAGGTCTTTGGTTAAAAACCGACTGCACCAATGTACTCCATGACGTTAGTTAGTTTGTAGGAGTGCTCTCAAGATAGAAAGACGGGAGCAGCAAAAGGGGCGCACGTGTTGCAAGTAACAAGTCAGTGGGGGTATAGGCCTGCTGACAAGATACGTAAAGAAAATCCACAGCAAAGAGAATAATAAGCAGTATAGTCGAACAGATCACAGAACTTAGTGGGCCTATTATTATTTATTTCTCCCCCAAATACAACAGGTACAATTTTTAAAATTACATTTGAAGGTATTGAAAATCCAACGCCTGAGAAACTGCCATCATTTGAGTAGATTGCAGTATTTACACCAACTACTTCTCCTTTCATGTTAAGTAATGGTCCTCCAGAATTTCCTGGATTGATAGCTGCATCTGTTTGAATTACATCAGGTATTGAAAATCCAACGCCTGAAGGTAGTAATCGTCCCAATTGACTTATGATTCCAAGTAGCAAAAATTGCCCTGACAATTTTGTGGAACATTACGGTCCTCCAGTCGATACCACAATGACGATAATTCTCTATTCTCTCTTTCTAACCACACCTTCGGTTAGAAAGAGAACCTTCGGATCGGGAAAAATAATCTAATATGGCCTTGGAGAATAGCTCGTTTTAATTCTTATGTCAACTCCAATATATGGATTCTAAACTAGGACTAACTGAAAAATATTTGCATAGCATAGTTTCCAGTTTAGAGCACTTGGAAATGCTAAATCCAGAAGTGCATCTATTTCTGGTTGACCCTCCTCTTCCATGGGGCAAACTAAAAATGCATAAGGTGAGCGGGGTTTTGCAGCCAAGTGAAATGTTGGGGCTGTACAATATGAATGAAATTATATTTTAAATACTATTTCCAATCATCACTGGTAATTTCTGTATAGTAGGAAGTTGAAAGATAATTAAAAACGCGAGCGGTGCGGTGAACATCACCGACGGTATCTTCGTCCTCAACTTCCTCTTCCTCGGCGGAAACGATCCGTCGTGTAAAGACGCTGCGGATGCGGATGACTCCGGTGCGGTGAACATCACCGACGGTATCTTCATCCTCAACTTCCTCTTCCTCGGAGGAGGCGACCCAGCGCCGCCGTTCAAGGCCTGCGGTATCGATACGACGGACGACGCGACGGACTGCCTAAAAAGATACTGGATGCATCGTGCTAGAATCCCCTGTGATGCTGAGTAAGCTAAGGTTTCCCACCTATATATTCGACATATAGGCCAGTGTCTGAGTGTCATATAGGCCAATGTCAGCCGAAGGGCGAAGCAGGAAGACAAAATGTTGCTTTAACTCCTTCATTCTGATTTGACTGAAGGGAGCATAAGAGATTTGTTAGTGCGTCCCCACAGCAAGCAACAAGATACCATCGTGTATTCTTTCATTTTATGCTGAAAGTAAAGCCTAATAATTAAATATAACTGAGTTCTAAATAAAAACCAAATGTTGAATCTGTCTGGATATTTTAGCAGCATCTATAGAGTCTGAAAATTAGATGACTCTGCCAACTATTCTCTTTTCATGAACAAAAAGTTAAGTCAGTATTTCGATCTAAAAATCAATCCGGTAAGATTTTTCATATTTCATCATATAGAGCCGGCGCGTCTCTGGCTGGTCAAACCCAACGACGTGTCACCGGACCCTGTCATTCTCGCCGCGATAGATCCGATGAACATGCACGACAAGCCGGCCGCACTGGACGATGAGATCCTCCAGGTCTGCAAGTCAGTTGCTGGCAGGACCGGCGGGAATGTGCATGCGTTTCACGCCTACGATCCACGTATTGCCGTGGCAACCGCGACGGCCAATGCCTACATTCCCGTATCGAAGCTGCGGCCGGGCAAGACAGGCAATGTGGAATATGAAATTGTCTGGCGTGACCGGCCAAGTCCGGTCTTTCTGACGCGAAATGACCAATTGACTGATACCTTGGCCAGTTCGGTCGAAGGGGTTACCGGAATCAGACCAAAGCTGTCGACGTCAGGCGGGACCTCAGATGCGAGGTTTATCAAGGACTACTGCCCGGTGGTCGAATTTGGTCTGGTCGGGCAGACCATTAAATACAAACTAGATTAAACACTTGAAACATATTAGAAAAAAAAACGTAAAAAGATAAAAAAAACTACAGAAAAATGATATCTGATAAATTACAGCTATTGTTGTTCAAAATAATCTAAAACGGCTAAATATCATTATAACCAATTCCAATATGATTTGTTGAAGAGTTTATTGTCAAATGACGTCCAAATAATTGACGATTCGACAGTAGGGATAAATACTAGTAACCACCTCCAGCAGGCTCAGCCCCTCGCTTTCGGCCTTCAGCAATTCCTCGCGCCGCTCGTCGGCGAAGGCGAGGTCGAGCGTGGTGCGGAACTCGTCCAGCGCGTCCGGCGTGGCTTCGAGCACCAGCGCGTCTCCGGCCTCGATCAGGTTGTTGAGCACCGCGCCATAGCGCCGTTTGCCGTTGCGGATCAGTCCGACGATGGCGACATCGGCCTTGTCGGCTTCCTATTGAACCGAACAAAGAATTTTAGCGACGTCGGAAAAGTCGTGGCGCAGAACGCGGCGATTTTATCGATTTCTTTTTTTTACAGAATGACCAAAAGCATTGGGGGGCCTCCCTTTTCCCCCTCATACGTTACGGCCCTGAGGGTGACCCCGACATGGGAAAACAAATAAAAAACAATACAAAGGTATATAGAATACACTTAAGCTCCATCATCAAAGCCGAGTAAATAAAAAAGGAAACGAAAACACAGAAAAGGTTAGGCCTATACACTGAAACAAATTATCCAAAGAATTCAAATAGGAAAAAATGCTATATTTTGTAGATCATTTCTAATTAACTAAGTATTCTCTCTTTCCTGAAAAAATCTAGGAAAACAATGATGAAAATTTCGAAAAATAAGCGAGAATTCATGACAATCTAATTACTTAGTTCTAACAAGGATTTTTTTGAACTTCCAAGAATAATCCGAGTTCAAACCACTGAACTAATGCCGGTTTAAAATAAAAAAAAATATATATTCACTCTGAATCTAAGTCAAGTCGAACCATAGCAAATATTATGAAATGATAACTGAATTACCTGCGGTCATTGAAACAATTTAAGCTCAAAGCACTTAATTAATACAAGTCCAAAACATTCTTTAAATCCAATAAGTCGAAAGAGGTGTTTGTACTTGGAAGACTGAATGGACTGGCCCCTGATCATCGCTGCCGCGCGCGGACGGGTGCCGGTTCTGCGGCTGCCTGTACCCCGAGCCCTGCTCACGGCGCTCGCGCATATCAACGCGGCCGGCGCCGCGGTGCTTGGCTATGCGCCGATGCTGACGCCGGGGAAGGTGCGTGAACTTTCCGAGTCGAGCTGGCTTTGCGATAATCAGGCGCTGGTTGCCGCGTCCGGCTGGCAACCGCAGGTGCGCCACAAGCGAAAGTTAGTCCGTATATGATGGGGACTAACCCCTCTTCAACCCCTAGCTCTTTACGCTAAATTTCTGTAGTTCTTTGAAAAAAACATTCCTACTACACATCCCTTGTGTTTGAGCAGTCGTTCTCAAGGGAATGAGTAGAAAAATTAAGTTATGAAAATTTATGTTGGCCAAGGATTGTTTTTTAATTTAAACATAAAAAAGATATTTTCAAAATCTAGGCCCCGCATCAGATCTTCAGCGATCAAATTGCTAATTTACCTCATTGGTGGCAAGTCTTTGTTGGTTTGTTTGTCATAGATTTTACGCTCTACATCAGGCACCGGTTCGTGCATCATTTTTGCTGGCCTTATCACGCAATACACCATAGCGCTAAGCATTTAACTTGGCTCACACAGCTACGTCTGCATCCAATAGATTCGGTTGTGATGGGTATAATTAAAACAATTGTGACAATTAACTACAGCTATACTTTGTCGAAGAAACGCTGAAATCAACTATCCCAGTCTGTGTTAGAGGCACTCAAGGTTTTGACTAGAATGTAGATCTGTACCTTGTGTTGCATTTTGGCAATTTTTTAAGATTGTTGAGGAGACCAGAGAAACTTTGTAAGTATTCAATACAGAAGTTTTTCTGAGATTACAGATTTAGGCCTAGGTGTCAAGCACAGCATCTTTGGATCACGGGCGTTTGTTTTATAACTACGACGACCGTTATCTCGTAACCTTTACCGCCCGGCGGGACGGCTCCAGCGTGTTTGCCGCCAATAATAAATGGGCCTTTTTTCCATCCGGAGCGGTGGCATGGGTTATTTCAAACGAGGCCTTCATGTCGGGGCTTGACTGGTTGTCCACGCTGAAACTGAGAGGTAGTTTCGGACAAGTAGGCAACCAGGCCATCGCGCCCTACCAGACCGAGACAGTAACACCGGGATCCAACCACGTGTCGAGCTATGCGAAGTCGATCCTCCGTGATCTAGGCATCGCCGTGCACATTCCGGAGATTGTTCCCGTTCTGGTTCTCTTGGCGAGCTTCACCTCAAGCCTGCGAACGGCGGTGAAGTAAACAATCTCCTTGGCCCAAGTCGGCGGCGATAGTCGAGACACCCCTCACCCGTCAGGCCGCCACGCGCCGCCCACCGAGCTTTCGGAGGAACTGCTGTTGAGCTCAGTGGGACGTTTTTTCTCTGTCTGTCGACGCTTGCACTGGCCTTTGGGCACACGTTGGCGCTTCCCACACACAGTGCGCGGATGAAACAAACGGCGATGCGTTGCGGCATCACTTTTGCTTGTGAAACTCCAAAAGCACCCAGCAACACCGCATCTTCCAATGACACCAGGGTTTTCTGTGTCAGGGGTTATTTTTGTACACACAATAACTGACTAGTCAAAGTATAATAAAATATAACTAACAAACTAAAGCAGCAGACAAGCTGGGGATTTTGCTGGCTGTGCAGTCCAGCAAAAACTCATATATTACACACAATAACTGACTAGTCAAAGTATAATAAAATATAACTAACAAACTAAAGCAGCAGACAAGCCGAATTAGTTCTCAAAATACAAATACATGTACAATCCATAGTCAATACTTATGAGAAAATAAAGAAGAAAAAGAAAACAGAAACTAAAAATGTAAAAACTGGGAATTGCATAAATATTTCAAAATATTTTGAAATAGATTAAAGTAATTCGAAAACCTTAAAACAGATACTTAAATATTGAGGTTTATTATAAATTGTTGAGCTTTAGCATGCTTGGCACGTGAAGATTTTTCCAGCTGTCAATGTTAGAATAAACATTGAACGACATAATTTGCGATTGCTATTCTATTTTCTTGGGGTGTACGAACGTGAGCCGGTTGTATCCGAAGTGGTTGCGGAGAGCGCTGCAGAAGAGGCGGGAATTGAAGCGGGCGACATAATTCGTGCAATTGAAGGTACAAAAATCCGTTCGTTTACGGATATTCCAAGAATTGCCGGTCCAAATCATGGCATTGAATTGATATTCACAATTGAACGTGACGGCAGGTTGATCGATTTGCCTGTTACTCCGAACTCAGAATCGATTGAGAGCCACTGACCTATAGGATATGTCAGTTCAAAAT
Organism: Alatinidae sp. Z8VKAUB7J3; assembly: GCA_010016025.2. Taxonomy (NCBI): domain Eukaryota; kingdom Metazoa; phylum Cnidaria; class Cubozoa; order Carybdeida; family Alatinidae; species Alatinidae sp. Z8VKAUB7J3. The sequence goes on along the minus strand of JAAAKM020721499.1, from coordinate 250,697,372 downwards.
GATGAAAATAGACGTTTTGTATCTAAGGGAGCTACGGTAGCTCAGTTCGAGCCTGGGGTTACGCATAGAATATTTTATAAAGCAAGTGATTCATATATGAGCTATATTTCATAGTAGAACATTAAATTGAAAATATAAACTATTTAATCTTGACCTCTGCTCAAAATGGATAATTATTCCTGGCCACTAAAGTGAAAATATCAATTGAAATAGTATGTTTATGATTTAGACACTTTGTTCTAACTCTAAGATCCCATGTGCAGAATTAGGCAATATTTTCCAGGTTTAGATTCAAAGTGTGTATCTGTGGGAGTGCTCTACTGTTGACTATCAGTGTATTTGAAATTCTTAGTGCTGTATATGGTAGAGAATATCATGCTAATCACATACTTGTCAAAAAAGAACTTACTGGGGATTGCGCCCGGCATCTGCAGTTTACTCACCACGCAGACGCCCAGGCGCGTGTGGTCGTACAGAACGCGCTCATCCTGCCCTCGGCGTCTAACGAGGCGTTTGTGGTACCGCACTGCACCTACACCCACCCAGAGGTTGCGTCCGTGGGCGTGGTGAAGTCGGAAGGTGACGAAGAGCATGACGTCTTTCGCTGGGATCTGGCCGAACTGGATCGGGCCCGTACAATATCCCTCTTGCACAAGTGTCCCAAACTTGTCCTTGTAGGGGCAAAGTGAGGGGAAATCGAATTTTGTGTTTATAAATGTTATGGAGTTTGAATAATCGTTTCCTATCAAATCAAGCATGATGAATCCAAACATGACGCCAGAAATTCAGTTTTCCTCATCAGGGTATCAGTTTTCACCTTCATGCAACGGGAGAGGGGCCGGTTAGTAAGCATATCATTAATTGACGAAGGCGCGACCCGCTATCCCGCGATGCAGGAATTTCTGTTCCTTGTTCGCGGCGTCCGTGCGGCCACTAATAACCAATGCATCCTCCTTGACCGTAACATCAAGGTCCTGCGGTCCGAATCCGGCGACGGCAAGAGTGATCCGGTAATTGTCATCACCCTGCTTTTCAATGTTGTAAGGTGGATAGCCGTCCGACTGGTCAGCGCCTTTCATTGCCGCATCCATGAGCACAGACCAGTTGCATTAACGGTCCGTTTGGCGATGTCGAAATCGGCGTTACTGAAATGCTCGATTACGAGGTCGAACTTGGGGTCGTCATCGGCAAACCGGCCAAGTCGGTCGGTATCACAAACGCAATGGACCATGTGTTCGGCTACACTGTCGTCAACGATTTTTCCGCCCGCGACTGGCAGTTTCACTCTTCGACTTTCACCTTGGGGAAGTCTTTCGATACGCATACCACTGGATTCTGGGATCTGGATTCCGTTGCGATTTAATCAGGTTGCGGGCAATCAACCACAGCATCAGCAGCCAGATTGCCAGGCCAAAATAACCGTGATCAACCCACGCACTCATAATGGTGTTGTGGGATGCCCTACCCCCATCCTGTAGACGTTCGGAGTGATACATCTTGTCTAAATAGGTATGACTCAACCATTCCGTGCCCTTATGCCCTGTACCCATGGGACAAGAACAATCCGCAGGCAATTTCTCTGGAAAACAATTAGCAAGTATTCATCCACTTTCTGGAGCACCCATGCTTCAGAACGATATCTGACCACTGTCATAACTGTAGCTTCCAACATTCTAATCTTGGTTTGTAAACTTATCTTCCTATTCTTCCAAACTTTTTCTAATGTGAATAAAACACCCTGAGCCTTGGCTATTCTACTTTTAACGACTTCATTTCTCCCACAGGGGAGATTTTCCAGGTTGTTTTTTTTTTACCTGGGAATATTTTTCGCCGAAGGTTTTTTCTGTTGTTTCTACTGGAAGGGTGGTGTTTTTTCCACGGGGGTATTTTCTGGGGAGAATTTTCCACGGGAGGCGTTTTCCGCGAGGTAAACGCCTAGCATCACTTGAGGGAGGTGGCAAAACCTTACTTCTCTCTGAAGGTTTATTTCCGAGGAGGGGGATTTTTTTGCATATTCGGCAGATCCATTGAGCCGGACGGTGAGGACACGGGCAGGTACCGTATGCCATTTCACTTCTCGTGCGCCTGCTGGAATTCGTGTGAAGCGCAGGCCTGTTGCTTCAAATTTTTCGGACATCTCGAATGCAACCGCGTCCGGATGGACCTGCGTGGAGCTGGTGCTGATTTCGATCTCATCGAAATGCGACTCCCCATCTTCCGTAGCATATATGCGCAAACACAGTAAAAACAATCAACGCCGTCTGAAGTTTCTTTTCATAAAGAAAAGAATTATATTATTGCAATTTATTCATTATTGCATTTATTCTTAAAAGAAAGAATATTATTGCATTAAATAACAAAGCTTTTTCTGATTCTTTAGATCCGGCGTCTGTATAGCTTTCTACAGGCTAATAGTTTGCTGAGTCAGACCCGACTCAGATTTTGTTCATTTTATTTAATTTTTTGTGAACGATTTAAGTCGTGTTCGACGTGTTGCGGAGAACTTACGCGAAGCCTCCAGTGGTACTTTGCGCCTCGCCTGTACGCCAGCACTAGGTGTGGACCTCATTCCGTCTGTGGTAACAGAATTTATTGCAAACAATTCAGGTACTTACGTTGACATAGAAACGCTTCACTTGGACGAAATGGTAGAGGCATTGGCAGAATCGCGCATACAGTTGGGGTTTGCATTTGATCCTCAAGATAGGTGCAAGCTCGAAAAAAGCCTTGGATGGGGGGGTGTGTTTTATGGAAAATGTTTATGTGCAAGAGTCTTTGAAAAACAGAGGCAAAATATAATTCTCCTCCACTTAAGCATTTTAACCTAGCTTTTTCAAGAAGCAGAAAGTAGAAAATTTACCCTATTTTAAAATTATTTAAAGGACCCTTTTTGGGATTGACTCAATTTATTTAACTCTTTCTAGGGACCTCTTGGGAAGCCTGTAGCATCTGCGCAGCTCGTCTCAGCTGGGCATCACGAATTTCAAGCTCTTGCCTAACCACAAGAGTCAGTAAACACCTTGGGACAAGCACGATGCTCGTTCGAGCTCGCTTCGCTGGAGTTGCACCGCGCTCTTCAGGGACTGAACCTGACACAAGCATACGTTTTAAATGAGAGAACAAACTCCTACCATAGCTTCTTCTGGATTCGACTGCATAATTTTCATTGATATGCTAATAATAAGTTTTCCCAATTGGGAGCTATCCATCGGAAGCAGTTGATATGCGTAAAATATGACTCAGAAGAATCTAAAAACGAATGTGTTCTAAATTGACTCGAGATCAAATCAAACAAAAAATTATATTCATTTAATAGAAATCAAAGGGAATGGAATATCTTCTGAATATATCAGGAAATGTGTGTTTGGCAGATAGCTTGAAGCAGAAGGTTAGATCAAAAAGTCCTTAAATTTAAATTTGCAATAAAAGTAATTATTATATCTGTAAATGGTGTAAATAAAGACACTGAGTGGTATGTTCACTTTATTGGTAAGTCAGTAATATGGACAGTCATGCATTTACCCAAGTAGCTAAGAAACAAAGGTATACACCTAGGATTCTAGCTGTGCATAAGGAAGGGACACTACCCTTTGACAAATGGAAAAAAATAACATATCGCTCGTGTTGCGCGCCTTGCTCTAACAGCATCAGAACGAACAGCGTTCTTCCTCGCATTCGCTATGGACGGCTCGTGGAATGAATTGAATAGAGAGTTTTCCAAGCGGTTTGAAAAAACAATCTCGGTCGAGTCTTTTCGCAGACACGCCGAAAATGCTGCGATCAAAATTGCGACGCACTCTATAAGTGCTCCAGAGTTTAGCTTTTTGCCCAACCATTCGGACGATTGTCGACACTGCGCAGGCCCATGGAGTACTGGGGCGTCGTGCCGGGCTTGAGTTCATACGACGGGATGCGCCGGTGCCACTCCTCGAGGGCGACCCGGAGCTCCATGCGGGCGAGGTGGGAGCCGAGGCAACGGTGGACCCCTGCGCCGAAGGCGATGTGCTTGTTGATCTCGCGGTCGAAGTCGACCCGGTCGGCGTCGTCCCAGAACCGCTCGTCGGTGTTGGCCAGCCCGCATCTTTATTACGAAAGTTATCTTCAACCGAAAATAGTAGTTCGGTACCTTTCGCAAACTGATCAACTTGCGATGGGGTTAATGCTGCACTTGCCATTAAAGGGGCAGTCGCAAGCATTACCGCGAATACAGACTTTTTAAAATCCATTACTTTCTCCTCGTTTAAGCCCTGAGTGTACGGTATTTCTGCGTACTATTTTTCATTTTTGTTAATAATTCGTTCCAAAGGACTACGGGGTGTGCGGCTTCGGGATACTGCCCATCGCGCATCTCTTCGGGCTTCATGCCGAAGTATTCGCCATAATCATAGGCCCCCGAATGAAGCGCGCTGAGCCCTTTCAAGAAGTGCTGTAGCGGCTCGGACAGCGCCTCAAAGGCCGCGTGCATATTGGCCCAGAGGGTATCGCCGCCGCAGGTCGGGATCTCCGTCAGGGCCAGGAAACTGAAGCGGGATCTCAAAAACTATATTATTCTCAGGAGGTCGGAGACCCATTGGCAACAAATAAGGATGGGGCGGTCGTAATAGAAGAAGGGACAACATCATCAACAACAGAACGAATGAATGTCCCTGTTGGACATTGGAAGGATAGTTTGTGGGATATTTTTCGGTATGGATATTGTCATTGTTCTGTATTAAATTCATGTTGTTGTACATTGTTAGCGGGATCACAAGTTGCCACAGAATTGTCGAGCCCGGTGATGTCGGCATCTGGCCAGCGAGCCTGCAAAAGCGGCGTTACATTGCCGGGTCCACAGCCGAGATCGACGACCCTATCGGGGGCTTCGAGCGGAATGCGGCCCAGAAGGTCGATGGCGGGCTGCAGCCGCGGTGCGGCGAAGGCCAGGTATTGTTGCGGGTCCCAAACCATGATTGTCTCTTTGTCTGTTTTGCGGTCGATAGCATACGAAAAGCTTGTAAATTAAGACCCCCTCTAGGAGGGATATCCAGCTCAAACAACCACCCCATCTTTTCAGGCAAATCCAACCATCCAAATTAGTTAAGTCTCTTTCAAATAAAATTCTCAGCCAGCTGACAGTACGGAATCTAACTCTCTCTTCCATTCAGCATTACAGTGCATTTTAGACTCACGTCCGAATACATTAAAGGGATCAAATATTTGTTATAATTGAACTGGAAGCCAGGGATATGGTTCACTCAAAAGAGGAATAATTGGATTGGGCGTCATGACTGGAATGATGATCATGTTGTTAAGTCCACTGGACGAGTCTCTCGACAGGATTTATGTTGAAAGCCAGGTACAAAAAATGGCCGGGGAACTGGTTCGCGCGCATCCGGACTTGAGGCCTAATCGTGGTTGGATAGAATCCATGCATGTACGCTATATCGGCGATCTAGTGTATGTATTCCCCGCCGTCGGCCCCCGTCTCGCGCAGCATCTCGGTGTGCAGCCGCATGCGTGTGAGCGGGGTGCGCAGCTCGTGGCTGACGGCGGCCATCAGGTCGCGCTGGCCCTGGACGAGCCCCTCCACCCGGTCGGCCATGCGGTTGAAGGTCACCCCCATGCGGCCGGCGGCGTCCGCGCCGGTGGGCGCGCGGTGGCCCAGCTCGCCGTCGGCCACCCGGGCCATGGCGTCGGGGATCATCAGGATCGTACTACAACGACGACGACACCAGAAGAAGCAGAAACAGTAGTATCAGAAACACAGAAGCAAGGCGAACCAGCAACACCAGCTCCAGCAGCGATCGACGACGGTGAAGGCCATCATGATAATGAAGCAACAACAACAACGGCAGTAACAACAGTAACAGCAGAAGCAACAACGGCATCCGAGCAAGAAGAAGAAGAACAAAAACAACAACAGCAAAAGACCCTGGTTTCAAACCGGCCATTGAGGGCTATTTTCGGGAGAGGTATAGGCGGAAGCCGAAGCTTGTTGAAGCCTTGGTGTTGAAAAAGGCCAATATCAAAAAGACCTTGAATCAACTGAGGATGTTCACCAGTAACTACGATGCTAATGCCCAACATTTAGAGGACTTTGTTTATGGGTGGGCTCGCCGAATGGTGGCCAAGAATCATGCGGTGGTCATGGCTGCCCTTGCTTGGTCGGTATGGACGATGAAGCCAAAGTTCTCCACGAGCAAACCATCCACCATCTCATGGGCGGAATTCATAAGCTGGCGGGCCGGCTTGCCGATTTCATCCGGCTCTAGTTCCGCCATGAGAAGAAGCGTGATGACATCGGGATTGCCGGTGTCGAGAGCGAACGCATCTGCCGACATCATGTTTGCAGACCAATTCGGCGGAAGATTCATGGCGAAGTAATTTTTGTTCAGACGTCCAGTCAAAACAAAGATTTTCATAGTTCAGAATAGAAAGCAATAGTAAAGAGTAGACAACAACATATAGTTTCCCAAGTTAAATAAAATATTCTATAACAACATTGCAATGGCAAAACCCCTATTGAATGTAATAGGTGGGCAATCTTGTTTTGCTAACAAATAAGGTCAGTCACTTGAAACCATTTTTTTTTTTTTTTTTTTTAAGCGTGTGATATGTGCACGCTTTCGTGATTGAACGATCGAATTGCTCCCGCTTACAATGCGAAGGAATCGCCGACTGAAGGGGGCATACTTTATGATTCACTTCACACGATCGGCCGCAAGTCACCATCGGGCCACAGCCGCTGCCGTCGTTGTCGCGACGGTTTTGTTCGGTTTTTTTTCAGAAGTTTGTCGGGCTGGCAAGCCGGATGCGAAGACGACCGATCTTATTAATTCCAAATAGCTTTATTCCCTAAAAAAAGGTAAGCAAGTCATCAAAATAGTAAAGACAATTCGGTCATTTGTTAGAAACAGTAAACAGAGAAATAAACAAAAAATATTAAAAGAAAAAAACATTGTTTTATTCTTTGGAAATGAAAATAAGGTCCGGAATCCGTCGTTCATCATAACGTATAATAGCATATACCAATATTTTATATTAGGACCAGAAATTAGAAGGAAAAGACAGACCAACGTGAATGGCTGACCGAAGAACAAGTCCAAGACCTGCCCCAGACCATGTTCCGCTACTTGCCTGCTTCTCAAGTTGAGCATTTGACGGTCGAGCAAATTGAAAGTATCGACAACCCAGGTTATTTCCACGGGATGTCCACTGATGCCCGTTATGCATTGAATGCAGAACAGGTGCAAGCTTTGGATGCCTCGTCGATTCATCTAGCTTACCTGGATGCGGGTCGCCTCGTCGAGCACAATCTCGGGCGCATCACCCGAAGCGACGAGACGGGCCCTGAGCGCGGCGGCTTTCGCTTCATCTTTGATCTGCCCGGGCCAGTCGGCGGCCTGCGGCGCGAACCAGGTGGCTACCTGGTTGGCCGCCACCGTCGAGCCCTCATCTACTTCAATCACACCGTCACCCAGACCCCCGAGCGCTGCTGCGAAGGTAGCCGCACAGGCGTAGCTCGACAATCCTGCTTCTCTGATCAAGAAGATGATGATAATGAACAAATTAAAGGAAAAGCCCCAAAAATTTCCCTAAAAGTCCATGGGAGAGGAAAAATCCCTAAAAAAACTCGCCCCTAAATGACTTAAAAAATCCCCATTTTAGGGGGGAAATCCCCATAGTGGAAACACTGATCTTAACCCTAAAATTGAAATTTGTAACTTACTACATAAAAGAAATTTGACTTACTTAATAAGTGAAAGATATAAATAGTGTAGTGGAATAATAGTATTTTCCAAGTAAAATATCAATCAAAATTTGTATTGTACTATTATGCTGTTCTCTGATAAAATGAAATGGATTTATATAATACTGTGAAATACGGAGTATTCAAAATTTCTTCTTTTTTCAAAAGTTCAAAAGTTAAACCAAAAAAATAAAAAAAAGAATCTAAAAAAGTTTCGTTAATTTTTTACTTGATAACTTCGGTGGTCGCTGGTTCTTCTGACGCGCCGATTCCGTACACGCTCACATCGAGACTCTTCGTAAACTCGTCCAGCGTTCCCGTGTAAGGAAACGCTTCGTCGAGTGTTACCAGCGATGCGGTGCCCTCATCGACATGTCCGGTCGTGAACCAGCCGGAAGTTTGTTCAAGTCCCTCGCTCAGTACATCGCTGAGTGAAGTATCCGAGCCGTACTCGTTGCGGTCTTCAGGGGGATGAGAGTGTTGCGCGCATCAAGGTAGCGCTCATCCGCCACCTGTTGATTAGCCAACATCCAACGAACGCTCCCATCAAACGGCGCTAGGGTGTGTGCCCATTCCAAAGCGGCAACAGAATTTTCGGTGGGCTCGATGCCTTGTCGCATATAGGTGCTGTAGAAGTGCACCAATGGCAAGGGATTGTCTTGCTCAATTCTATTTGCCTTCATGAATTGTTGTCCCGATCGGAACACTCGTACCGAGAGCAAACGTGAACAGGTCGCCCTTGGTCAGGACATCGGTTGCGGTACGGGCGGCCAGCAGGTGCGCGTCGGAGAATCCACTCAGGGTCTCGTTACCGTGATGCAGGTCCAGATTGCGCTGCATGTCGGCCTGATCGGCCTGCGTCGCTGGTGCGAGGAGGCCGATCCTCGCGGTTCGCTCCTTGATGTCGAACGGCACCCGCGCCCAGGTAGAACGCAACCATCTGTCCGCGGAGTTCATTTGGCGAAATCGCCTGTAGCGTCGCCATAATCAACCCCGGCGGCATGGACATGCAGAATGTCACCGGAATCAACAGCCAGATACCCACCCACGGATCACTGACGATGGTTAGAAATGGGGCCGTCAGCAGCAGCACGATCGTGCCGTAGAGTACAATTCTGAGCGTCGCATCGGGTTTGGTGGACATGAGTTTTCGCTCAATCTTGGCACGCACCTCAGCCAGGCTCCTGCGCGTATCACCTCGCGTCACATTGGTTGAGTGATTGTTCAAAGAGGCGATCAACGCATTCATTTCTGCGCTGTTGAGAATTCGCTCGTGCGCCAGACCAAAAATTTGACGGCGCACATCCTCCGGCAGACGCGACATAGCCTGGCGCGCAGCTGCATGACTGACGCTGCCGCCGGTCCGCGCGGCCAGACCCCCAGAGGTGCTGAAGCACGGCACTGTCGATCGCGCGACCCTGGTCGAAATCGACGCGGGCGTCATTGATTTCAGCAAACAGTATTTGCGCAGCATCTGCGGCGACGCCTTCGAGGACCCCCGGACCGAGATCGTGATCGCCGACGGAGTCGATCATGTGGAGACGACCGATCGACGCTATGACGTCGTTATCGTCGATTCGACCGATCCGATCGGCCCCGGCGAGGTGCTGCGCCGAGACGGCGCCGCAGCGCGCGACGATGGTGTAGAGGCCCGGCGTCTCGGCGACGAAGCGACCGTCCTGCTCGATCTGTCCGGAGGCGGCCTGGCCGAGCGAGTCGTCCGGGCGCGCGTGGAACGAGTAGTGGACGGGCACCGCGGAGACGTCGCCCTCGCCGGACTTCTTCGCCGTGAACGTGAGGACGTCGCCCGTGCGTGCCTCCGCCGCGCTCACGTCGATCACTAGCAAATGATTTCGTTCGATATTTGTCAGATTCCATTCGTGAATAGCCAGAGCTGTTTGCTATTGTCAATTCACTGCCGTACAAATTGCAATCGATGCTTCTCTGCTTTCTATGGATTTTATATTGGAAAAAACCGAGCATGTGTTATGGCACTGAAGTGGCACAAAAATAATCGGCAATCACATAGTAGGTTTCAAGCAGAATCGAAAGAGTTACAAGAAAAAATCTTTAACTTGAGGCTTCAGGTTTATTTGGGCCAACTTCTAAGTAAAATAATTTATAAGCAGAATATTAGTCATTGCTATAATTGAAATATTTTAAAGTGTTTTCAAAATGAAAAACAACTAAGAAAGTTTGCGAATTTTACTGGAAAATGACATAAGCAGCACCAGAGTATTGACATTAATAACACTAAGAATGTTACTAAGGTATTTATTGGGCCAATTAATTAAATAATACAATATGCAGCGAGTAGAGAATTCGCCATCCCCTCACAGGCACGATACGTGAGTCCATAAGAGATCTTAAGCAGCATCAACACCAGAATGAGTTGATCAGGATAAGGAGGTCTTCCGCGTTTCGTCGGCTTCTTACTTTGAGCCCTTCGCAGCTCTTTTGCCACTGATGGGTGACAGAAAAATGTAAGACTTCCTCTCTGAACTAGGTTTCGGTTATACTGCTGCCCGGACTCTTCCTTCCCAAACTTTGTTCTCTTGCTTAACATTCAATGCATTGAATATCGAAAAGCCAGTATCCACTCCTTGCTGGACATTCTTCTGTCAAATTTCTCCTTGTTTCGACGGTCATCTTTTGTACTAATGTGTAGGTAGAGTGTGTTTAATGGCGAGTCGAAAGGTTTGTTTATCTATTGTCAAGCGAATTCATTAATTCTACGAAAAAAAAACCCTCCAAAATCAAACTAAGAAGCGCTTTAAATGGAAGAAATACCATCCTCGATGAATTCTCTTACTGCGACATTACCATGGCGATTGCTTTGCAGTTCGTAAAACCTATAAAAAGCAAATTCTCCGCCCAGGGCCCTGCAGTGGAAAGCTGTTGGACCGATCCAATTCTTTCTGATGAATTTAAAGATCTGATTGAGTGGCGTGATTGGCTATATGCAACTTATCGCTAGAGGGGTGAGGAAGAAGACATAGGATTTTAAACTTTCGCTAAGGCCTGGTCCTTTTCATCGGGGGCAATTCGAAATTGGAGAGCAGGAAGTTTGTTGGTGCCAAAATGGGCCACATAAAGAAACACATATTCCCGGATGAAAATTTTCAAATCCCAGCCGGGATAATGATTCTGTTCAAACT